>JAZDUA010000068.1:4570000-4915159 GCA_038098605.1 Gryllus longicercus
GCGAGCGAATCTTCATACTGGACTGTCATCTAGGGAATTTTGAGTTAACTGCCGTGATCCTGGAGCGGAAATCGCCTCCTATACGTTTCTATCCATCCTTTACCGCTTCCACCGCAATTCCACACCAGCATTATCAGTCAATATTCCAGAATAAGGAAAACACTACAGATTTCAATATTCAGTTTAAAATATCTTTGATGAAACATGTTTTTCCACAGATTTAGCAAGAAATATTACATTAGGACTACTAACCCTCATATATTTTACAAAATAAAAAAAATTATCCATGTTTTAGAAATTAAAAAAAAATATCCATAGTATTATCTTGTTCCATTTATTCTGATTCGTTAAATTGAGAATTTAATTGCAGTAATAAATCATAACAATTAGCTGTGGCAGCAGAATTTCAGCTTATGACTTTGTAGACCCTTGAGCATGAAAAACTTGATGCTCTGAAACAGCACCCGTCAAAACTGAAGCTTCTTTCTTCCTCGTTGCATGAGCTGAACTGTATCGCAAGGAGTGACACATTGAGAATAAGAGAAAAGTCGTGGGTATATGAAAATGCGGTTTAACATTCTTCTATTCTGGATAGATTCCGCTCATGAATTCTTCAGTTAAAATCGAAACAGTTTCATTGTTTTTGTTTTTTTCTGAGTTCCGAAGTATCTAACAAAACCATTGATACTTCGCACACGTTCGAAGGCTGCATTGTTTTCTTTCAATTCCTGCGCGCGTTGGAAAATATTAATACAGATCCTCATTGCAGCCTATACAGTTTGAAATTGACTGTAAGAACAACGATATTTAATCATATTGAAATTGCGACCAGCCTAGAGAGATGTAATGAGTTCTACTGCCGTATAAATTTCAATATTTTTATTCATTCACATTGATTAAAATTATACCCTTTTCTTTCAGAATATATCGGAAATAACTTTCTGTATAAAATTCTCAATGTTTTGAAAGAAAATTACAGGTATTTTCAGTTAACCTAAATCTAATCTAATCTAAAACTACAGCGCATTTATTCACCCTCACAATCACAATCATTGCCTTCGCCCTCATCACCATCATCAACGCCACCATATAACCGCCCTTCCTCATAGGTACCGTTAGTGTTATCGTCTTTCTCACGAACACCATCATCCTAACCCTCATCATCCATGCCATTGTCTCCTTCAACATCACTCTCACCGACTAAATCGCCATTCCCCTCAACGTCCACCGCAACCTCCGAACAACCGCACCTACTCCATCGCCCGACCCATTAAATCCCCGCGCCATAGACCTCACCATCATCCTAATCTTCGAGCAACCGCTCCTCCGTCACCACATGGCCTGATTCCGCCCCACACCATAGCGCTTACCGTCCTTGCTAACCTCCGAGCAACCACTTCTCTGTCACCACCCGGTCCGTTTCTTCCCCGCGATATAGCCATCACCGTCCCTTTCACAATCACCCTAACCTTCGAGCAACGGCTTCTCCGTCACCACATGGCCCGATTCCGCCCCACACCATAGCCCTCACCGTCCCCACTAACCTCCCGAGCAACGGCTCCTCTGTCACCGCAAGGTCCGATTCCGCCCCACACCATAGCCCTCGTCGTCCCCATTAACATCACGAGCAACGGCTCCTCTGTCACCACACGGTCCGATTCCGCCCCACACCATAGCCCTCGCCGTCCCCACTAACCTCCCGAGCAACGGCTCCTCCGTCACCACACGGTCCAATTTCGTCCCGCACCATAGCCCTCGCCGTCCTGCTAACCTCCAAGCAACCACTCGTCCGTCAGCACACGGTCCAATTCCGCCCCGCACCATAGCCACCACCGTTCCTGCTAACCTTTGGGCAACCACTCCTCCGTCATCAGCTGGTCCGTTTCATCCCCGCGATATAGCCCTCACCGTCCCTTTCACCATCACCCTAACCTCCGAGCAACGTCTCTTCTGTCACCACCTGGTCCCTTTCTGCCGTCGCTCCTTCCGCGGCCGCCGCGCTGAGTGCCCGCCTTCCGCCGCTGGCTGCCCGAAGGGATCGAAGCCGCGCCCTGAGTTGTGGTGGCGCGCCGCCCCCGCACGCCACCCAGCGACGACTGCACGAACATTACCGCCGCGCGCCTGGCATTAGGGGCTGCGGCGCGCCGCGGCGGGCGGGCAGCGCTAAAAGCCCGGGGCAATGCACGCTTTTGTCTCGCTCTTCCTTTCGTCCCTCGGAATGGTCCGCAAATACGCGCTACGACTTCGCTTTTTACCTGATCCAAAAGAGGCTAATGAGAGTCGTTCGGGAAATGAAAACGAAAACTACTAAATGTTTATTAATGGGGTGGGTGGAATCATTAAGTAGAAGTAAAATACATTATTCTTGATTTAATAAGCGTGTAAAAAGAAGATGTTTTAATGTCTCAATAACCTCAGAGTTATACTAATCAGCGGTTTAAGTGTCGAGTAATGACTAAAATATTGAATAAAAATACTGAGACATGTGAAAATAATCCAGTTGGATTGGTTATGGAGCGTGTCTTTTTTTTTTGCCTCTAAAAATAATTTATGAATTCTTCCAACAAGTAAACTATCAATCTGCTTTATAGAATAATCTAGTTTAATGTGTAATGACAAAGATAATTACACAATTTGAGTCCCTCAGACTACAATGTCGCTGCTTTCTTATTTGCATCTGTAATAGTCTCCAACAAACATGTGACCAAGAGTACTAGAAAAAAATACAGGCTTCTCTACAACTTTACAGAAGATTTGTGAGGGTTTTCGAACTTTAAAGCTCGTTCCAAGTGATCTTATTATGTCGTTAGCGTAATTACGACACCGACGAGGAGTTTGCAGTGTTCCGCCTTTGCGTAAACTTCAAGATTTATAGTTGAAGAGCAAATGAGTCAAAACATTTTTCTGTGCGATTACTGCAGTAGACATTATTACAAATCTTCTACTTATACAAACAATGTTAACAATGAGGTTAACAAATACATATTTATATAGAAATATTACTATAATCTTCAACATTTACAATTTTTGGCAGTTATTTCGGTTGAATAACATCTCTATATTATTAAATGGATACGTGGCGTTTCTGCAAATTCTCAATAGCAAAGAACATCATTTATTTTCTCCTGAATAACACCCAGTCTCTTGCGCTGCGTAATCTTTCAGTTAATTTGCATAAGTGGGTGAGTATTGTTTACGGACGCATCAACTATACTAAGGTTGTTAGTCGCGCAAAAATAGAGCACGTAATATTCCCTGAGGTGACTGTTCCCCCGGGCCAGACCGTGAAATCCAGCGCCGACCTGTAGGCCGGTTTGTGAGTCGTTTACCCATATCCAAGCATCTCCCTAACGAAGTAACGGCTCAGCCAGGACAAGCTCAAATCTCCCGATTGGTCTCCTGATATATGTGGTAATATAGAGCATACACGTATAAGTTTTGGGGGAAGGGGGCAAGAACGAAAGAAGAACGATATCGCGCGGTCCGTGCGCTGTTTGTTGGGGTTACGTCCCGCCATTTGTCTGAGGTTGCCTGAAGGAACCACCGAAAACTACCGATCAAAACAGTCGGCCGCTAGAATTCTCGTCTAGACAGAGGTTGATTTCCACCCAGTAGGTTAGTAGAGTCGAAAATCCGCGACCGTCGGGACTCGAACCTCAGGATGAAGGTCAACGATCCTGCAAAAGCGACGGTGTGGCCACTTAGCTATCGGATCTGCTGATCATTTCATTTGTCTCCCCTTTTTCTCACTATCGTCAATACTGTTTTCTGGTTGGTACCTAATATTTTCTAACGTGAACTCATCTCCACTGTGATCCCCGTTTTAAGTTTTCTATTTCTTCTCCCCTTTACCATAATTTTCCTTCAATTTTATTTTTCATCCTTTCAATTCAATTTTCCATTCCTTCTATTTTATTTTTCCCTCTCTCAGATTTATTTTATTTCTTTAAATCCTTACTTTCCATTTCTTGTATTCCTTTTAAATTTATTTATTTTTACATATGTTTATATCATCCTCGGATTCAGTCGTTACCCACCATTTCCAGTAGCCTTTGTTGCTTTTTTTTCGTACAAATACGACATTGCGGCAACCCTGTCGATCTTTGGCCGACGGAAGCGCTCCTCCACCGCCGCAGCTCTGGGCCGCTTGCAACCGCCACGGAGGCAGCATGATAGATGGCGCGCGACACTCGCCGATTCTTAACATATCGCGGCACGGGCAAATGCGACGCCGGCGGCGGCCGTGCGCAGGACGTGAGGCTTGTTCTGAGGCCTCGCGCAAAAAGCGGCGCCCGCCCCGCTGCGCTCGCGAAAGCAGCCACGGGAGGGGCGGGCCGCCAGGGGACGGGGCGCAATGGGGATGGGGATGCGGGTGGGAGGTGTTGAGGCAGGAAGCCGGAAGGCGCTGTGGGGCGGGGAATGGTGATTTAGGAAGGAGGGGAGGGGATAAAGGGTGGAGGTGAAGGGGAGAGGGAGAATAGAAGCTGGAGAAGGAGAGGGGAGAAAGGGAGGGGATACGGAGAGAAGGGGAGGGGAGAAGAGGAGGGGATAAAGGGAGGGGGAAGAGGGAGAGGAGAAGGGGGAGGAGAAGGGGAGGGGGGAGGAGAAGGGGAGGGGAGAAGGGAAGGAGAAAAGGGGAGGAGAGAAGGGGAGGGGTGAAGTGCAGGGGGTGAGGCTGGATGGGGGGAAGGGAGTGAGTGAGGGTGGACACAGCGGTGGGGCGGGAGCAGCAACGGACATCGCTAAAGCAGCCACGGGAGGGGCGGGCAGCCTGAGGACGAGGGTAATAGGGATGGAGGGAGGAGTTGATAAAGGGAGGTGGGGTGACGTGGGGGAATGGCGTTGTCGGGAGAAGAGGGGGAGCGGACGGAGGCTGGATGGGAGCGAGGCGGGGGGTGGGTGGGGGCGGTCTCGGTGGTGGGGCCGGAGCAGGAACGGCAGTAGGGGGGATATGCCGGTTCTGGACCAGGAAGTGCTTATCTTATCAGCTTATCTTATCTACTTCCGGTCCACCGCCCCCACATCCGGTGTAAACAACCGGCGCCACCAATTATAATGGCAGGAAGTGCTTATCTTATCGCCTCTTATCAGCTTATCTTATCTACTTCCGCCCGCCCCTCCTCCTCCCCCCCGCCCCTCCCCCTCCCCCCCCCGCCCCACCCCACTTCCGATGTCAACAGCCGGCGCCACCCATTATAATGCCCCGCCGAATGTCAACAACCCCCTCCCCCTCCCCCCGCCCACCCGATGTAAACAACCGGCGCCACCGATTATAATGCCCCGCCGAATGTCAACAATCCTTCACCCTTCCCTCCCCCCGCCCACCCGATGTAAACAACCGGCGCCACCATTTATAATCCCCCACCGACCGGGGTCAATGACCCCTCTCCACCCCCCCCCCCCTTGCGACCTCTGGCGGCGAATGGTGGAAGTGTGTGCGCACTCTGGCGGCGAATTGTGGAAGCGTATGTGTCTGCGCTCTGGCGGTGAATTGTGGAAGCGTGTGTGTGTGTGTGTGTCTTTCAAAAATGCTGCTCCCTGAAGCGGATTCGAACCAGCCTCAATCGCATTTCCTGTGTGGGAGGCGACCAGCACTTTGGCTCTGAGCTACGGTGACATCTCGAGTCAAGCTGTCTGCTTTGGGGTACAGATATTACACGCGGTTGGGAGGGCGCGCTGCGGATGCTGATAAGGGCGGGGGCCGCTGAGGGTGCGCGCTGCGGAAGTAGATAAGATAGCGGGGGGCAGGGGGGGCGCTGAGGGCGCGCGCTGGCGGCGCTGGCGGCCGGGTGGCTGATAAGATAGCGGCGGGCAGTGGCTGCTTTGTTCGCCCACTCATTAGCGCTATAGAGATACTACACGCGCGCGCTCTCTGGGAGCGATTCGGGGAACGAGAGGAGATGGCGCTGTGCGTCGGGGCGCGCATTTTGAATGCACTCTATATAAGATAGCCAGCCGCGTGTTTCTCTCTCTCTCTCTCTCTCTCTCGAGTCGAGAGCGCTGACGCTCGCTGTCCCGCTGAAAAGACTTTCATAATAGAAGAAAGGGAAACCCTAAAAGGCGGTGATAGGAAAAACAAATGAAAAACAATACAAATTGAAAGAATGTTTTTGTTTATTGAAATCAAATAAAAATCAAATTATACATAGAATAAATAACATGCATGTTTGCTTGCCTGTTAGATATTTAGCGATTTCCCCACACAATTTCACCGTTAAACTGCGGTGGACGTATCACCAGTGACAACACATCCCCCTCTTGTCGACATATCACACCACCCCTCGTCGAGCTCGTCGAATAGCTCGTTGAGCTATTGCCTCGGCGTTACGTCGTCGACATATTTCATCACAGAGAGCCTCCAGGACCTCTCGAACCGCTACTCTCTCGTTGGCGGGAAGTGTGCACATGACATTGCAGAGATAAATGTACGCCTGCATAATGATTCTGTCATCCACCATCGATGCCATAATGTATTCATCTAGATTCAGATAAGCTTCGGGTGGGGGAGGTTTTAATTCGCGTCGACACATAGGACATGTATTGTTCACGTCTAGCCACGTTTGTATACACTCAAGACAAAAAAAGTGATTGCACAGTGTGCGCGCCATCACAGGCGGGGGAGTGTCATCGTTTTGACAAATGATGCAACATAGAGGAGGGGATGCCGTGGATCGAACTTCCACAAAAGGAGGTGGAGGCGGTGATGGTGGCGGTGTGTCACTTGTCCATTGGTCTTCCATTTTTCTTCTTTTTGTTTCACGTCAAAATATTAAACAGATAAAAGCAGCGAACACGAAAGCAAAGTTCAGGAGGGCTACACCAACAATGATGCTATCTATCCAATTCATAGCACACACACGTCACAATATTCCTCTTACAAAACACACACACATCATTCCGTTTCAATGGCCGAGATCCGTTGTCGTGTTGAGCGTAGTGCTGCGTGCAGACGAGAAGGGTGACGGTTTGTCACGACGGGCAGCCCGACGGTGCGGCAGCGTCCTCCTCCTCAGAGTAGTGTTGGATGCAAGGCTGGCGGAGATAGATGCAAAAGCGACAATTCCGCTTCGACGGCGGCGGTCCATCGATGTGCGTGCGTCCACGATTCCAATGCTCTTTACACGAACGAAGTTCTTCAATACACGGTAGTTTTTTGATGTCTTCAGGGAGTTTCTCGAAAACGCGCTCAACCTCGTGAGACGCGGGCCAATGACACAAAAATTCGACCGGCAATTGACTCAATGTATCCGAGTCGAGAAGTGTAAGCTTGTAATCGGCTTCATACAACTTTCTGAAAGCGCGCTCGATGTTTTCGCGCGTCTCTCGCCTGATCTCTTGTCTGGTATGCTCCAATACTTCGGCAACGTAGCAGATGAGCGGATGAGCGGATGCGTACGACGGAACAGTCGACATCGTACTGATGAGCGACGCGGTGGAGAGCGTGATTATAACATGCACGAACCTGTTCATCTTATCGTTCTCGAACGGAAGAGGCCGACAATCTCCCTTTTCGACTCCTCCCCTTCATGTTGCAACATGCAGGAACTTGTTTATCTTATCGTCCTTGAACGGAAGAGGCCGATTACACAATCTCCCTTTTCGACTCCTCCCATTCATGTTGCAACATGCAGGAACTTGTTCATCTTATCGTCCTTGAATGGAAGAGGCCGATTACACAATCTTCCTTTTCGACTCCTCCCATTCATGATGCAATAAGTGCGGTCGATTGACACTCATCCAGTCGTACAGGGCGATGACGTGCTGTCCTGCTAAGCTAACATCACCACAAGCGTAGAGTTCGCGGTACGCGTGTAAACACTCCTTCAGCGGAGGGCATCCGATCGACTCCAGATCAACAATACGTTTTCCTTGAATAACATCCAGCAGCCACTCTTTCTTCTGTGCTCCCTTAACGTATATTGTTGTGACACCTTCGAAAGCTTTCAACATCACAAACGTCCTGTCTCGATAATCGTAACGGCCGCTACTCCACGGCGGTGTGGCGTGATGGCAGCTTTTGATCCACCACACTTGTCTCTTGTCGTCGCTATTCAAAGTATAGAAAGGTCGCGGTGGACGAAAGGTGAATTTCTGAACGAACCGTTCCTCAGGATCATTTTTGGCGGTCCGGATGACGGTTAGCACTTTGATAATGAATTGTCCCCCTATCCAAAACCCTTGAAGATCAGCGACAGCTGTGAGCACACGTCTTCTTCTTCTTCTTCTACCGGATTCGTTTTCGCGCCACGGGGTGGTCGGCTGTGTTGTCCACAAAGTCCCCTCCCCCTCGTTCTCGTTTCGAAATGATTTTTCTTCTTGCGGACTGTTCTGTTCAGGTGAAGAAGTATTGTCTCGCTGTTCATCTTCTTCTTCTTTCAATAGTCTGTATAAAGAATGTTTCACGTAGCGCAACATGATCAAAGAAGCGCACACACAGTCACAGAGGAAAACAAAAATCGAATGACACAGCGCAATGATCATCGATCGGTGTAGCAGCGACTCGCTTTCGCACGCGACAAGAACTGACGATTGTCGTGCTTTCGTCGTCCTTCTTATACAAGACTGTGACGTCAGCAAACATATCGAAGTGTGATTGTCCGCGCGAGGATGCAAATCCCTCTTAAGCTTCAATGTCTCTCGCATGTACCCACGAATTATGGCGTGAGTCGAAACCGAGCCATTTCACGAGGCGAAGCGGACCCTTTTTCCGTACGACACGCTCGACTAAATATCGATCGAGATATCGCGTGCGATGCAATTCCTCGGTATAGAAGCGGCCCTTGATTGTTTCACCTTGCAGATCTTCTAGCGAGTACGTGACGGGATTCGAGAGATGCACACGAACGATTTTGAAGAGTTCGGTTCCCCATCTCGCTTCGTAGCCTTTCCGAAACGGTGAGCTTTTGTACGTGCTCACCCGAACAATGTCCCCGACGCGAAATCGATTTGTCCTCAGGAGACGCGGGTCGAGCGTTTTCACTTGTCCGTACACCGTGCGCATGAGTCTGTCGTCCTTGACGTCCTTCGGCTTC
The DNA here is from genome assembly GCA_038098605.1 of Gryllus longicercus. Lineage (NCBI taxonomy): Eukaryota > Metazoa > Arthropoda > Insecta > Orthoptera > Gryllidae > Gryllus > Gryllus longicercus. The sequence continues at coordinate 4,579,033 of JAZDUA010000068.1, forward strand.
ATGTCGATTGTTCGATGTTTAGTATTGTTGTAATCTCGGAGGAGGGTGGGGAGCATAAGGGTCCACCGTCGCGTCCCCTCGGCGGTGAAGCGTCTCCACATCCGCTCCTTGAGCGTTCGATTGAAACGTTCGACAACGCCGGCTTTCACGTTGGAAAAGGTGGAATAATGACGAATGTCACGCTCTCGGAGCCACTTGTTGAGTGCGGTATTGTAAAACTCGGTGCCTTGATCGGTTTGTAGGAAGTGAGGCACTCGCCCGCTCGACGTCACGATGCTGTTGAAAGCCTTGACGACTTCCGCTCCCGTCTTTTTCTTTATCGCTTCCGCCCAGGCGTACTTGCTATACACGTCGATGACGGTGAGAATGTATCGCATTCCTCTATTGTTTTTGGAGTACGGTTGCATGTCGACCAAATCGGCTTGCCATAGATCATCGAGTCCTTTCGTTATCACCCGCCGTCTCGCGTAACGGCGTCGGGCAGGCGCATGCAACTCAGCAGCGAGTCCTTGTCGAACGGTCGGCAATACGGTCGTCTTCTTGTTCTGCATGGTCAGAGGCGCTAATCGATAATACCGGCGTCACGCAATTCATCTTCTATTTCTACTATTTCACCATCGAGCCCGTTGTTACCGGCCGTTTTCGAAGCGTGTAACAGACTTAACCTCTCCACAAGTGTGTTCGGATCGCGCCAATATTTGTAGTCTGGTGCCGTCACAAAACGTAGACCGCTCCCCTTCTTCTTCTTCTTCTTCCTTTCTTCAAGTCTTTTGCTTTGTCTTTCCCCTCCACCGAAAAGACGTGAGATAATTGTACGATATTTCCATCGATTTCCTTTCGTGTTAAACGGACAACTCGATTTGAAGTTCATCTTGTGAGCGGAAGTGACTTCGAGAATTGTTTTGTATTTTTTCAAATCGTCTTCCGTGACATCCTCTAAGTTGGGTCGTTTTTCAAAAAGGAGTTCGAGAAGACCAGGTTCTGGATAGAATGTATGACCCTGAACAGAGAATGTTCCATCTTCCGGGTCAAGTTCTAGGATGGAGTTACCGATGTGAGGTCGCCCTCCTTTATAGTACGGTTCGAAAGTCGTATCGCCTATGTCGAGCGCAGCATTCGACAAGTAGCTCCGTAATTGCTCATAATGTTGACTGTGATCATCTCTATTTCTTTCTGTGTTCCCTTCTTCTTCGTCTTCGACCTCTGGGAGAGATTGGAAGGAGGACCCTTCTTCTTTTTCTTCTACTCTTGATTCCGATTTGATACGCGTGGACGGTGGGTTGTTCTTTTTTCCCTCTCTTTGAGAGCGGTGCAGCGCTTTCGAGACGGGCGTTGTGAGATAAGTATCGAGTATTCGATTGCGCATCGTTTCGGTGTCTTTCAAGATGCTCATTTTGTTGCGAATGTTTTCGCGTGCCTTCTCCAACTCCGTTTTCAACCTCTCTTCCGACGTGACGAGTCGAGGGGGAGCGGGTGCTGAGGGAGGACGAGAACGCGCTGTCTTTCCACGCAAACTCTTTTTCGTTTTCTCAAGTGCATACAGCGTTTCCAAGTCTATGTTTGATCGTTTGTTATTTTTTTTAATTGTTTCACTGTCTACATTTCTTCTTCTTCTCAAGTTTTCGCGAATCTTTTTTATTTTTTTCACACGTCCCCCTATTTTGGATTTCACTTTCATTACTCCCGCCACACCGAGCGCGGCCGCTCTTTCACCGACACTCGCGTCTCTGGACGTGACGCGCTCCCACGCTGTCTTGGCGAGTGCTTCATCTGCCCTTTTGCGTTCCTCACCGCTTTTGTAGTTGTGGTAAGCGATGTCATGTTCCCTACACGCTTCGTCCAAAGGATTAATACCACGGTCACCTCTTTGCAGTCTCTTCATGAGCTTTGTACCGGGCCCACAAAATTGATATCCACCGGGAATGTGAAGTTCGAAGGGCAGTTTGTCTATCGCCCGATTCAGCATCCGTCCTATAAATCCTCTTCCGCGATAGTGTCGGTCCCCCCGTCCCGCGACATTGAAATGCTGTCGCACGTACACCATGGCGTAGAGTGAAGACTATAGCGAAAGAAAAGATATTATATAACCTTAAAATCAGCACCACCATCGTCCGTCGGCACGAGAAACCGGTCGAAGCCCGATCGGTAACGACCATTATGAAGTGCACTTGGTTTACAGATGACCACAAATGCAAAACGGTCGGCGTTCCACACGTTGGAACACACCGCCTTAAAATCGTTGAATGTACGGAAATCGTTTCCGACGTGCTCTTTGTAGATATAATCGAGGTTGTTATCGTCTTGTCGGAAGATGACAATCATATTCGCGTTATCGCGAATCAACTGTTTGGGAATTTTGGTGTACGTTTGACACAAATAGAGCACGTCCGTGTGTTTATGTCTCCCGGCCGCGAAGTAGGCTTTGATGCAGTCTTGTTTTTCGGTGGCGATGTCGTCGAAAATGAAAACACTGTCGGGCGACGCCTCGGCTGGCGGCACGATGCTATCGTGTTGCGAAAACGAACGAAAAGGAAGGAGTCCGTCGCAGACTTGCTTCAAGTACATGTACATGGGCTGCGTGTCTGTGGTGGAATATAAATACACGTTGCGGAACGCCAGTCCGAACTGTCCGGTGAGAAGCGAGACGACCACATTTGTCTTTCCACATCCGGAAGGTCCCACGATAAGAGCGCGCACGCTATCTGGGAAAAGCGGACCGTGTCGACTCTTGTTCTCATCATCTTGCCCACGCCATAAGGCCGTCACGTTCACGACGGGCAGTGTCGCCGATTGTTGAACAACGTTCATCGCCTTGCGAAGAAAGAGAGAGACTGTTTGCATGCTAGCGAAGGAGACTGTTTTTAAAACCGACAAAGGAGAGTGGGAGGGGGAAAGGGATACCCTACTCGGTGTGTGATAAGGATAAGAAATGAAAAAAAATATGAATAGAAATACATCATTTTATTGATAATTAAAAAATACAAATGTGACACATTACACATGACTGTTATGGTTGTCTGTTGGGGTAGACATCGATACAATCGCCATCTGCACAGCTCTTGCTAACCAATTTGCTGCGTTGCGCGCGCATTCCCCGACGTCCAGTGGAAGAAGAAGATCGCAGCAGACTGTATCCGGTGAAGTGGATGTTGATCGTTCTGTCGTCGTCTTGCGGCGTCGCGCTGTTTTTTTGATCTTTCGCTCTTTTGGTTTCTCGTCCTTTCTGGTTTTCTTCTTTTTTTTGATGTGCAATGCATCGGACAGGGATGACCGCATGCGGAAGGAAAATCAGTTGATGAAGACGCCGCTCTCACCTCCAGGTCCTCCTCCATGTTTTCTTTGATGTCAATAAAAACTGCGAGTTGCGAATCGCGAGACGAAGAAGAATCAACGTCGTCTTCACCGGGCGAAGCAGATGGAGCTTCTTCTTCTTCGTTCATCATCTCATGAAGGAAAGACACGGAATGATGGTAGTGCACGAAACACGCGACGTCTTATACGATCACGTTTTTCTTCACCACAAAGTCGTCGATTGGTGCGTATTGCACTTCCGTTTTGTAGATAATGACACAATAGGCTGTGACGTCGGCAGGCATGGCTGTACCCGTTTCCCACGTGATCTTGATGTCGGTTTGCGAGGGGAGTACGGCAGACGCTCTGGCGGAGACGTCCCACACAATAATAGGAAACCAAGTATTCAGATACCAATATTCCATGCTCGAGATGGGATTGCGATTGTAGTAAGAACGTTCAGCTTTTTGCATCATTTCAAAAAGATACGGGTGCCATTTTTCATCGCCAGTATAAAATTTTACATTGCATTGAAGTTCGGAATAAGGGTAAAACTCGTCGTTTAAATACAGTTTTGCTCTTGTCATATCGTTACCATCGAATTCACCCGAATTCTGTTTCAGGTCCTTGTCTCTCCCCGTTTGCATTCCAAAGAAAATGTACAAGGGATGATCCTCTTTTGCGGCAGTCTTCACCGTCCACTGAAACGGTCCCATGCCTCCACTTGGAACGTTGGGATATTCGTGAAGTTCCCATCGTCTGAATTGCACGGGGATCGGTCGCCGACTGTCCAGCGTTCGCGTCACCGCGAGGGAAGCTGCATCGTTCAGTGTCAAATGAGGCATTCTCCAAATCACATCTGTCACGGTAATCGTTGTTTCGTCTGGTGTGTCGATTTTCGTCGTGAGACATCGATTATCGTGACGACCTCGAATGAGGACGAGGTCATGTTTCACACCAGTCATGATACGCGTGTGATCTTCGAAAAATCCCATCCACAGTCGCAATGGCACGATACCGTAAAATTTTCCCCCGGTCTTACTGAGCATGAATTTGGTGTTGCTGACAGCAGACTCATATAATAGAAGGTCTTCGGTCCAACATGCGTTGCCAAATGATCTTCTTTCTGCCGGCGAAAGGAAACACACGTTCTTCATCGTGCTCGTGATGCCCGGATTTTTCACAACGTCGACGATCACGTTGTTGATTTCGTAACGAATTTCGCTAAAAAGAAAGGCGAAAGCATTGTTGATCAATTCACAGTTGGTGCGCGTGGCGGTGCCCGTTTTGACAACAGATCCCGTGATGACGAGCGAACTCTCGCAAGGTAAGAGAACGGCGTCCTTATTCACGATAGTAATGCGAATTTCATCGTTTTGACCAAACGATTTAATGTATGGAAAGTGTTCGTGAACAGCTTCGTTGACGATGTGGTGTTTTATATTCTCCTTGCGGAGAATGTCGATCGCGTGTTCGTCCACAAATTCAGTTGAAGAATGATGATTGGTCTTCATTTTCTTGGACGACATTCTTCGGTCTTCTTCTTTTTAGAAAAAATACAGTAACCCAACGCTCGTAAGGTTTGTCGACTGGATGGTGTTAACGTGGTGAGCGGACAAAGCACTCTGTGCCTCGGTCGCGGTACGACCTGCATTTTATAGTGCTTTTTCAATGTTCTTTTAGAAGAAAGCGGCATTGGGATTGCTTCTGGGGCGTACGAGTAAGGTGCACGTCAACGGTGTTTCCGAGTACAATGGAATCAGATGACCGTCCGCATTCTCCAGTCGAATCGATATCTCATCGATCCAACGGCGCGTGACGCGGTGAAAGATTTTTTCAGCCGGCCTTTCTTCGACGATGGCGGCGGGTAAATCGTTCACGTGAAACTGATACAGCACGTGCGCTATGCGATGGTTTATATATCCACTTTCGATCACGTTACACGTCACGAACACCTCGAAATCTTTTACAATCGTCGGCGCAGCATCAGCCGCCACGTACACCCCGAAAGGTGTGGGTGACACGGTCTTTGAAAATCCGAGGAGAGGGCCGATGGACTCGGCGTGATCGAAACGCAGCGTGAATGACGTGTTGACGCGCACTTTGTTCGTCTGCGGGTCCGCTTCCAATTCGAAAAAGTGCTTCTTCGCCGCAAAGTCGCCGGGAAACTGTTGGTGTAGATTGCTTGATATACGATGATAGATGTCTTCTAAAGTATACGTACCCGGAGAGACGGACAGACTATAGCTTGCTGGAGCCCCATCCCCCTCGACAACTTCATAGTGGAGTCGGTTGTGACCGTCCTTCACGTTGCGAATGGTGTGAACGGTGCTGAGATGCACTAAGGCAATCTCGTATACATCATTCGAGAGGTCGACACCCGGCGCAAACTTCACCGAGACCTCTGGACCCTTCCCGATTAAGGTGTACGTGCGCATGACACAATCGTCACAAGCAAAATGACAATGTCCGGTGTTTAATCTTCCTTTTTCTTCTTCCATTCGTGAAAAAGAAATTGCAAACATAACTTGCCGCAATTGTTCGCGTTGTATTGTTGAACTTGACGTGTGTTGTACGTCACGTGCTGTCTTTGCATGTATCGAAGGAATTCGGGAGGGGGCGGAAGTCCGAACGAATCGAAATAACGCACCGTTCGGCCGCGTTTCGCGTACGCGACGAAATGAGTACCGTCGCCGCTGACGTCGTCGAGGTTGATGACGCCGCACTCACGCTCCGCCCTTGTTCTTTTGGGCAGCGCATCCCGCGTAAACACACCATGAAAATGAGGAATGTTCAAAATTTTCGCAAAACGTGACATTTCCTCGTGCGTGAGCGCTCGACGCGGTACTCCGCTCATTCGTTTTTTTGAGGCCTCCCCCTCCTCCCCTTCGTCTTCCTGCTCGTTCGAAGCATTTTCGCGGCCCTTAGCAACACGCCCGAGCCTTTTTTGGTCTCTTCCATGACCTTGTTATGACGCACCATTTCCGATAATTCTTTGTTTTTATTTTTGGCGTTTTTCACAGCGTTTGCGATAGCGGTCGCGCCGCCTGCGACAGTCCCGAGCGCGCTCAGTCCGCTGAGGATGGTTGGAATCAGAGGTATGAGGGCGGGCAGAAAGCCACCTCTCTTACTCTTTCTACCGCCACGCGCCGTACTCGTCGTCTTCCGTCCTCGTACGCCACTCCCCTGCAGACGACGATTCCCCCTCCTACAGGGACCGCCGACGCACCGACCTCGCAAAGAAGTGCCGCGACCCATCGCGGTCGGAGTAATCACCGCGTCGGAAACAGGAAAAGAATCAGTTCTTCTCTCTCTCTGTGCACCTCTTTGTCGTAACTCCCTATCAGGTTGTCTCCTACAATCTCTCGTCGTTGTTGTTCTACACACGGTGCGAACCATGACAGTACTAATACACGAGCGCAAGTGTCGAAATATATATACAAATCCGATCGATCTTTTTTCAACCATCACTCGGGAATGGCGCCCATCAAGGACGTCATGGGAATGGTGCTAAGCAAAGACGTCAATGATGAGTTTGAGGTGGCACCAATCATTCTCCCCATTATCTTTGTAAGACTGGAAACGACTGTATTGAGGTTTTTCAAATTTTCTTTATCGTTATTGAAGTCATCGCGCAACTTGCCAAATTGACTTACCATTTGCTCATAGTATCTCTTGAGAACAGTAACATCGTTCGCCACTTCCAACACTCGGCTCTGAGAGCTGTTAAAGAGTTTCTCGAGATTAGAATAATCTGCCTCGAGCTTTTTCAATTTTTCTTCGCAAACGGATGCGTTTATGCGCTTATCGACTTCCTCACGCAATGCATTTAAACGAGTCGTCAGAGCTCTACCTAAACTCGTCTTGCGGTTATCGATTTCCTCCTGCAATACTGTCTTCACCTTTTCCAATTTTGCTATCTTTGTTTCGAGATTAGAAAAATCGTTTTTGACTAGTTCTTTATGTACATGAAAAAGATTCTCCGCGTGTTTCTTCGCATCCGCCAGCGTGCCATCCAATTGCGACTTAATCACAACGTCCGAGCTGTTTGTGCCAGGGCCTACTTTGCGAATAAGTTTGTCATGAAAATTGAAATTACCGGACGAACCGACTTGCGGTAACGTGTCCAAGAGCCTGGGAGGAATTTTACTTTCGTGCGCGGTCACGAGCGCCTTGCATTCGTTTTTCGCGAACGCCTTTAATTGATTTTCCTGTTCTCCGAAACGCGTAGAGAGCTTCTGCTCGAGAGCATCGAGGTCGCTTTCTTTGATCACGGTTTCCATAGTCTCATCAACTCTTCTTATACGCTTCACAACATCATCGATTTGTTCATCGATGTATCGCTTTGTGACGGCGTGACGCGTCCGAACCGCATGTCCGAAGACATCCATCGCATCGATACAACTGAGAGTTTTGTTTTCGACTTGCGAGTTTTATATAAACATTTGATTTAAATAAAGAAAAACTTTTCAAATGCACTATTTGATATCCTGTCACAACCTTGTATGGGATATTTAAATGAATATAATAATTTACATTATAAATATTTGATACATTTTCCTCTGTAATTTTATCACCTTCATATTGTATTTTTAAGTTTGAGGATTTGGGGAATGGAGTAGGAAAATAAGAAGAACTCTGCACTTATATTTAATATTTTGTTTTATTCTGTAATATATATACATCATTTTTTCAGTTGTGCAATAAACATTTTGGCAACAATTATTGAATGTATTAAAAAATTGATATAAATATAAGAGAGACAATCATTTTGTTTTATTTATTAAGTTGTACATTATTTCCTTTTTTTCTAGAAGTCCATATTGCTTGAACCATATTAAGAGATTTTCCCAACTTGTTTGTTTCAATAAATCTTTGTACTTGTATATAAGTACAACACTTGCTTTATTCTTAGGATGAATCCCAAGAAAAGTTAAATGCGGCCTTTCCGCTAAAAATTCTTCTTTGCCTATGGCTTCAATTTCTGATGTAAATCTATAAAGAAAAGTATTATTGTATAATTAAAAAAAAACCTTTTTACAAACATATTAAAACATATTTTACATACCTTGTTGGGAGAAATACATCGAATGTATTGTGCAGAGTCGCTACATACGATGATTTTTTATATGCCTCACTGACAGTGAGGTGTATGTCTGTAATTTCGAAGAAAATACCTTTCGGCAACTGTCTCATGTTTACTCGAGTTGTAGTGGCTTCCATCTTTTTTATTAATGCTTCCCACGAACTAAACAATGAAAACAAACATTTTTAATGACAACTCAGAGTAAAACAGCTACAAGGAAAATTATTTCACTTACTCGGTCGTTCTTTTCGACGTGTATATAAATACAGCACTATTACTAATCTGTATGCAGTCTGTGTTGACATTCATTTGTACTGCTTGCATTGCATTGTCTTCCTGTCTTGAAGAGAACGGGAGAAGCATGTTGTTTTTTGATGTTTCTTCTACCAGAGCAATGGACTGATCTCCCTCATCATCATATAATAACTTCAATGTCTCTTCACACGCTTGTTTCTTTATCACTTTTCTTTTTTCTTTTACCTCTTCTGATATACTTAAAAAAAAAAGAAACACTTTGAAACTATTCACTGAATGTATGATATATGAAATTGAAAAAATTGAAAAAGACTTACAGTTTTCGTTTTCGAAGTGCTGGTGGCGATGTTTCAACCAATTCTCCAGCGAAGTCCATGGAGTCTTCTGGCATCCCGTTCATGACGTGTTGCGAGCTGCTCATGGTGTCTAGTTAGTTGGGGCACGCGAGCGAGTGAGCGTTGCTCGAATGGAACCCCTTTTTAAGTCGGCGCGTTGAGATTATTAAATTATCAGTGACTTCACTCTCTCTTCCGATGCTCCAATTAGAATGTCCGCTGGACCCCCGAATGCTTCCACTATCTCTTCCGGTGCTCCAATTAGAATGTCCGCTGGACCGCCGAATGCTTCCACTATCTCTTCCGGCGCACCAATTAGAATGTCCGCTGGATCGGCGGATGCTTCCACTATCTCTTCCGGCGCTCGAGGGATATCAATACATCCTGTTTTCCTAATTATCTCTTCCGGCGCTCGAGTGATATCAATACATCCTGTTTTCCTAATTATCTCTTCCGGCGCTCGAGTGATATCAATACATCCTGTTTTCCTAATTATCTCTTCCGGCCCTCGAGTGATATCAATGACATCCTGTTTTCCTAATTATAACTTCCGGCTGTGGTCGACTGCTGTTCTTATCACTATCGCTTGGGGGAGTGATGAATGGCTTCTGCGCATGCGCACTGCACGTGCTGGATGTGATAGTGTGAGATAACATAGGGTTTAAAACTCCATGTCCACAGAGCTCTGCCATTAGTCTGCCATTGCTCTTGAAGCGTGCGGACCTTCTTGTGTACTGCTATTTCAGTGTTGACGTCGTGTTAGTCACGTGTGATTCAACTCTGTCTTGTGTACTGCTATTTGAGTGTTAGTCACGTGTGATTCAACGTTGTGATTGTTAGCATTCAGTGATTCGATTTCAGATGAAGAAATTTCTGTTAAATCGGCACATTCGTGACGAAAGTGAGTCTCATGCAGGTCGACAAGCGGAAGTGTCTTCTCCGCAGCGTGAGGATGGTAAAATAAATTTCTTTTAATAGGAGTGGTTAGTGATGTGTTGTATGATTATCATTTATGTATGTGTTTTCATGAATTCTATAGATGTCCCGTTTCTATTCAATCGGCACATTCGTGACGAAAGTGAGTCTCATGCAGGTCGACAAGCGGAAGTGTCTTCTCCGCAGCGTGAGGATGGTAAAATAAATTTCTTTTAATAGGAGTGCTTAGTGATGTGTTGTATGATTATCATTTATGTATGTGTTTTCATGAATTCTATAGATGTCCCGTTTCTATTCAATCGGCACATTCGTGATGAAAGTGAGTCTCATGCAGGTCGACAAGCGGAAGTGTCTTCTCCGCAGCGTGAGGATGGTAAAATAAATTTCTTTTAATAGGAGTGGTTAGTGATGTGTTGAATGATTATCATTTATGTGTGTGTGTTTTGTTTGATTCTATAGATTGCCCGTACCAACAACAACAACAACGAGACATTGCAAACGCTCCCCAATGGACGGACGTCGTTCAGTCTTTAAACGCCCGTGTATTTCGAGGTGTCATTTTGAATCCTCCTCCCCCACATGACATTGCGGATCCCGTCGAGTTTCTCAACCGTTGTCGTGTTCCCTTCCATCGTAAGATGTTTGAAGAGCTCAACAACACTCTCGGTCGATCTAATTTCAAAATTTTCGCGCAACTCGAGTGTCAATTTTTAATTGAGAAAGAGAACGTCGAGACGCACGAAATTGTAGGGGTGCTGCAGCCTATCTTTCTTTCGGCACGAACGGCTGTGTTAACGCAAGCGGATGACATTTCGGAATTTTTCCTTTCTCATATAGCACAACCTATAAATTCCAAATTCGACGAGTTTTCCGAGAGAGATTCCGGGAAATCGTTGGCCTCTATCGTCGCTCTTCATGTTTCGGCTCACTTGTTTGAACCTATCGCTCATTCTGCCTCATCTTATCTTCCTCTTCCGGCAACCATCGCGAGTCGTCATGCTGTGATCAACGTGCAAAATCGAGACGAGAAATGTTTCCTGTGGGCGGTGGCTTCGGCTCTTTTTCATAAACGTCAGCCCCCACACATCAAAATTTTGCATTCTAATCGTACCGGTACCTATCAAACCCTTTTCGATGAATTGGAAAACAGTCTCGATTTGCGCGGCATCTCCTGGCCCCTGCCCGTTCACGAGATCAAACGTTTCGAACGTCAAAATTCTAGCTTTTCATTCAATGTTTTCACGTTAGACTATGATTCGGCCAACAAAACTTGGAAAATCGTAGGTCCTGTACACTTTTCGGGGTCGAAGAAAGAGAACCATTTCAATTTCTTGTTGATTCATGGCGATGGCGGACAGTCCCATTACGTTTGGATCAAAAATTTAAGTAGACTGATTCAGTCTCAACATTCGGCTCACAGCCATAGGATTTTCGTTTGCGACAGATGTTTGAATGTGTTTTACTCGCAAGCGCATCTCGAGGCTCACGAAATTGATTGTCGATCCGTGGGGTCCCCCGCACGTTTGATCCTTCCGTCGGAGACGGGCAAAGAGGAGGAGCGCTTCATGCAATTTCAGCACCTCGAAAGACAACAACGATGCCCGATCGCGGTTTATGTTGACTTCGAAGCGCTCACGGTCCCCGTGTCTTCATGTGAGCCGTCGTTGAATGGATCCTTCCTTCAACCATATCAAATTCACGAACCCTTTTCGGCCGCGCTTCAAGTGGTGTGCTCGTTTGATGAGTCGCGGAATCAGCTGGTCACCTTTCACGGTCCCGACGTCGCGATACAATTATTAGCATTCTTAGAAGGTCTCGCGAAAGATTATGAGCAACTTTTGAGTCATCCTTCTCCCCTCGTGATGAACGACGAAAACGAGGCGTCTTTTCAAAATTCCGATATATGCCACATATGCAAAGGACCTTTTCTTCCAAATTCCGTTCGCGTCAGGGACCACGATCATTTTTCGGGTGTCTTTCGCGGCGCGGCTCATCAAGCATGCAACGTCAACTTTCCAGCACCAAAGTTCATCCCCGTCGTCATGCACAACGGGAGCGGTTACGATTGGCATTTTCTCCTTCAGGCCTGGGGCGAAAAGAACTGTATGAACAACGACGGGCTGCGCGTGGTTCCACACAATCACGAGAGATTCGTGGCGATTTCCCAGAGAATCGGGAAAGTGGAACTACGCTTTTTAGATTCATTGAAATTTTTAGGTGCATCGCTCGACTCTTTAAGTCGATCGCTCGATTCGGCCGATTTGAAGTTCACCCGTGCAGCCTTTCCCGACGATCGCCTTTTCGAGTTGGCCAGAAGGAAGGGGGTGTTTCCCTACGATTATGTCAATGACATGTCCAAATTGGACGACACGAGGTTACCGTCGCCCGAGGCCTTTTACAGTCGCCTCACAGACACACCCGTGTCGGACTCGGAGTACGCGCACGCGCAGGCCGTGTGGGACGCGTTCTCCATTCAAAATTTGCTGCAGTACGCCGATTTGTACTTGAAAGTCGACGTGCTGTTAGAAACCGACACGATGGAAACCTTTCGAAATTTGTGTTTGGAGGTGTACGGGCTCGATCCTCTCTTTTACTACACCGCTCCCGGGCTTTCGTGGGACGCCATGTTGAAAACCACCGGCGTTCGACTAGAGCTACTCACAGACATCGACATGGTTCTCTTTTTCGAACGGGGCATCCGGGGGGGACTCGTGCAAGTGATCGGTCGTCACGCTGAGGCCAATCATCCCTTTGCGGGTGAACGCTTCCGGCCAAGCGATAAGGCATCTTATCTCGCCTACGTTGACGCGAATAACTTATATGGTTTCTCGATGTCACATCCGCTTCCGGTGGGCGACTTCCGGTGGATGCCGGAAACCGACATCGAGCGGTTGAACATCGCAGAGGCGGCTGCGGAAGTCGACCGGGGATACGTTTTGGAGGTCGACCTCGACTATCCTGACGCCATCCACGATCGCTTGAGCGATTTGCCGCCCTGTCCGGAAACCCGCGTCCCCCCCGACTCGAAGAGCAGGCAAGCCAAGTTGCTAGCGACGCTGCTCCCCAAGCGTCGTTACATCATTCACATTCGAAATTTAGTTCAGGCCCTCGAGTTGGGAGTGCAACTCACGAAAATTCACCGCGTTCTCTCTTTTTCGCAACGACCTTGGCTTGCCACGTACATGGACCTGAACAACGCACGTCGACAGCGCGCGTCCTCCGATTTCGAGGATAAATTTTTCAAACTCATGAACAATTCAATTTACGGCAAGTCGATGGAGGACGTGCGCAACCACCGACGCATTTACCTCGTGAACAAGTGGGAGGGGAGGTGCGGGGCCAGACGACTCATCGCCGATCCCGCTTTCGTGCGTAGTCACCACGTGAATGGCGATCTCATGACCATCGAGTTGCGAAAAACGGAGGTGAAGTTCACAAAGCCCATCTATTTGGGGTTTTGTATATTAGAAATTTCGAAGCATAGAATGTATGACTTTTTTTATAATTACTGTCAAAAACATCTTTGTGATCTTCACCTTCTCTACATGGATACCGATTCATTCATTCTTTCTACTTCCACGAGTGTGTACGCTGAGATGAATCGGCATCCATCCTGGTTTGATACATCCTGTTTCGCTCCCGATAACGCATTTGGCGTGACACCTCGCAATAAAAAGGTCTTAGGGTTGTTTAAGGACGAATGCGGAAGTGATCCCCTGCTCGGCTATGTTGGTTTACGTCCAAAAATGTACTCCATCGAAACCCGATCTCGGGCATGTTCTTCTCGGGCGAAGGGAGTACAACGTTCGGTCGTCAAACGCTATAAATTTCAAAATTATTTGGACTGTTTATTTCGAAACGAAAATAGAATTGACAAACAATGTACTATTCGGTCCAAATCACATATTAATTATTCATTTGTTCAAAACAAGCGTTCGTTGTCCGTGTCCGACGACAAACGCTATTGGATCGATAAATTTACAAGTCTTCCATGGGGTCATTTCCGCATCCTGCGTACGCGTCCGTCCGTTTCTTCTTCTTCTTCTTCAGCGTGCACGCTCGTCCCTGCAGGCGGGGTTCAGTTAGACTAGCATTCATTTTTATTTATTTTATGATTTTTTATTTATTTTATGATTTTTGTTAACACTTTTAGTAGTATTTTTCAATTTTTTATATATTTTATGGTTAGACTCTTTTAGTAGTATTTTTAAAATTTTTTATATTATTTATGGTTAAACTCTTTTAGTAGGTGGGAGATTTATGATGAATCACTTTCAACTAGTAGTAGGGGGAGCGTTTGCAAACACGTTGAGACGGGTCTCAACACGTTTAGACAGGTCTCAACATGTTGAGACAGGTCTCGACACGTTGAAACAGGTCTCAACACTCGTCCATCGCCTGTCGCCATGGAACAAACTCACTTAGACGAAGAAGCTTATGATGATTGGAAGAAGCTGATGATGATGAACTGGGACAGCCTCCGCGACGCCGCCGCCGATCTCGCCATCATTGCACACAATAGCAGTCTTCAGCGCCCCTACTACGCTGCAGCCTATCACTCGATTATCGACGTCGCCGTTGATGTGGCGTGTGCTGCCCGACGCTGTCACGAGGAAGAACCATCAGATGTCGAAGAAGATAAGGAAAAAACTCTTCACAATCTCGCGATTACATGTCACGAGAAAGTGCTATGGATGATGATGGTTCTCGGTGAAGTGAACTCCTCTCTGTGCTGTGAGTGTCAAACTGATGATTTATTCGTGCGCTATTGCGTCATCCAGAAAGCTTTGAATGCTCCCTGTGATTCCTTCAACATGGGGGACCCCCCTCCCTTTATCATAGACAATGATAAGCAATCACCACCACCCCACAATTCATACGGGGCGGAAGGAGTCGCTAAAAAGAGACCGGCTCAACCGGAAGAGTTTATTCTCACGGTGCACGCTGAAGTGTTAGCTGTCCTCGAAGCTCTCGGTCATCTCCTTCAAGATCCGTACGGTGAAGCACTGCGACAGCGCGTCTCTCGCGTTCGTCAAATCATTCAGACGCTGCGTTGTCCATTTGAAAATACGCCTCCGGCGTACTCTCCAGTCCACAGTGATAGTGACAGTGACGAAGTTTGACGTCCATCTACGTCAGCGCCATTTCGAGATGGAACGTGCCATACAACGTTTCATCAATGACGGGTGTTCTCTTCTCGGACTTGATGATCGGTCTCTGCAGCTTCTTCCTATGGACTTGCTATTACATTGGGCCGCGAAGGACGTGCCTTCTGTCTTCCATCGCCTGTCGAAAGACGTGCAGCGGAACCGAGACATTCGTCGCCTCCTTCCTTGTCTTCGTCATTACAACAATGGACACACGCATGTCGACAACAAACAACCGTTGCCGAAGTGGAAGTGTTTGCGGTGTCGGCGAGAAGAAGTGCTACCTTGTTTCGAGCACGCGCATATCGAGTCGCCGCCGAAGTGGAAGTGCATCGAGTGTAGAAGAGAGGACTTTTAAGATGGAGAATTCTATGTATAATTTGATTTTTATTTGATTTCAATAAACAAAAAAAACATTCTTTCATTTTGTATTGTTTTTCATATGTGTTGTCACTGGTGATAAGTCCACCGCAGTTTAACGGTGAAATTGTGTGGGGAAATCGCTAAATATCTAACAGGCAAACAAACATGCATGTTATTTATTCTATGTATAATTTGATTTTTATTTGATTTCAATAAACAAAAACATTCTTTCAATTTGTATTGTTTTTCATTTGTTTTTCCTATCACCGCCTTTTAGGGTTTCCCTTTCTTCTATTATGAAAGTCTTTTCAGCGGGACAGCGAGCGTCAGCGCTCTCGACTCGAGAGAGAGAGAGAGAGAGAGAGAAACACGCGGCTGGCTATCTTATATAGAGTGCATTCAAAATGCGCGCCCCGACGCACAGCGCCATCTCCTCTCGTTCCCCGAATCGCTCCCAGAGAGCGCGCGCGTGTAGTATCTCTATAGCGCTAATGAGTGGGCGAACAAAGCAGCCACTGCCCGCCGCTATCTTATCAGCCACCCGGCCGCCAGCGCCGCCAGCGCGCGCCCTCAGCGCCCCCCCTGCCCCCCGCTATCTTATCTACTTCCGCAGCGCGCACCCTCAGCGGCCCCCGCCCTTATCAGCATCCG
Organism: Gryllus longicercus; assembly: GCA_038098605.1. Classification (NCBI taxonomy): domain Eukaryota; kingdom Metazoa; phylum Arthropoda; class Insecta; order Orthoptera; family Gryllidae; genus Gryllus; species Gryllus longicercus. Next base: position 4,595,097 of record JAZDUA010000068.1, read on the forward strand.
CAGCGCGCCCTCCCAACCGCGTGTAATATCTGTACCCCAAAGCAGACAGCTTGACTCGAGATGTCACCGTAGCTCAGAGCCAAAGTGCTGGTCGCCTCCCACACAGGAAATGCGATTGAGGCTGGTTCGAATCCGCTTCAGGGAGCAGCATTTTTGAAAGACACACACACACACACACGCTTCCACAATTCACCGCCAGAGCGCAGACACATACGCTTCCACAATTCGCCGCCAGAGTGCGCACACACTTCCACCATTCGCCGCCAGAGGTCGCAAGGGGGGGGTGGAGAGGGGTCATTGACCCCGGTCGGTGGGGGATTATAAATGGTGGCGCCGGTTGTTTACATCGGGTGGGCGGGGGGAGGGAAGGGTGAAGGATTGTTGACATTCGGCGGGGCATTATAATCGGTGGCGCCGGTTGTTTACATCGGGTGGGCGGGGGGGAGGGGGAGGGGGTTGTTGACATTCGGCGGGGCATTATAATGGGTGGCGCCGGCTGTTGACATCGGAAGTGGGGTGGGGCGGGGGGAGGGGGAGGGGCGGGGGGAGGAGGAGGGGGCGGGCGGAAGTAGATAAGATAAGCTGATAAGAGGCGATAAGATAAGCACTTCCTGCCATTATAATTGGTGGCGCCGGTTGTTTACACCGGATGTGGGGGCGGTGGACCGGAAGTAGATAAGATAAGCTGATAAGATAAGCACTTCCTGGTCCAGAACCGGCATATCCCCCCTACTAACGGCGGGGAAGGCGCGTCGGACGGACGAGCCAAGAGGGCCGCAACGGCGTAGGCGCTTGTTGCGGGTCCAGACACGTATCTGCAGAGTAAACAGACGAGCCACGTCACGCTGCACGTCCGTAAGACTTGCAAAACAGGAGCGGCGGATCAAGGGGTGGGAAGAAGGCACGAAGAGCGAAAGAAATCGGCGATAGCTAGGGTGATTCTCGAAAGCAAATAAATACAAGGAAACCTAGCCTAGAATTGTAAGTAGCGAGGCAATTACACAACTCTCTCTTTAATCTACGATCATCACATTTGCGAGGACACATTGTGTCAATGTGAATGATTAATGACCCAACGATCAGTGTCAACAGCAGGACGTCGTCGTATCTTCTAATCAAACACGGAATGAAAAGCCGTCTGACGAAAGAGGCACATACAAAAACTACTCTCTCAATTAATTCAATTTTGAATTTTCCATCTGCAGAACGACAACGATTGGTGATTCCAATAGTTTCGAAGAACTCAACAATCTCTGAGGTTTCAATTTACATTTTAGAGTACTTCAGACAGCAAGAATTTCTACTATAATCGTGTATTTGTATCTTTTGTATCAGGTCGGCAAACACCCCACTCATTCTCTAAAGGTGATCGCTACGGCCCGGATATTTATGACCTATAAATGTTAGAATTATGACCTAAAAATCACGAAAATATGACTAAAAAATGTTGGTTGCATTTTCAAAACCTTCAAAATGTTTTCACTGCTTAAATAACCATTATTTTTGAAAATATACTTTTAAAATTTAGAACATTCACAATTGACTCCTTCTCCATAGCGCCACGTGAAGACAGTTCTGCTAAAGTTATTTTTAGAAGCGGTTGACTGTGGCAAAACTAAACTAACACTTCCTTCGCATCTGGCCACGTTTTATTTTCTTCCATATAGCTTATCCTCCTAATTCATGTACTACATTTATATCTATAAGAAAGACACGCAACCATTAGATAGAATAATTATTGTAAAAACTTAGATAACAATTAGGAGAGTAAAAAATCTCTTTGAGGCGTCTGCAAGGAAGTATGCGAAAATAGAATCAAAAAGATAAAAATTACAAAAACACAAAAATTCTTTGAAAATATGACTATAGTATAAAAAATTAACAAAAAATGATGAAAGAGTCTAAAGAGCCAAAATATAACTGTATACATAAAAAGTGCATAATTTTAGTAAGTAAAGATAAAGTCATGCTTATCTTCTATTTTGCATGCAAATAACACAAAGAAAAAATACGACATGTGATAAACTTCCGGGCCATAGTGATCGGAAATAAAACAAAAAGAAACGAAAAATACTTGATTCGATACAGTCAAGGATTTCATGGATCACTGAAGAAGACAACCAAATACAAAAATACAAAATGTCAATAAATGGCATTGTATGCAGCCGAAATAAAACCATATTCAGTAATTCGTCGAAAGAAATAAACAGTATAAACAAACATCGTGACAAGAGCACTAATAAATACATTTGTCATTAGGCCAAATATTCACATGAGAAACCTGCTAAGCAGTATATATAAATACATGAACCATAGAAGGAATATGATTATGGAATGAACATACATGGAGAATGCATGAAATAAACTTGGTGAACAAAGCAGGAGACATGTATCATACAAAAAGAAGCGTGATACGTTCAGAAAATGTCTCACGGTCCTTTTCGTTCGTGAGCCATTAGTGAGATACGGCATGAATGCAAGGAAACTATGTATTTTACTTTTAAAAAAATCAGAAGGAAGCAGGAAAACAGAAAACAGGAAACTACTTTGAAAAACAGAATCCACTGGTAAAATAAGTTACAGAAAAATTAGAAGGTGCCATTATGCTTCCTTCAATCAACGTTCAGACATGTTTAACTTCTCGTATTTGAAATCAAGAGGAAGGCGGAGTTCCGACCGGCGGCATCGGAGTGACCGGCGGTGGACAAGGCGCGGTCTGTGGGCCTTATCGGTCAAGCGAGGTCGTCGTCGAGAGGACGTTCCATGAGCGCTTCTCTCGGCACAAGAGCCCCTGGGTCGCATTCCGGCCTCATTGACCCGTCCTCATGCACTCCACCGTGCTTTCAAAGAACCTCCGAGTGAAAGTGCTTTAGGAGACTTCAAACGGTTGGTTATTCATTAAATGAGCATTCACAGGCATTCTTTGCCACTTCCCTTGCCAAGCATGGAAGCCATCCGTTTATAGATACTAAGAATAGGAGCGTAGAGGTCAGACCACTCGCTTTCGACTTCTCAGCATCGAGATTTAAATCCGTGCAAACGAATCGATCGATGTGGAAATTGCGGAAATGAAAGCGGGATCACGGAAGATTTCTCTGAGTTCACCCATTGCCAATTCTTCCATCATTATTCAAATCATATTATTATTATTATTATTATTATTATTATTATTATTATTATTATTATTATTATTATTATTATTATTATTATTATTATTATTTCCTTCTCCCACGGTGAATGATCTTGAGTTCCGGGAGTGCATCAAAATCCACTCCAGGTTGCACCCAGCTACCTAAGGTTTACATTCGGTGATCTAATTGGTTCTCAAAAACCTTGCGCAAAATGTGCGCCTACCGCACAGCACAATTTCCTGAAATTCGTAGTGCTTACTGCAGCCTGGGATCTTAGTCAAGTGATTCCTGAAATCTTTAGAAATGGAGTAAGAATTCGTGAAAGGTAACAGGCAAAATGCAAATTTTTCTTTTTATGCTGAATTGTTACTTAATCGATAGATTCTGATGCCCTTATTAAGTGTGTAAAATATTTGTTTAAAAAATTCATAATTACTTAAGTTATAAACAATTCAGTATTTATGCATCTTTTAGTTGCAAAATAAATATCTCACAACAGAGTTGATATAATTTAATGCTTCCAACGGCAACTTGAAGGAAAAAGTATATATTTTAAGATACACAATATTAATTTTTAAAACTTATTAACAATCCCTTTTTTTTATTGCAAAATAAAATGTAAAATTAAAAAAATCCGTGTTCTGCGCTTTTTAAAAATATTTTAAAAAAACATTCTAAGAGGGAATTTAATATAGATTCAGAATCCGTTAAAAAAAGTTAGCAAACATTAATACATAAAAAGTAATTAATATTTTTATCGAGCGGCGCACGGTCGCGCCTTAGCTTGTCGGTACGAACGAGTCGCAGCACGCTTTTGTTTTACAACAATTGTTTTCGCTTAAGAAACCATTCTTATTGTTTCTAATTTCTACGCAAAAAGGTAAGCGTAATTAACATTGCATATGACTTCGTTTTTTATTTTGCAAATTTATAAACAATAATTGTGTATTGTTATTAAATAATCTCGATTAAAAGCGTTAAAATGTTCAATATTACTGACTTTATCAATATTATTAATAACAATAACTGATTTTTCTAATCATTTACATTATTTATTATTTCATTTTGTCAGTTCTCATAGTTTTATGTTTTTTTATTATTTTAAACAGATTATATAAAATGCCTACCCCGAAGAAATGTTGCAACCCACTTAAAAAATCCAAACACAATCGTGTCTACAAAAATTTGAAGCTGATAACGACGCAGTGGAATCGTATCTTTTCTAATTTAACTGGAAAATATATCTGTGATTCATGCAGAACGTCAATTTATAGTCAAAAAGTTACTGTCTCTTCCGTCGAAAAGGAAATCATTATTGATACTACCGAAGAAGAATCTTCACGGGATGAAAACTACGTGGACAACGAAAAAAATGACCCTACATACAAGGAAGAAACAGCTGAAAATGATATGCTTGGACGTGCAACAAAGCGACAGAAATTGCCCGATGCAGACAATTCTTTGATAGACGAGACTTTGATTCGAGATGTGAACAATGCGTTGTCGAAAGCTATTTTCCGAAGTGAAAAAATCGAAATACTTACAACGCTTCCTGTTTGCATTAGTATAAGTAAAATGCGTGAGTTGTTTGGCGTTTCGCATAAAATGGCATCAAGGGCGAAGAAATTAAGGAAAGAAAATGGCTATAAGTCGCGTCCACCAAAGAAAGTTGGTCGAAAAATAAGTGAGGAAATTATTCAGAAAGTAACAGAATTTTATTTGAGTGATGATACTAGTAGAATGATGCCAGGAAAAAAAGATTGTGTTTCTATAAAAACCGATGTAGGTAGAGAAAATGTGCAAAAGCGTTTACTTTTGTGCAATTTGAAGGAAGCACATAAACGTTTTCAGGAAAAATTTCCTCAGTTTATCATTAGTTGTTCTAAATTTTCAAAACTGCGACCAAAACAGTGCATCTCTGTTAACAAAGCTAGTTGCCACAACGTATGTGTTTGTAAAACACACCAGAACATGAGATTAAAGTTTTTTGCTCTAAAATCCGAATTTCAGAAGAAAAATCACACCTTCACCTTATCATACCATAAGGCATTAAGAGAAATTATTTGCAAAGAAGCTCTTCCATCTTGTCATCTCAGAAATTGCAAAAATTGTCCTGGTGTTACTGCTTTTTGCGAGAAGTTGCATGCATTATTTACAGAATATTCCGTGAAGGAAGTAAAGTACAGGGAATGGATAAGCACTGATAGGTACATATAATTACATTTCAATTTTTTAATTTAATGATAACTTAATATATTGCCTAAATTATGCATAACATGAAAAAATCTATTTTAAACTTTCAATTAATTTTACAAATCAATTTTTTAAAATTAATTTTCTGAGTGCCTGGCAACGATTTGTCAAATTTCAGAAATTTCTTTTGCTATACAATTTTAAATTTAAATTGGAAATTTGATTTTTTATAATACCTTACTGTAACTCTATTAATTTTTGTATAAATAATTTCACAAATAACTTTTTTGCTTATTAGATTTTTTTTATCGGGAACGGCTGTGGGAAGATTGACTATCGGTCCTTCCTCATACCAATTACTTTTGCTTATTAGATGTTTTAATATATTTTTCTAGAACTGAATTCGTTGAACAAACAGATTCCATAGAAGCATTTTTAGAGAAGATAAGAAAAGATTTGCCTGAACTACTGACGCATGATTTTATAACAAAAGAACAAAGTGCTTACTTTAGTGCAAAAAAGGACAGCTTAAAGGAAGGTGAATTTTTGGTAACGCTGGATTTTTCAGAAAATTATACATTTCAAATACAAGATGCAATACAGGCGCATCACTGGTCAAATACCCAGGCTACAATTCATCCATACGTCATGTATACGCGAAAAGACGGCAAGATAGTTTAGGATAATTTTGTTATTATTTCTGAAATCGAAAAGCACGATACTGTTAGCGTTCACCTATACAATACAAAACTGATTCAGTATTTGAAAGACAAGTATGCGTGGATTGAACGAATTATTTATTTTTCGGACGGAGCTGCGAGTCAGTACAAAAATAAAAATAACTTCCTGAATTTGATTCAACATGAAAATGAATTTCGTATTAATGCAGAGTGGCACTTTTTTGCCACTTCTCATGGCAAAAGTGCATGTGACGGTGTTGGCGGGACAATCAAAAGGAATGCTTGGAAAACAAGTATGCAAAGAACGAGATTAGATGAACCATTAACAAACGCAAAGATGTTGTTCGTTTGGGCAAAAAATTGTTTTCACAGGTCAATGTCTTTCGCGTATTGCACCAAAGAGGAATATGAAAATGAAGCAAAACTTTTAAAACCAAGATTTTCAAAATGTAAAGTAATCAAAAACACCCGACAGTTTCATTGCTTTTTACCGAACGATTCTAAGTCACTTAAATGTAAGCGATATTCGTCAGCGTCTGATTACGAAGCTCATAACGTTCTGTAAATAAATTTAATTATTAATAATAATTAATGTGGTTATGTAAATAAAAAATTGTTTTAAGCGAAAATTGGTACTAAAATTACTAAATTTTAAATTAAAAAAAATATTTGCGTTAATATTGAGAGTAAAATCGCAGAAACACAGTATGGTGCATCAAAACCTCCAAGCTACGGTACGCGTCTCGTGGCGCGACCGTGCGCCGCTCGATAAAAATATTAATTACTTTTTATGTATTAATGTTTGCTAACTTTTTTTAACGGATTCTGAATCTATATTAAATTCCCTCTTAGAATGTTTTTTTAAAATATTTTTAAAAAGCGCAGAACACGGATTTTTTTAATTTTACATTTTATTTTGCAATAAAAAAAAGGGATTGTTAATAAGTTTTAAAAATTAATATTGTGTATCTTAAAATATATACTTTTTCCTTCAAGTTGCCGTTGGAAGCATTAAATTATATCAACTCTGTTGTGAGATATTTATTTTGCAACTAAAAGATGCATAAATACTGAATTGTTTATAACTTAAGTAATTATGAATTTTTTAAACAAATATTTTACACACTTAATAAGGGCATCAGAATCTATCGATTAAGTAACAATTCAACATAAAAAGAAAAATTTGCATTTTGCCTGTTACCTTTCACGAATTCTTACTCAATGGAGCCTAGGGTACCTATTATTACTGTCACTGCTGTAACATTACACATTCAACTGACCTCGATTGGAATATCTTAATATTTCAGATATTTCTCAGCAGTCTTTGCTGTTACATTTCCATCACATGAGACAGATACATCAATGAGAAAACATGTTTTATCTGTTGTACTTCGTATCACTATATCTGGTTCGTTAGCCATTATAGTTTGTTCTGTGTGAATCTGTTGATCCTACAAGATGTTATGCCCAGCTGTTGTTACTGGTTAGGTTGTATGGTTGGACCATTTCTTGCTTATCTCTGGGACATTCAATGGGTAAGGTAATTGGTCCCGTAAGTGTAGTACATGATTTTCTTCGAAATGTGGTGGAGATCTTCTCCCGCTGGAGAGTGAGATCCTACCTGTCGGCAAGTAGGGTTTTCCCTATCCAGGCTTCTCCCACCAGCGGGGCATCGCCCCAGCAGGATCTAGCTCTAAGTTCTAGCTCTAATCTCCCGGCGTGTGTGATAGTGTAGTTTATGTCAGTGTAAGTGTGTGTAAGTAAGGTGATGATAGAACAAGGAAGGGGAAGGAAAAATCTGGCTTGGTCCGTGGCCCGTTAAGGTACTGATCGGGCATTCGCCTGGTATTGTTCGGAGAAACCACGAAAACTACCGATCAGAGCAGCCGATCACTTGAATTCTCCTCCAGACATCGACTGAATTCGACCTAGCCATGTAGCTAGAGTAGACAATCCTGCCATCCGACACGCGAACATCGAACTTGGGAAATCAGGAGATGAACCGTTTTTCAATGAGGCAAATGTGGATTTGGCATCAGTAAATTTCTGTAATGTGTATTGGCGAGTGGTTCATATTGTTTAACTAAATGCTGCAGGATACTTTCCCAAATGATCGAATCTATGAGAGGAATTCCGACCGATTCTGCAACAATTGAGTTTAGTAATCCCATGTAGATGTTTCGAAACAAATGCGAATATGAAATTAGGGGAAGAATAAGAGTAATAACAGATTCATCATTCGCTTCAACAAACATTCGAAACATAACAATTATTGCATATGGGAATAATCTTTACTCGTTTTAAAATTATACTGTTTCTCCCTTTATTGCTTATTATACAAAAATAGCTTACTAAAATACCATTTTCCTTGGTGTAAATACAATAAATATCTTTGACTTTCACTTTAATATAAATTTTCTTGTTTCTATAAAAATGATCTATCACTTTCCCTCACATTAAAACGAATTTTTAGTTATAGTGAATTAGTTTCTGTCTCGACCGAAATATTGGCTAATTACAACCAAGTATTACTTATGGCTCATGTGATTATTGATTAGAACTTAAATGAAAATGAGAATAACTGATTGCAGTTTTTTTTCATTTCTCATCGGAAGTTAAAAAATAAACAATGTAATTTATCAACATAATTATTCAAAAAATTATGATATTATTCGTTTTGAATACGCCCATTTTACTTACTCAATTTTATCAATATATTTACAATAGGAATCTCCTTATACAATCCATCTGTTTCGAATTCAACGTTAATTTCGAACGATACAAAGCTGAGGACTGAATATATGAAAGGCTCCGCCGTAGGGACTGCTGACTCCGTCACACATCACACATTCGTAACACACCGATGAGATCATACTATATTCCACCTACGCACGTTATTGGGTACACGTGCCATGTACCTGAATTGAGTCCACGTTAATGTGACAACTACAGGTGCATAAATCAGCAATTCGATTCTCGCAAACTTTGTGTAAATCGATTCGCTTCTGCCGCAAGCCCAGCAACCAGGTTAATATTTTACCTCCTGAATCAAGCAACGATTTGTGTACGACTCGTGAAATACGCATCCCATGGAACATTTACTCACGTTACTTTCTGCGAATGTGGTCCCAGATTCGACACTCTGAAAGCCATTTCAATTTGAGGAATATGAGCAGTATCATTGAAAATGAACTCAATTGTAACTCGAATCAAATATGCTACACTCTCTAAGAAAAATGAACATGTCACCAAAAGTTAACATCTGTTACTCAAATACACACTTTCACTTTCTTTTCTACGATTCCAAATACACAATTCACATATACGGATTCCACAAGATATGGTATTATTTCAATGAGATAGGTTAATGGCAAATTTTAACCACATTCGACGCTCCGATAACAGACACTCCTCCATTCTAGCGGTAATGCACGTAGCATTGATCTTCACGTCTAAGTTACATTTTACAAACTACACTAATAATATTAATTATAATTCCTTTTGTTACTATTGTATTTTTTACCCCCTCGCATACCACATACGTAGTATAGAGAAAGTTATGTAATGCCGCAGCAAAAAAAACGGAAAATGTTTCGATAGAAAAAATTTTATTTCACGGCACTGGTAACAAATAGTTGAATATATCTTGTTCTTATAATGTAGTAAATTACTTTCTCTAACACACTGTGTAGTTAGAATCCCTGTTTGTTTGGTAATTGATACCAAAATCTCCAGTTACGGTAAAACGTATGTCCGTTAGTCTGTGAACAACGTTAGCAGTTAAACCATATGCAGGATTTTCAACAAAATTGATATTCCCCAATCGGTCTTAATGATGAGGCGGCGTCTTGAATTTGAAACAGATGTTTTCATTTTTGAGAGTACTTCACATAAAGCTTCAAAATATTGTTTATTCTAAAATAGGGCTATCGTCTTTTCTAAAAAAAAGCGCTCAATTTGTTTATTAAACTTTGTCCTCGGCTAGAGTAATGGATGCGTAAACAAATGGTGGAGGTCTTAGATTGGTTAAAATATCTGAACTTTTGGAAATTCCAAATGTTCACAATTTTAGGGAAGCTTTTTACAACTACAGTATTGAAGAGTAATTTATAGTGAAATAAAGGTACTTAAAAAAAAGATCTGACTCCATAGTTTTCTTGTACTTTGTATTTTTTTGTACTGATAGTTCTACAAGCTCTTAATAACATGACATAAATGCCTTTTGATGTATTCTTTAGATTTTTAAAAAATTAGACAAATATAATTTAGCTCGAAAATTTGCCACCGTCGGGACTCGAAACCTAGAACCTTCCAGTCACCGTAGCAGCATAGGGAACGGCAATGGTGTCATTGAACCATTGCAGCCGATGCAGGAATAAAAACCGAGATTTCGCAAAAAAAAAAAAGCGGTTAATGTAATAGAACATAGATATCTCAGCGCTACCGTAGAACGGTTATTATTTTATTCCCCACAAAACACAATTTTAATTCACGCGCAACATAAAGATAAAAATAACGTTTTAAGTTTCTAATTTCGAGTTCCTTAGAAATGCCAATGGCAGTGTATTCTTTTCACTAAGAGTACATACAATCTGGCAGAAAATGACGCTATGATGAAGCTCGTCTCACTCTCAGAAAACGCTTAATGAGAGAATTCAAGGCGGCGGCATTCATAATAGACTTTAGTCCTCATTAAATTTTACTCCGCTTTGTACGTGATAAAGCTTTTTATTTGAAGCGGTTTCTACATTCTCCTAAAAGAACCGCCTGGACTTTCACAGAGCGTCAAGAGATAACGAACTCTCAACGTCCGGCCCGGGAACATGCATTCGCGCCATCTGATGTGCTCGAAAGGAAAGATGCTATACACATAAAATATGCCCGGAGATTTCCGAGTTAAGTATTCCAATTTTCCCGCTACGTGTTTTAAGCGCGTTCATTACGCCGTGTCCGGCGATCTAAGGGCCGGGAAATTTGCTGTTCGCTTCGCTGCAAACTCTGAGAAGTCAAGTGGCAACTCGCAGGCATTACTCCTTGAAATGAATGGTGCCTCGGGCAGGGTAATGACACGCGGTCCGTCCCATTCGACGCAGCCAAATCGCAGCGACTCTCGGCTTCATTTAATTTGATTATACCTTTTGTTTTAATGCAAGGTTGTACACGATGCCTTACTGCAGGTCAGATACGCATCGTGCACTCGAAGTTTGGAGAACAGTAATTTTCCGTTTCGCTGGCGAGAATATTGTGTTGAAGGCAATCCGATTGCTTGGAAGTGCCCAAAGACAGTGCCAGTGGCATCAAAATATTACTTACGAACATAATTTGATTCCTGAACATTGAATTTAAAAGGATAATCTTATTCTCATACGTAACCATGGATCAAATTAATAGCATATTTGTTTAATCACAAGCTTTGATAATCGTTTATATTGAATACCTTTAAATGAGCCATTACTGGCACAAATTGTTCATGAAATTTGGACGTATATGTCTAAGATTCTTTCTAGAGCGTATGTTAACAAATCCAATTGATACAGGAGAATACTCTAACGACATTCGCTAGTACAATTAATATACTATTATAATTATACTTTTAAAACAGTTCATTAAATGAATTGCTATATATATTCAAAATACAATAACTTATTTAATAATGCGATCATAAAAATTAATTTCTTTTGCCAACGACGAAAACGTATTACATTCAAGTACGATAAATTATTATTTTAGGTTACAAGCAATTTTGTAGTTACTTATGTCGTGTAAATTTTAACGCAGACAAACACAATAAAAACCTATGAGATATTTTATCTACAACAGAGCGATAATATTCGATTAGCCGCACTCATTTACTTACTATAAGAAGCTTTATTATAGCATTAGTTTTCTAAAAGATTTACCATTTATAATAGATTTTTGGCACAACATGTGGCAGTATTTTTATATATAATGGAGAAATTTTGAACGCAATAATAATTAGAATACTATATCTTATAAAAATAAGAAATAGACAATAAAAACCCAGTACCACTAGAGGAAATAAAGAGAAAAACAGAAGAACTAGAAATTGACTACAACGGAACTCAAAATTCTGCTTCGTTTGTGAATGTGTTCTTGCATATAAATCAGTATACTATTCAGCCTACTTCAGTATACTACAGCCTACTGCTTCATGAAAAGGTAATATTTGATACGCGATTGTAGTCGTTGCAAACTTAAACGTGAACAAAAGTGCTAATTTTTTCCCCAGAAGCTTTGAGACTTTGCCTAGAGAGGTGAATAAGTCAGTCAGGGCCTAAGCAGACAAACTCGAAAGCCATTTCGCCCGACGTTTTGCGGCGGTCGACACAGTTTTCACAGGAGCCGTCTATGTCTACACCAGAGGTCTCAGAACTTTTGATTACGGGGCAAATGTTGAAGTAGGAAGATTCTGTTGATCGAAGAAACCACAGAAAAATACCGATTAGAACAGTCAGCCGCTAGAATTCTCCTCCGATTGGTCTCGACTTAGCTATGTGACTAGTGTCGAAAATACTGCTACCGTCGGGACTCGAACCTCAGAAACTCCCAGTCAGAGGTTCTGCAGTGACGTCAGTTCATGCCTCAGGCATCTTAGCCCCGGCAAGAGTCTCCGATGTGTAGAAAGACTGGAGAAAGCGACAGTTCTTCTACGACTCGAGAGACAAGCCCTGACTTTAAGGTCGTTTTTCAGGCAGGATATATACTTTTTCCTGTCTTCACATCTAAAGTAAAGGCTTAGAAAAAGTAACAAAGTACGTTTTTCTCCCGAGTTCCGCAATTAAAATTTTAGTGGATTAGTTTTCACGGCTTGAATTAAGTACAATCTTCAAGCCATTTAAGTGTTGATTTCCCCCATGTCCCTAGCGAGAAAGCGACAAAAATGTGCGGAAATTTTCAAAGTGAAGTGTAGTTTTCAAGGCAACGACATGTCTTACTTCTGTCATTTCGCAACGATTTAGAGCATTTGAATGTTAAAAAACAATCTTAATGCGCACAACTTCTGAGCAAATATTTTTGTAGCAAAATGTGTATTATCACCTTTTCTTCATTACTCAATTCTTTTCCAATAACTTTGTAGGGGCCAAACATTATTTCTGACTTTGTAATTAAGAATGAAGAACATTTAAAACTTAATCGGTTATACATAAAGAAATATATTTGAGTGTATTATTTATAACGTTTTAGGAGTATCTATTTGTTTCTTCAAATTTGATTATTTATTTCTTGCCGTAGCTCTGACACTAAATTGTTCCTAATAGTTAATCTGAATCATGCTTAGGAGCTGAAGTATGCAGTATTAACTTGGACTGTTACATGTATTTATGAGTTAATATGGTCTGTACGAGCGCCGTTTCATTCTACATACAAAGGTTTGATGTAGATATTTCATGTTTAATGGTGCGTTACCTACCGTATGTACCTTGACCTTTCTGGTGGAGTAAGTGTGCGTGTGAAAAAACGGTACGTAAGATATAAACACATGTAGCAAGGACATTACTTGCGTAATAGTTACAGTTTTCGGGAAGGGACGCAAAATTTGTAGTGATCTACCAGCATCTGAGTTATTATTCTTTAGCTCATAATTTAACGCTTTTAATTCCAATTAAAGCCAAAACGCGAGTAAGCAGTCCTTATCTCCACAATTACCCTTATCAAAAGAGGGGTAAACACGTAATAAAAACATATTGCCCGACTCATTTACAGATGGCTTGACTTTTGAAAGAGCATAATTTACACCTTAGAAAGATGTGAGGGTCTGGTCCAACTCGTGGAAAACGCGTCAATCGCGTATGTGAACACGTAAACAAAAAAATATATAAACACACTTTCCAGGGTCAGCCTATTTCCTTTTAAAGGAAATATATAAGTACAAGAAACAAAAACAATCGTCAGTTGGCTGTTAGTTGTGGAAGTCATGAAATTGATGCGCCTAAAGGTGCGAGTCGGCAAGTATGAAGAGGTCAAGCTGACACGCGCCGAGCGAGCCGAGGAAGATGCTGATTGGCGCCTCCGAGTCAATCAGTCATCCCGTACATTCTTCTTCTTCTTCTTCTTCTTCTTCACTTCATGGATTAGGCTACTGCCTGTTCCGTCCTCATAGTTTCTCTCCATCGTTTTCGTGGTCTTCCCACGTCTCTTCTTCCTCTCGGCGCGTATAACAAAGCTGCTTTAGGAAGTCTGCTATCACTCATCCTTTTCAGATGTTCTACCCATCTTTGTCTATATTCTTGCATTCTAGTATTAATTGATGTCACTTGTAACTCTTTTCTTATTTCTTCATTTCTTATTCGGTCTTCTCTTGTGCAACCTTTTATTCTTCGCAGAAATTTCATTTCGCTACTTTGTATTCTTGTCAGTGTTTTTAGTGTTAATACCCAGCTTTCGCAGCCGTAGAGTAATGTAGGAACTGCCATGGTATTGTAAAATTTAATTCTTGTTTCCGGTCTTGTCTTATTTTTTAAAGTGTTGTGTATCGTTCCACATATTTTTTGATATTTCATTAATTTATTGTCAATATCTTTATCTTTTTCATAACTTATTTGACACCCTAAATAATTAAAGGAGAGAACTTGCTCTATAATTTTGTTTTCAATGACAATTTTTGACCTTACTGTGTCCTTCCCCCTGAATGCCATCACTTTTGTTTTTTCTTTTGATATATTAATGTCATAGCTTTTGCAAATTTTATTAAGGTGGTGTACTACTCTCTGTAGTTCGTCTTCTGTTTCCTGAATAATAACTGCGTCATCAGCATAGAATAAAATCGTTAATATCTCTTCTTTGGTCATTCTTATACCAGTGTCAACTTTCTGTTTTAAAGACTTACTTATGTCCTGTACATAGATATTAAATAATGTAGGTGATATAGGACAACCTTGCTTTACCCCTTATTTGTTATTATCTCTTCAGATACTGTGTTTCCTATTCTTATTACTATTTTAGTATTTTCATATAGGCTTTTGACCACCTTTATTAGATGCCGTGGATAGCCTTGTTTTTCCATGATGTACCAAAGTTTATCTCTATTTACACTGTCGAAGGCTTTTTCGAAATCTATAAATGCCAGATGAGTTTGCAGGTTATATTCCCTTCTTTTCTCCAATATTTGTTGTACTATGAAGATGTTATCAGTGGTCGATCTTCCTTTCCTGAAACCATTTTGCTCTTCTCCCATCAGTACTTCTGCAATACTTTTCAGTCTTTTATTTACTATTCTGGCATACAATTTATATATGCAGTACATTACATAATTCAATTTTCAGGATAAGTTGCCGCATATCCTCAAACCTTTGATCAGAGAGAGCGAAACAGGTTTTTTCTACTTTTATTTTCTCGCTACCGCTTTCGCTGTAGAGAGAAAGTTACGTAATGCTGCGAGGAAAAAGAGAACTTTCTGCAGATAAATAATTATCACAGGATCCTGGTAACAAAAACTTGGATAAATCCCGTTGCTAAATTTATTACAAAGACCTCTCACACGTGGGGTAGCCATAATTTATGTTTTGTGTTTTCTTGATACAGAATAATTGATTGTCGGCAAAATATCCGTCTTTCCGACTATCTGTGAACAACACAAGCGGCTAAACTGTTCAGTCTATTTTCTCCAAAATCGATATTCGCAATCGATCTGACTCCTTCAATTTAAAAACGATATTTGAATTTTAGGGAGTACTATAGATGAAGTCCCTGGGACATTTTCAAAATAAAGAAAAATGGCTCCATCGTTTTTTATTAAATATTATTGTTGTTATTTTAGTGTTTTAGAGAATGGCGTAGGTCTCACATTCGTTAAAAACCCTGATTTTTTTGAAAATTGCAAAAGTTTAAATTTTTTCGGCGTATTCTTACTATTACAACTACGAAGATGCAAATTTTTTCTCTTAATGAAAACCGTTCCTTAGATTAGATTTTGAAATAAGGTCATGTACAAGTTTTGGAAATTTTGAGTACTTTTCGCGTAATTTTGCATGAAAATAATGGCTAGAATGTAAGTGCTGTTTCAGTACCATTATTTTTTTAAAGTAGACAATAAGGGGTACGAAACAATAAAAGCTACATAAACCATAATCTAACATTCACCTCTTCGAAACAATAAAAATACTTACTCTTTAGGGAAGGGGGAGTGTATAGGTCACTTCTTTTGCATTTTGACACTTATTGTCTCTTTGAGTGTGAACATTAATCATAAAATAGAGATTCTTTATTGGTAAGTATTGCATATAACAGATTATATTGAGATAATTAGTTTATTTGGAAGTCGTCTAATGACCTGCGAAATTTTAAAGTGAGCTCTGCACTCCCCCTCTCGAGCTACAGTGAGTTATATTGCAAAGAATCATGTTCAGAGTTTCATCAACTCTTTTACATATCAGCTAAGAGTGAAAAACAAGAGTGAATAACAAACCACCCAGCAACCAAATTATTTTGATAATTTTAACGAGTTCATCTCTGCCCGTTTTCGCTTTTCCGTCGCAACGAGCCATCCAAACGCACGAGTTTGCAAACACAGCTATGAATTTCCACGGGAAGCAATAAAATAAATCAACGATCCCAAACATTTTCTCAAAAGCGCCACCACCTCCTCTGTAACACGATTCGGGAACAAGTGCTTCCCCCGAATAAACTTTATCTGGAAACGTCGCGTTCGTAATTTATAACGAGCAGTTCACTCGTAATGCTCCACTCACCGTATCGGTCATATCGCGCACATTGTTCGGTTTTGGCGTTCACGTCGACCGCTTCGGTATAATATAGGTCTATTCAGTCATACAAGCGAGTCGGGCACATCTGCTCCTATCGATCAGCGCGACCGTATCACGCGGGCACGCTCAATTCGCCGCAGCGCCCGCCGAATCGCGATATCAAGATATAATGCGAGCGGCTTGCGTGCGGTTGGTAGCCCGGTAGCCTCCTCCTCCCCCCCCCCCGTCTCGACCCACCCCCTCTCCGCGTCGTCCACCCGTCTGTCCGTCCGTCCGTCCGTCCGTTCCTCGCAGCTCGGGACAGGATAAATTCGGGCGGAATCCGGCGCGTCGGCGACGCGGGATTTTTTTTTTTCAGCTAAAATTCGCATGAGGCGAACTGCGGACAGCCGCTGTCCGATGCCTAATTGACTCCGGCGACCGACGCCGATGAATACTGCAGACCTCGCGGCGTCGAAAATGGCCGAGGCGGCTTCGTCCGCGCGGCGTCGCGCCGGCGTCGCGCCGTCGGCACCTGCGGTTCGTCCTCGGCTCGGGCATACGCCGCAGCGCTGCGTCCTTGTTCGCGTCATCCTTGGAGACTTTGTGCAAAAAACATAGGCCAAATCAGAGAAACAACAAAAGACGTTATTTGTTTAAAGGTTTTCCAATAGATTATGAAACTAATATCCAAGACTGAACTTCTTTCAACTATTTAGAGTTAAAATGATGGGAAGGGATTCTGGAATTCAAGACAATAAGCACAAATTATCTTCTCCCCCATACGTCACATACAGTTTTTTTACTAAATAAATCTAAACCTAAACTAGTACTATGAACTGATTGTCTATTTTTTCTGATTACTAACAATTAAAGAAATTTGTGGAAAGTACGAAATGCCAAGTTGTTAAAGTGAGTCCATTTCCATGGAATTCATGGAATGGAAAACGATGGATATTTGAGAGTTAAATTCATAAAACTATTTGGCCTGAAAATCTTGAACGTCGAAATATTTCATATGTTGTGGGAACTCCTTTGATAGTAGCTGAATTTTACTGAAAATATAGAATATCTCTCGCTAGAATAATCACTAAACTGCATTGCTGAACGCCGATATCACATTAAATCATCACAAATTAACAGCAACTTCTATTTTTGAACTCTACCCTGAAACCTCACTAATCCAAAAATTCAAGTTGCCAATGGCACGGATATAAGATATTTTTATAGAATATAACTACAATTAGGAAACATTTAGCCACTTCAATCTTTGTTAGAAACCTGTATCTTGTTAAATATGTTACGTGAGAAATGGCGAAGAGAATAACATTTCATTTCACAGAAAATATTCACAAACAGAAAAATAATTGTTTCAATTATTTATCTTAAAGAACAATAAAAACGGCAAATGACGTTCGGGCAAACATGTTGTGCACTCATTTGAATTAATTAAATATAAGTAATTTAACAATAATTATTTATTATTGTAATCCGAACTCTCATTAAGGTAAGGGACAATTAAAGTTGTGGCAACAAAGTAAGAATCTGGAAAAAGAGCAGGTTAATCAGATAAACGATAAGCTGGTTGTGAAGGCGAACAGGCCAACAGAAAGGTATTAAAGAGAGAAGAAGAAACTTATGAAATAAATATACAAAATAAACAAATAAACGGGAAGAAACATTGAAAGAACTATTTTGTAATATTTACAATAAATCTTTTTTAACGCATTAGATGCCTATCATGTGACTGCAAATGTATGTGTGAAACCTTCATGTGAGGACAATGCTAACCAAGTGGTTAATTTGAGAAACATATTCTTGAAAAAGTGTCCATGCTGCAAATTCGCTCTCAGATGCAATAATACAACTCTTCTATTTCGTGGGAAGAATCATTCAAATATCCTGTTAGCTACGAGTACATGACTTTCCTCTTTCAAGTACTGCATGTAACATAACCAATGCAAACTAATCTACTCAGGGCAAAACACAAAGTTGCAATTTCACTCTCAGAAACTTGTATACATTATGCTTGCTGACACGTTAGCGGAATGCAAGAGCAATGTATATGGAGTGGATTGTTACCCCTATGTTGGGTTTGTTGACCCTATTATTCTTATGCTAGTTCTATTGCACTGAGCACTGTCATCGCAAACACACATCACGTAGCGTGTCAGGCAGAAGTATTCCTTCAAAGTACAACATTATTATAGCGATAGAAAATAGCTAAATCAAATAAATTAACTTTATGAAAAATAACCAAATGAACTTTTATCTCAACCCAAATAACGTAAATAACCAAACACGAGAAAGTGTAGCGTCGCATTATTAGATTACAATGAAATGCATAGATTGATGTAGCTGTAAAACATATTGTTTTTGATGCAACTTTTCAAAAATATCGTAAACTTTTCAGCTTTTTAGCGTATCACAAGTAATGACATATGGAGGGAGAATTTATGAACACTCGCATTTTTTCATATTCTTTATAATTTTATGTTTTAATCAAATTATTTATGAATGAGACATTTTATTATTTATTTATCCCATAAAAAGCACTTTTTCTGCATTAAGTACACTTTCTAAATGGGTTAAGAGGCTTTTCATTACACTTCTTTTTAATTTTTAATGCTCCCTCCACTTATTGATTTCATAATATATCATGTTATGCTGGGTTACGAGTGACGAGAATTGGAGATATTTATTTATTTTATCTGGTTGTTACTGGTTATTAATGTTTGTTTATTAACAAGAAATTCCACATATTAAAATACAAACTTGCTGAAGAATCTCGCATAGCCGGAGTATTTATTTATCACTCTCTAGGCAGAAAAAAAAGAGTTCTTTCTGCAAAGTGTATACGTGCCTCGTCCCATAGAGTTCTATATACGAAACAGGGATACGATTATGAACACTCAGTACGCGAACAACCATAAACTCGCATCTTCAAAAAAAAAAAATTAGTCTCGGGATTTCGTTTGTGCGAATGTTAACCTCCGCGTGCCAGGTTGAAGCCATAAACGCTGTTTGCCATATCGGAAAGAACTGAGCGGGTAAAACACTCACGTATCGCAATTGCGTATGGGTCCCTATATACTAGATAGCAGTAATTCGTGATTTGTATTCGTGCGAACTACCGTTTCGTGGATTTACTCGCTCCCAATGGAGGGGGGAGGGAGGGAGACTGCTTTTGTCTTTCTGGAGACGTCGTCACCGGTAGCGTGACTCACACCCTGCCCCCGCCCCCGCCCCCGCGCTGCGCGTTTGAGAGATTCGGACGAGTGATTCCGGCCTACGCCAGGCGCCGCCCCTCTAAAAGAGACGTTCACGTCCTTGTTCTTGAGAGGGGAATCGTGTCATCCCCCTTATCTGCTCCGGAGGACCCTGCCGCGGTCATTACGGAGTCACGAGGGTTAAAGAACTCTTAGCGCCCGGAAGAACAGACAGACGACCCTACTGTTGTCGCTGAACAATTCTGTGCTCTGAAGGCCTCATTACTTCGCTTTGGCGGCATGCAGAACAATTTACTTAAAATATTCAAAACGCTAAGGGTGTATGAAGCCATTCGAGGGTAATGTAACAATTTGAATAAGTATGAACAAAAAATATTTCCGAAAAAACTGAATGCGGTGTCGGAACGGTATTTATTCTACATAATGTGACAACTGTAATGTGTCTGGTACTTCGGAATGAGAAGTTGAATAATTTCAATCACCTTTCAAGAGTCCAAGCGACCTATCATATCCCGTAACTGAAATAAACTTTCTGGTAAGCTCTTTAGCCAGGGCAACATAATATTGTAACTGTGACAAGTAGTTCACGTAAAAACGGGTGGTTATACTCCTTATTTAAAGGCGAAAAATATCAGCTAAAGTGGTTGTAAACTGTTTGGACTTTTTAGACCTCAATATTGTAGATTAATTTGAATTCAAGGTGAAATAAAACAGTGATTTTCATTTTCAAGTACAAATGATTCAATTACCAGAACTATTGATCGATAATAACTATTTTTTGCTTTCTGCTATGAGCTCCAGAATCAATGTAATGCTAAATGTAGAAGTAAATTAGACTAGAATATTCTGTAGTTGCTTGGCGTGATGCCTCCGCCGGATATTTTTACGTTAGAAACTTTTATTTGTGCTTTACAAGTTCAAAAAACATTTAATACACTTTACAGTTGCTCGGCCTGTCCATTTTCGGACACAGAAAGTTACATGATACAGTACTGATTAAAATAATGGCTTAAATTATTGTTCAATTACAAAATTAAGTCTAATTATCGGCAATCTGGTGAAACAAGTCGTAACGATTCATATAAATGCCGGAGGGAAAAGTAATTCACAGCGTTCCATCAATGAACTCATAGTAGTGCATTGAAACCACCAAACACTTGTTTTCTATGTTTTTTGTAAAATATCCTACATTGGTTAAAAATATTGGTAAGCCAATCGACTGGTCTTATTTTTATTTGTCGGGATAAATCAAATGTATTATTGGCCGAATCTGTAGGACTGATAGTCGCTCAAAACGCGTTTTAGTTCCTAAAAAAAAACAACAACACGTTTTTAAAGAGAACTTTCTTAGAATCAACTGAATGTTTCCGCGAAACAGTGATCAGATCCACGAAGAGACAGAGACGCGTCGACCGACACCATTTATATCGATTGGTGGACCGTGAACGAGGAACAGACGGATGCACGTAGGTTACTAATTACTACATCCGTACAGGATAGTTACCTGTTACCGGAAACTCGACTGTGCTCGAAATGTTTCTCTTTGTAGAGCCGTGAATTTTGGAAAATATGAAGTGAAAATGCTTTTTTTCCCTTAACTCTAAATTAGCCTTAAATTATTTCTGATATGGTTTGGATTTTGGGCGCTTCTAACTTCAGACGACTTCTCTTTACTACGTATTACACTCCGTAAACGACATCTCCACGCCATATTCTGATCTTCTGAACCGGAGAAGTGAATTTTCGCATTGTCACACAGCAGCACATACCCTGGGACATTGCAAGGAAAACGCAAACTATAACCGCGAAGTAGAATGCGAGCACGCTGACCAACAGCTATCCACGAGGACAGTTACATAGGATATTATTTTTTTTTAAATATGTCGTTTCTATGGCTGTAGCATATTTGGAATCATTTGCCTACACTTATGTAACCATGCAGCTTACCATTCTCATGTAAAGCCTGTGTTATCAATACAAATATCTGTAGTCATTTATTCCTATATCAACTTACGTTTGCCAACATCATTACTGCTTCCAAAAAAGATTCTTTTGTCAGTAATTTCGCCATCTTTGCTTTTAATTTTTATTTTTCAGCTTCTTTTATGTTAAAAAAAGTTTTTTTCGGAGTTTTGGAAGATTGTTTAAAGCGACTCCCCCGAGTGCTCAGTCTTTGACGGCGGAGATTGTCGTGAAAAAAAAAAAATAGCCGGCGCCCATGGCGACGCTGTCGGCCCATGGCGATGCTGTCGGCCTCTGGCGCCAATCCAGAGCACCTGCCAGCGACGATCCCTCTGGCGCGGCGCAGCCACAGGTCGCTGAGGGGACGACAGAGGAGGCGGAGGGCAGAGGGAGAGGAAAGGTGGTGGGTAGAGAAAGAGAGAGAGGAGGGGAGGACAGAAGAGATGAGGAGGTTGAGGAGTATCGGAGGAGAGGAAAATTCCACGCTAAATATATTTGAGAGAAGAGCAGCGGTCTAGAGAAAATCTTGCTAACGTATTCTTTTAAAATGGCCTTGATTTCACTGCGAAAGTGCCGGTAAGAATTAACATTTTCAAAAAAGTATACATTTCATTATTTACACATCAAATTTTGAAGTACAGGGTTCTTTAAGAAAAAAATCTTTAATATTGTGGTTGATGGAGGGATGGAAGAACTTTTAAACATTTAAAAATTGTGAAAATTCAGAGGTTTTAATGAAAAGCGGATCGGAGTCAAAGTAAAAATTGCTCCGTACAATCTAAAAATTTAAAGAAAAAAATTAGTGTAATTTTTCAGAAAATTTCGAAAAAGTAATTGAGCCTTCATGTAAAGTTCCTCCAAAAAATTAAAATACGGACAGACGGACACTGGTGAAATAATATTTTTTCGGAATCAAGGAAGCACAAATGTGTTTTTATGTCAAAAAAGCGGCATCATTATATACGAATCTTTGCACCATTATAAAAGAATCTTTATCTTCGAACGTAATAAACGAAAAGGTAAAATTACAACAGAAAAACATAAGTATTCAACAATTTGCAACAGTAAACATTCTGCTGAACAAAACAACTCAAAATGATTTTCCAAAGGTAGCACGCACATAGCTGAAGAACGACAAATAAAATACTCTCGTATAAAACTCAGGCTGCAAGATCGCAATATACACTGATCGCAATGTACACAACAATTCTTTCCCTTCCAAGAACATGAAAATGTTATTGTTCTGTAGTGCAACATGTGAATAGCAAATATTTAATGAAGGGAGATTTTTTCCTTAGAGAAATCATGTCACACGACGCCAGGTGTGTCGTAAGCAGTAATGCAATGAATATGCGAATACGATCAGTACATGTTGTATGAGATGCATAGTTTTCTTTTGATTCCCACGCACATTGGAAATTAGTCATATAGATACTAATACCAAAGAATATTACTATTACTACAGTGATTGATATTTATAAACATGAGTCTAAATTTCATCGAGCAACAGCGTTCAAACTTATTGTGTCGCACAAATTAAGATAAATAGTACATCCGAATAATTCACTAGAACACAAATTTATCTCCAGTGACAACAACTTCCCTGACGTTCCCAGCCAAGTGTACCGGTGACGCCGCCGCGCCGCCGTCGACGACGACGAAGTCACTGGAGGCATCCGAAAGCGAAACGCCTTCGCCGCGATCGAGACGAGGCTCGGATTTCCCTAACACGCCTGACGACGATGCACCTGGGAAGACTGCGGTGAAGTCTGAGACGGGTGTTGCGGCGGCGGCAGGGTAGTTGGGGTGCGGGCGGCGCGGCGCGGCGCGGCGGGGAGGACAAACTGTGAGGACGAGGGTGGCGAGGACCGAGGCGGGCGGAGCCCAGACGAGACGAGACGCCGTCGCCTGTCAGCCGTCACAGCCCCGCCGCGGGGGATCGCGTGTGTTTTATTCAGCAACCGCTCCCGTGCCGTCCCCGCTTCCGTCCCCGCCCCTACCCCCGCCATGCCCTTTTCCCCACCGCCTACCGCCGCCGCCTGCAGCTAATTGGCGTTGACGGCCCGACAGCGCGCCCCCGGCGACGCCCGCCTTTACCAGCCCGTTCCTGCCGCTGCGCCCCCTCCCCACCACCTCCCCCCACGGCCCCACCGGCTCCCTCACGAACTCTCCCCATGCTCTATACCCGACTCGTGTGATAGGGATTCCACAAGAAAAAGACTTCGAGGGCGAAGGCAATTATCAAAGGTAATACCACCAGTGCTTTGGAAGTTGATAAATCTCCGACTCGCGAAGCGAGAAGATGAGCCAAATATTGAAAATAACTGAAAGCTTGTTAAAATCAGAGAGGTTATGTTATAGTGAATATGCGGTTTATTTCACGTCAACACAGCGATCGATACACACCGCCACCCAAGATAGATGAGTCGCAGCTTATTATTGGCTAGCAGGGAGAGCAGTAAGAAAAATTTGATAGAAAAAGTGATATATTTTTTGAGATACACCACCCTGAATGGTGAATTATACATCCAGCCTTGAGATGGTATCGACGATGAGATTTTGCATTTACAGTAGAAAATGAAGCCATCTAGCAACTCTGCATTTTTAAAACACACCAGCTGATGAAATACCCCGTATCTAGGATCCACTGGAAACTGTTTGAATTTTGACTTTACAGGCGATTCGGAATGTTTGTAACAGGCGTTTTGAACAGATGGAGGGAGCATAATGCAATAATTCGTCTTCAAATAAGAGTTGAATTACAAGAAAAAACTATGAAAACGTTTTCCTTTCACTTACCTTTGGAATCGCGAAAGCTCTAAGAAGGTGAATCCTGTTGCTCATAGCTACCCCTCCGGGATCTGCGTAGAATTGATGAAAGGAAATCACTGTTCCAAACAAGATGCTCCGTGAACTCTAGTGTACTCCGAGATTTTGTTCAGTTAGATTATTCAATGATACTAACATTATTCTTGTAAGTAATGATTGGCTGTGAAATGATTTTAAAAAAATGTTTTCATTTGTAATTGCCTCAGAAAGCCAATGTAAGCCGCACACAAAACTGGGGGAAGCGGGAATTTCTCTTAGATGAGATGACATACCTTTCTCTATAGCGGATACACCGGGGGAATTAGAACAGAACACGGAGAATCACAATCTTACTACCATAGCTGAACAAACTTATTGAACGAAACTGGAACAAGATGGAAAAGCGAATTGTGACATATGCTGTACGATCTATATTGGAGTCTTAGTCATTCAAATACATGAGAATAGGAAGGAAGATTTTCCGTAGTTTTCCATGTACATAATATAATCATAGAGAAACTGAATATTGTTTGAAATTGAGGTGTTTGTCGAAATTTTGTACACTCCGTCAATAAAATTAACATCTACTACATCAGAAAAAAATATATCGAAAACTTGTAAAAAAAATTGTAACCCGCGCACTTCAAAAGTACTTTTCGGTTGTGGGAAGAACTGTAGCATGCAAAAAGGAAAAAAAAAAAATTAAAATTCCATTATTCGCGTTTAGAGATCAGTAGAATCAAGTTCATTACATACGGAAAAGTCCAATCGAATGGCATAAATATTATCGTCCTCTATTTCCATTACCGGGCACGCCTCCCGCGCTGATTGGATGGGCTCGGTTAGGGCGGCCACAATGAGCGTTAGCAGCACCCCGTGCGCCACGTGGGCCAAGTTGGGCAGCGACAATTACCCGCGGTAGCTAAACGACTGCCGAATTTGACTGCTGCTGCTACTGGAGGCGGCGGAAGCGGAGGCGGTGGTGATGGTGGTGGTTTGCGGGGACGGAGAGGACGGGATCGATGAGGATAGGAGTAGTGAAGACGGGGGCATCGAGGACGGCGGTGGCGTGGACGTGGACGACGAGGGAAGAGGTTGATGACGAGGTCTGGAGCGTCGAGGACGGCGACGAGGACAGAGGTGATGAGAACGGGGTGATAAGAATGGGGTGATAAGGAGGAGGCAGTGAGGACGGGGGGACGAGGCCTGGAACGCAGAGGACGGAGCAACGAGGATGGGGCAACGAAGTCGACGAGCGAGGAAAGCGGCGATGAAAACTGGACGACGACGGGGGCCGCAAGATAGGGCGCCGCAAGAATAAGGGCGACGAGGATGGGGAGAGAGTACGGTGGCGACGAGGATGGGAGTAGCGAGGACCCGGGCGGTAAGGATAAGGGCGACGAGCACAGACTGACGAGGGCGGGGGACGATAACGTCAGCTAGTTAGTATGGGACGCCGAGGGAGAGGCGACGAGGGCGGGGCGACGATGACGGGGCGGCGAGGACGAGGCGACGAGGACGGGGCGACGAGATAGGGCGAGGATGGGTTAACGGGGACGGAACGACGGAAACGGGACGTGGAACACGGCGCCTGCGAGGACGGCGTGTGCAAGGATGCGGGCGGCGGCGGAGGGGGTGGCGGTCAGAGGAGATGGCAGTAGGCGTGCGAGGTCGGATTTATTCGAATCGACCGCGAGCGCGCCCCCACGCCTCCCACAGAATCATTTGCATTAGGCGCGCGACGCCCGATTGCGCGGGGCTTTGCGCCGCCACGCACGCGTCCGGTGGCGCACCGCCCGCGCCTCCCGCTCCGCCCACCCTCCACGGTCCCCAGCACGCGCTAGGAACAGCGTCTTGACCCAATCTACTCGCCGCCGCTGCTTCCCGCTCGGCCTATTCTTTCCCATTTCTTACTTAATCGATTATAACTTACTTTACATGGCGAGACGCAGGCTATCAGGCCCACTCTTTTGTCTGACCACGCATATTTCACTACGTTCCCTTCGCCATCTAGCGAGGAGAGAAGGTATTACTCTGGCAACGAAACAGTAGATTGTGAATTTAGCTCAGAGGCTTGTCTTAGTGTTGATGATATTTTACATGCAGAAAATCTACAACATGGGACAGCCAGCTTTACTTCTCCTCCGAAGAAAGACGTACGAAGTATTTTCGCCCTTAACAATCCTTGACTTCGATCAAATTTGACATCCCAAACTTTGGTATAACAACCCGATACGCTAACCATTACCGTCCTTAACTCTTCTTTCGCTTCCCTATTCCTCCCTTTCTCACCCTGCTCGTACCTGAACTGTACTTTGGTAACTCAACGTACACCAAGCAACTGACATCCATACATCCTGCAACATAATCGGACATCCATAAATCCTGCAACAGGAAAACTTCTCTAATTTTAAAAAAAACTCAGTCCCATTTCTGACCTGAAGTACTTCTTAATGTCTTTCGATGCACTTCACCTTAGCGTTTCCGCGTCGTACCGAAATTGAGATATTTGTGTCTTGACCTTCTACATGGACTCTCAAGTCTTGAAAGCATTATTTATCATCACTTTCGTTTCTCCCTCCGCGCATAGCCTCTTATCTCAATTTTCCCCACCTGTTCCCTACGCAGCAAGGGCTGCAATGGCTGAGTTCAACATCCTCACTTAGTTTTCCTTTATATCTCGCATATTTTCATACATATTCCATTTTTTCTCTCCAAAATTCTCCACTACTCTTACAACAATCCCCAGCTCATCACACCATCACACTCACGCACTCACACACTCACGCACTCACACACTCACTCACTCACTCACTCACTCACTCACTCACTCACACACTCACTCACTCACACACTCACTCACTCACACACATCTCCTTCACTTTCCAATTTCTAGCAGCTTTCATCACTGCAGAGATTCGACCCGTCCACCTCCCGATCCCTCGCCCCCCTTCCCCCTCCGTTGCGCGTCGCACGCCGGCGCTGAGCTCGCATTCCATAATCGAACGCGCCGTTTGCACGCGCCACACGTTTTATTTCCCGCGGCTTCAGCGCTTCGGGTGGAATCCGGCTGTTTTCGCTAACACTTCCGCGAAATATTGCGAGCCCAACACGTCCGTAAGCGGCTGCGCCCTCGCCCTCGCCACCCGCGTCCCCAGTGAGTGGGGGTGGGGGCGGGGGCTCGCTTCTGCGAAACGAGGGAGGGGAGAGCTAACCACGGCATTGAAACGTCATTTTTTCAGTTTCCCGTATGGTCTTTTTTGGATTCAAAGTTTGCCACTTTCGGGAAAAAATTGAGCAAATCAAAACCGTATTGACGCAATATTTAAAATGAATGTTTGAAATATTGGTTTGGTCGGGTATGTTCCTGGATTCATTAGTTGCAGTTGAAAGGCTCTTAAGCCTTTTTCGTTTTTGGTGTTTTTTTATGATCAGTTGTACAGTACGTTAGCAAATTCAACAACCTTTTCGGGCACGTTTATTTACTAGAAGAAATTATATGTGAAAAAACCGTACTGTATCTACACATGTGATATTTGCACCGAGTTGGAAGAAGTACTTTAAAACAATTTTAAAATGCCGTGGATACAGCGTATGAAGAGTCTCTCAATTAAAGTAGTATCTACTAATACAATTTTCTCCATTTCATAGTAGTTTTGTGCCTATTTCAGTATAATTTCAATTTTTCAATGTTTTTAGCAAATGTTTGACTGTGAATCTGTGTAATACTGGACAGTGCTCTGTAAAGGGTGAAGAAAGACTTATAACAGACGGTAATTTTTTTGCAGCACCTACCTCATCTTGTACGTAAACCATTTATAAGGCAGCGGGAATCGATATAATAAACAATTGACAACTTTCTCTGAGTACACAAATCGCATCGTCTCGGGGGCAGCATGATGTTAACGGCCATTGCATTTATAAATGTAATATTTAATAATAAGTAGTGCCCTTTGAAATTATCTAAAACCTGTGTTCGTAGGAACCTTCCATTGATTCTTCTTCCCTATTCTTAGGCTCGAGTAGATCTTTATCCTTTCTTGAGTAGAATGATGAGTTATACACCAACTATGGTATTTATCTGTCAGGTATTCCAAAATCAATCACTTGTAATTCGCGTTACACTCATAAAAAAAACAAAAAACACAAACCATGGTACAAATTTTGAAACACTACACTCTCTGGAGAAATACGCGCATTCATCAAACTATATCCTAAGTTCGCCTACAATTGAACAAGAACCCATGTACAAGAATATCGCTGTGCTCTGTTACAAGATCGAATAAAAACTAACATTCATAATACAGCTTTAATATTATATTTCTTTTTAAAATACTCAATTTAATAGAAGTACTGAGTAACTTGGCAATAAAGCCATATCTCTATTCTTAATCCCGTAACATCTACATCTATTCTTCATCACTTCTCTCAATCCTAACGTGAAACCTCCAATAACAGGCACTCAATGATTAGGAATTACTACCGCATACACTCCTTTCGTCACTGCTCGTGTTACAAATAAATAATTTTGCTTATATTTCGTTGCTCTTTTCTAATTTTACCACTTTGTTTCGTTTCTTCACGAATCTCCAATTACATCTACTCCATTCACGGCACGTACCGCGGTCTCATTTTGTCTTTTTCCCTACACTTCTTTTTTCTTTCTGCCGCTGCTCTTCTTAACCTGATCTGCTCCCCTCTCATCGTCGGACTTTAACATCTTTCTTCCTACTACTTCTCTTTTCTCTGGTCTCGTTCCACATCTATTCTGTGGACCTCATTTTGCGAACTCTTTCTCTCTCTTCCCCACACACAACTCCTTTCTGCTGTCCTACCAACGCTCCACAGCGGCAGTTTGTCTTCTTCCTCCAAAGTTCTAGAATTCTGTTCCCTTCTCGTCCTGGGGCCTCATCTTCTCTCTTCCCACCCAACTTTTTTCTAACTACCCTCCTTCCATAACTATTCCACTATACTTCTCGTCTGTTGGCCTCGGCTTCTCTCATTTTCAACACTTCTCTCCCTACTCTTCTTTCATATTATTCTGTTAACCTCTTGCTTTGACGTCTAGTTATCACTCTTCCTTCACTATCACTTTCTATCTGCTCCCTTCGCAAATATCTATTCCGCGCACTCCTCGCAGGCAGGCCTTGATCTCTCTCTTCACCGTCTCTTCTCTTCCCCGTTTTCCTTCCACTATTGAGGCGCTTAGAATAATAAAGGCAGGTCGCAAAAGAAGTTCGTTTTGAAAAAAATGACTTATTTTGTTTTCGTTCATGTTTACTTACACTCTGGACAAATTTTGAAGGATTGTGGCACATCCCAATTTCTTTGATATTTCAGCATATAGTAGATATGCGGCAGGAGTTTACCATCACACATCTAACTGAAAATGCGAGGACTGTTGGGAGCTGCCATTATCATCCTGAGTGCCTCAATTATTCTGTTGACCTATCTCTTTGCCTGTGTCTGTCTGTGTCTGTCTGTGTGTCTGTCTGTGTCTGTCTGTGTGTCTGTCTGTGTGTCTGTCTGTGTCTGTCTGTGTCTGTGTCTGTCTGTGTCTGTCTGTGTCTGTGTCTGTCTGTGTCTGTCTGTGTCTGTCTGTGTCTGTCTGTGTCTGTCTGTGTCTGTCTGTGTCTGTCTGTGTCTGTCTGTGTCTGTCTGTGTCTGTCTGTGTCTGTCTGTGTCTGTCTGTGTCTGTCTGTGTCTGTCTGTGTCTGTCTGTGTCTGTCTGTGTCTGTCTGTGTCTGTCTGTGTCTGTCTGTGTCTGTCTGTGTCTGTCTGTGTCTGTCTGTGTCTGTCTGTGTCTGTCTGTGTCTGTCTGTGTCTGTCTGTGTCTGAGTCGGTCTGTGACAGTCCGTGTCTGTCTATCTCTCTGTCTGTTTCTCTATCTCTCTCCCCCCTCTCTCTCTCTCTCGCTCGCGCGCCCCCGCAGCCTTGTCTTCTCTCTTCCCACGTCCGCGCGCGGGCAAAGAGATTCCCGTGAGGGGCGCGGGGCGCGCGCGTCCGTGGGGGTTGCAAGGAGGTAGGATGGGGCGGGGCCCCGGGGGAGAGGGGTGCGCTAACAAGGGACGCACCCCTAGCCGCGCCGCGGACGCGCCTCGGCCCAACCCTCCCGCTGCCCGCCGGGGTTGTCTTTTCGGGGACGTCGATCCCGCGGGCTTACGGACGTAATTCGTTGCCGGCGAACGCGCGCCCCTCTGGCGTGGAGGCGAACGATCGATAACCTGTGTCATTAGCGGACACGGCAAATTCGCGGTGGGTGGCGAACGGAATGCATGCTTCCGACACTAAGGTGTGTTCGAACGTCGTGAAAGTGACGACGAAAGTGTATGTAGGAACTTGTTCGCCGCCCAAGTTTTACTTTGGGAATTTTATGTAGTCAGCATTTTTATTTGCGGGGAATTTTCCCACAACCAGGTATCTCCCACCAGCGTGGCACCGCCCCAGCCAAGACAAGATCTAAGCTCCCAACAGATCTTCCGTCTTGTGTTGGCTAAGTGTACGTATGTGTGTGTAAGTAAGGAGTGAGAATATGATAAAGAAGGGGAAGGAAAGATTGCGCGCCGTCCGTGACCCGTTTGTTAGGGCATTGCTCCGACATTCGCCTGATGAACGGAAATCTAACGGATCACAGCAGTCCGACCCTAGAATTGTCGTTCAGACAGTGGCTAAATTCTATCTAGCTATGATGCCAGAGTCAGCAATCCTACCAACCGGTTGGTATTCCACCCCAGGACCTCACGGTCAGAGGCATGAATTAACGCACTGAGCTACCTTTGCTGGATCACGATTCCGACTCTCAGGTGTGTTCGTTCGTCGTCGAGATGAAAGTACGTGTAGCAATTTGTTGGCCCAGGTTTTACTTTTAGGGCAATTTCGTGTAGTCAGCATTTTCATGTCACACTGTGATAAGTCCCAGAAGTCAGTGTTGACTTCTTTAGATGCTTGTTAAACATTTTAAGACGTTACTTCTTTTTGTCCTTTCTCCTTATTCCCTAGGCTAATGCAATCTGATTCTGCGCGATGATTTGTTCGTTTGATGAATGCGATGAACTCGCTCAATTGCACACGTAGCGCATGAGGTTCGAGTGTGCGACTTATTTCGGAAGGGCGCTGTAGCCCACGGCTTCTCATAGGAGACGGGAATCTTCAAGGTGCGTTTTCTCTGCAGAGTAAACAGGCCACTCATCGAAACAAAATAATACATTTATAGTGCTATTGCAGAATTTAAGATTGTTTGTTACTAGGTAGGCGTTGGAATATTTGTTAATGTCTTGTGGAAAAAGATGCTTAACAACCTTTACTAGTATATCCCTTTCCAGATTTCTTGTAATTTATGGAACATTACTAGAAACTGAGGTAATGTATTTCGAAGAGAGCACATTGTTGAAGGTCGTTGTTTTACCACAAAATTTAATAAAGATTATAATAAACAAAAAATAAGCTTCTCTCTGGCTTAGTTTCTTTAAAGTTCTTGTTCATATTGATTTTTTTACGTCCGATTGTAAGGTAAGCACTACAAATCTTATGCATACCGCCAGATCCAATGAACGTCAAGAAGACACAGAGTGAGCCAAGTGGCGCATAAGCATCAAGCACCATTATAGTACCAGCGACGTTCAATTTCACGAATGCAATTTTAAAGTAAAAAACCGCATCTTGTTAACATAGCCTTTCTGAGTTTCCTTTCATTCATCAAATACAGGATGAGAAATTTAGGGTAAAAGAACAAAAACGGCGTAATCGGTGCATGGAGATGAACGCTGTTTCTGATGTCATTTACTGAGAAACACTGTGGGTCAATTCTACGAAGCGGTTTCTCGAGTATTTACGTAGTCCTATGAAAAGAATTACTGCTATCTTAATGCTTCACATCGGTACGGGTCAATGTTAATACAGAAATAAATTACGGCGATTTCCGTTCAGTCATAACACGCCTGCTGTGTGTTCTGTTTGTAATGTATCTCAATGTATCTCCTTTTTATTAAAAATAAAATGTCCGTACAAATAATACTCGTTCAAATGGAACATCTCATCACTACATGGCATTTTTTCATAATATTTGTAAAAATAATACTCCTCGTATAATAAATAGCTTCATACGTATCCACTCAATTTAGAGACATGATTTTAAAGTAAAATGTTAAAAATAATTCGCGCAGTCAGTCGAAATGTTAAAAATAGTTCGCGTGTCATTACAATATTAGTGTAGAAGAATACGAATTTTCAATTCTTTTCATGCATCAACCATTTTTACTTTGTTGCTACGTAGAAGAGAGAAAGCGAAGTAATACTGCACGAAAATACGGTGAATTTTCGGCTAATAAGCTCTTTTTCCAAGGCTCTGGTTACGAAAAAGTGGATAAATTCAGTTGCTAAATTAAGAACAAAAATCCTCTGTCACGTGGCGCATTCAGAATCCATGTTCCGTGGGTCCTTGTTGCCGAAAAATCGAATATCGCAAAAACGTCTGACTGTCCTCGGTCGCCCATCCGCGAACAACGCTAGCGACTAATCTGTCCAGTCGATTGTCTCCAAAATTGATATTTCGTAATTGATCTGGTTCATGTCGTGGTCCCTTGAATTTGAAATCGAAATATTCATTTTCTGGAATACTTTATATGAAGCCCCTAGGACATTTTCCAAATTTCAAAAAAACTCCATCGTTTTTTATTACTTTTTTTATTGTGAAAGACGTTTAAGAGAATGATACAGGTTTTGTGTTCATTAAAAACCCTGATTTTTAGAAAAATGTAATTTTAGGAAAAATTCAGTCGATATTTTTTGCTTAATAAAATTGGCTCCTTATGGATAGATTTTAAAATAAAGTCATGTACAATTTTACGAAAATTATAGGAATTTTTGCGTAATTTTGGGTGAAAATGCGGTTGAGAAAGTACGTGCTGTTTTTAGCACCACTAGTTAAAAGAATACTTTGCTTCATCAACCCCTTTCAGATTTTTCTAAAAATATACTTACACAACATAATTATAAGACAAATAATTGCACATAGTAAATGACTTAAAGAGAAAAATTTGACAAAATATAACCACAAGTTAAAAATATTTTATTAGATTTGTTTTATCATTTTTCTATTATTATTACTATCATTAGTTTCACTTTTTACAAAAATAAACCAGTTTTTAAAAAAAGTTACAGACTCAAATATCACAAAAGAATATAGGAATCCATTTATACGAATTATGTAAAATTTCAAAAGAGAAAACAATTGTGAGATTTATAATTAGAAATTGTAGAGATTTATAAAGTAGTTTTTATAAGAAAAACGTCAATTATAAACTTCGCATATTTTAAATAAATCATTATTCTAATTGTACCGATCATTCGCCAGTGTATATTCAGCTAACGCCACCCAATCACCACAATAATAATAATAATAATAATAATAATAATAATAATAATAATAATAATAATAATAATAATAATAATAATAATAATAATAATAATAATAGAGCCATTTTCAAGTTTTATCGGTCGTGTAGATATCGAGAGAACATTAGTAACGCCTGATTTATATTATAATTAAATGTAATTGTTTACATTAATAATAAACATGAAATTAATATATAAAGACCTTCATCTCTACAAGAACCGATTTTAATACGTAATAATACTAATTATATTAATAATAACGTTTAATAGTAAGAACGGAACTCTTCTACTAACGGCCCAATAGAAACAACTAATTTCCCTGTCTAAATAAAGTACATAATCCACGGAGTAATAAAAAAGTTAATCAATTTATGTCCCCTCTCCTCGGCTTTCACACAGCCCCTTACGTTCATTCACTGCGTAAGTGGTAGTGCAAACGGAGAGACACAAAGGAGCGCTTGGGTTGCGTGCGGGAGAAGAATTGAACTCATTTGCGCTGCTATTAATAAGCGCACGCTCTCGAATATTCTTGGTGACAAAGGGCCACGGCGGGTACGCGAGCGTTAATTCATCTTTTCTCTCTACGGTCGGGCAAAGAAGAAAAGACTGAGCGCAAACACAATTTCTCTCACATTTCAGTAAACATTGCCCCTTGCTCATGCGAGGAAGATAAAAATAAAGCCTGATAGCAGGTGATATTTATTTCCCAGGA
Organism: Gryllus longicercus; assembly: GCA_038098605.1. Classification (NCBI taxonomy): domain Eukaryota; kingdom Metazoa; phylum Arthropoda; class Insecta; order Orthoptera; family Gryllidae; genus Gryllus; species Gryllus longicercus. The sequence continues at coordinate 4,629,909 of JAZDUA010000068.1, forward strand.
TTTTCAACTCCTTCAAATGAGCACTTGAAATAACATTAGAGAAACAACTACTGTAATGTCTAATTCTGTATTCTAAATATTAATTTCTTGAATAAACTAAAAATTAAATTATTTTGTAGTTTTGTAATTGAAGAGTGCAAACATGTAGTTTATATGGCATGGTGTATTTATAGACATTGTTTTTGTAGTGAAAAGTTCGACTTGTGAAAATTGGTAGTTGAAAATCGTTTTTTGCATTACTTACCAATTCAAAACATGCATTTTTTATAAACCACAATCAAATCGTTATTCTATTCTTGGGAAGATTTTTCAGTGAATACATAGGTTTTTATTTCAGCACTGTGCACCCTAAACATTAGTCACTATAAGAGCACTAACATTATGCTTAGTATTCTATAGATCCTATAGAGATATTGAAGTTTTTGCAACAGTAATTGCAACGGCCCTTATAATTGAATTTTGTTCTAATTTCTTCTATGCACGGAACACAGAGATTGAAAGTTCTTTCACAATTCAATCATTTGGTCACTAAAACATTCCAAGACAACGTATTTCTCTGGCATAAATAATATTTTTAATGTTTAACCTTATTCCAGAGTATTCCACAGTAACAAATTCACGTACTAGCTGTAATATGTGAGTGTTTAACTATTTTAAGACAATTCTTTCAGCTATACAAAGTAGCCAGACAAGTCAGTTCCGAGTACCACATTGTGAAATTCTCGTTAATCCTAAACACACAGAACCAAAATTTCCCATTCTCCGAGTAGTTATGACCAACATATTCTACATCCCTTCTCCCCTTTCTTCCTAAACTACTACCTCCGCGTCGCGAGTTGAGCCTATGAAGTCGCCAGCTTCCCCTTTGCCCACCCCCTCGCGCCGCGCTGGTCCAGCCTCTCTTCCACAGCTGTTCGTCACCGGCTCCGCCAGGGTTTTCCCCAGAGGCTCTCGCCCTTGTTAGGGCATAATAGCCTTCGCTTACTTGCTCTCCCTTCCTGCGAGGAACAGTTGCGCGCACTTGTTGGCGTTGAACCTCGCGTGGGAAAGTCCCAGAGTAAGCGACTCCCTCGATGATTCCGACCCGACGAAGACAAGGGGCGACGACAGAGAGGGCGACAGCCTATTTGGAGCCTTGTACTGGCGTAATTTTCATTGCGCAGATGGCTTACAGGTGTTTTTGGTCCAGAGTAAAATATAATTGTATCTGCTAAGGTTTTTCTAGCCTCATGGCTAGCTCTTAGTCAGCGTGTTAGCTTTCCACTACGCGGCCCAAGATTCGATTCCCGGTCAGCCACGATTATAGTGTGCGTTTTCTTTGGAATTCCCAGTAAATGTTGCTGTTTGACGATGAGAAAATTCACTTTTCAGGTTGAGAAGACCGGAATACAGCGTGGGGATGTCTACGTGCTAACCACACGTACCCCCTTAACCCATGGCCGCGAGGAAGGGACGTCGCCGGTAGACTTGAACCCGTTCACGGGCTGTCGCTTGTACATACATATATGTACATACATATGCAAGGTTTTTCTAGAGAAATTTTTCCTCGCGCTAGTAGCGAATAACTGTCTACATTATTTTACTTTCTCGTTTACGGAATATAATATGTAGTAGAGAGAAAGCCCAAAATCCAAACCATATCAAAAATAATTAAAGGTTAATTTAGGCTCTAGAGGAAAAAAACAGTTTCACTTCATATTTTTCAAAAATCGCGGCTTTACAAAGAAAATATTTCGAGCACTGAAGTGTTTTAGTGACCTAATGAGTGAATTGTGAACGAACATTCAATCTCTGCTCTCCGAGCACAGAGGAAATTAGCACAAAATTCATTCATAAGAGTGCAACTGATGTAAAGACTTCAATATCTCCATAGGATCTATAGAATGCTAAGAATAATGTTAGTGCAATTAAAGTGTCTAATGTTTAGGGTGCACAATGTTGAAATGTAATTAATATCAAGGAGAATTATAACGATTCTCCTTGGGACATTTGCTTATCCTGGAAACAGTAGACTCCTTCTCCAGACAGTTGCTGATGTTACTAATGTTAACCTATGTTAGTAATGTCGAAAGTCCACCACTGTCAGGACTCGAACCCTAGAATCTCCCAGTCAGAGGCGCATGGCAACGGTTGTTGTCACTGAATCACCTCAGCCTATGAAATTGTTGATGGAAACAACACGTACAACAATGATGTAAACGGCGACAACAAAAAGAATCATCACAAAAGCAACAGGACCGTCAACAATGGTTGCGGAGAATGTAGTGATGACGATTATGACAAATACGCCGAGAATGCTAGGTAGAACCGATAAAATTTCATGTTACTTGCTGACGAGAATCCAAGATTACGCACACGTGAACGTTCAAAAAAATCACGTTGATCATATGTATCTAAATACCGTAAAACTGAAAAAAGGATCATACACAGGATATCCGCTCTTTTCTGTTTAGTAGAGTTTATTATTTAACTACAATTACGATTCGTACCACTATCAGTCTAATAGGTAAAACATATTTTTAAGGAAATATTAAGTTTTCCACAATGAATCACGTGAACGGTTTCAAATTACTTCTCAATTAGTGTTACGCTCTTTCAGTTTCTACTTTTGGGTATAACAAATATTTCAATAATACGAGAAGCAAACCTGTTGTTTTCGATTTCGAAACGAAATACGACTAATGCAACTTTATATATCTACTAAATGTATATATTCATATATTACATTAACACTGAATGGGCAGTCATAATCTCCTCTTTGCGATCAATTTCTCATTACAAACACTACATTTAAATTTTAAGAGTAATGCAGGTTTTTTTGTGAATATCGCATTCTCTTCCCGCGAATCCTTTAGTCAAAATCCCTTGTTTTGCCTGTGGCATTTATCCGTTTTACAAAACACAGAAAGTACAGAGAACAACGCCACACTTGTACAGCGCGATTCAACACCACGCCTGAGGTCAGAAATCACAGTGTTATTCGCGCTTTTGTATATAGAGTAATTTACTGAAAACGGCCCGGGGCTCCGTGACGATTACACAGCTTGAGGTCCTTTGCCTCGCGGAAGACGCCCCGCGGGGGCATCGCGATGGCGAGGACGGGGACGAGGACGGGGACGAGGACGGGGACGGGGACGAGGACGAGGACGAGGACGGGGACGAAGACGGGGACGAGGACGGGGACGAGGACGGGGACGAGGACGAGGACGGGGACGAGGACGAGGTCGGGGACGGGGACGGGGACGGGGACGTGGCAGCCTCCGTCCGAGAGGACGGCCGTCCTCACCGCCGGCCCGGAGGGTGCCTGCGCGGCGCGGCGCGGCGTCGCTTATGCAAATGCCGGGGCGAGGGGGTGGCGCACAAGAGCGCGGGCGGGCGTGGGCGGGGCCGGCGACTGAGCCCCGTACGATATGGTGATAATCTTAATGGTGATGAGGGTGCGGATCCGGAGACGGTCACCCCCACCACCGCCGCCCCCGCCGCCGGCGTGAGGGGAGAGGAGGGGGGGGCAGAACTTTGCCTGCCTCGTTGTTCCCGCCCCTCTCTCAGCGCCCTCGTCGCATCCGCCGCCGCCGGCTGCGCCGCCACCCCCGCAGATTCCGTTGCGCCCGTCGCCCTCCGACACACGACGCTCCGCATCGCCCTGTCGCGATAATGACGGAGATAGGCGGATGATAAAGAATTACGCACACGAATTGTGTAGCGTTGTAGGGGAAATGTTAAGGTCGGCAGCGCGAGAGATACCATTGATATTACTGTCGATAGTAAGTTCTCGGATTAATCCACACTGTTTTGCATTTAAACAAACGAAGTGCTCTAACTGCTGATACGTTTCGCGGGAGGATTTTTTGGATGCGTGAAACGTATTCCGAGATTTAGTAACACCCCCTTTATTGCTCAGCTTCACGAAGAAGTTTAACAATCCGAGGGACTTTAAACTCAAATAATTCTTAGAAATAAGCAACAGTAAATATACTTTTCAATCCGATATTGCCGACGCGTGCTCTCTATAAGAAAATGCAATATATCAGTTAAGCACACACAATTCTTTGGTGACAGATTTACAATTTTACAAGATAACCTTGGCAAAACGCGAAACAACCGTAATATTCAAATTTCAGTGTTTCTTCTAAAAATCATGGTATTTGTCCGGCATATTGCAGCAACCTGATTTGATAATTAAAAATAATTATTTTCTATTTCTTCATCCTCCAAATCATGCAAATTCTAACAAGTCTAACATACTTAAAATCTCTTTAATATCTACGTTCTATATATATATATATATATATATATATATATATATATATATATAAAAATATATATATATATATATATATATATATATATATATATATATATATATATATATATATATACTAGCTGACCCGGCCACGCGTTGCTGTGGCTAAAGTTTTTGTTATTTTTGTTATATTACATTATAGTAAACAATCTAAGAGGAACAATAAGAGAACATCAGTCACGGAGTCCACTATGCTTTTTCACACAGATGGTATTTGTAAAAAAATATGGTGATCTCCTTATTTGACTTTCTACTACTATAACCCTTTAGTACAATGAAATTATTTACCAATAAAGACGAAAATATTGATGTTGGTATACAAATTCACTGGATTGAGATTTGAAGGGGAAGTACGTTGAACACAATTAATTAAAATGTTCTTACACTTGATATTAAGCAGAAATCAATAGGTACAAAATAAAAATTTATCAGATTTATTATTTCCATTTAATTTGTATAACAAATATAAGTACTATTCAATTATAAATACTTTCAAATTCAATTTAATTTAACACCAATCGGTGCACAATGTTTTTGGTTAACCTGTCTTTAGCTAACACAAATATATTAGACGGTTTCCCAACACGTGAACACGCAACATATAGTTGCCCATGAGAAAAACATGGATTTTCCAAATCTAAACCACAAATGGACATTGTTTGACCTTGAGATTTATTTATAGAAATGGCGAAAGCTAAACGAATTGGAAACTGTAGCCTTTTGAAGGGTATGGTAGAATCTGATGGTATCATCGGAATACGTGGCAGCAGGACCACTTTTCCTTTAAACTTCCCAGCCAAAATGGTTGCTTCAAGAATGTTTCCGGTGATCTTTTTGATGACCAAACGCGTACCGTTACATAATTGAGGTGGATTCAAATTACGGAGGAGAATAATAGTGGAACCAATCTTTAATCGAAGATTATGTGGTGGCATTCCAGGGATATCTAATGAATTTAAAAATTCAATCGGAAAATTTACACTTTCATTTTCATCAACAACAGTATCGATTGATTTAAAAGACATCATATCGCCTGGTAATAACTGTAGTATCTGGAAGTTAATTTCGTCAACATCAACGTTTTTGGCTGCCAAAATCGCCCGTTGACTAAGCCATTCATGATTCAAATAATTATTCTGTATATCCGGGAAAATACTCTGAATCAATTCATTTTTATCCTGAACAACAGTGCAAAAATTGTCTGGTAGTTTAATGCATTGCGTATTTGGTTGCAGTTCTATTTTACCGTTCCCAATATCTGCAGTCCTGATTCTTTGAGCTGCATTTCTTGTTTCGATTTGTTCTGGTAATTGCTGAGCTCTTTCAACACGTTTGCGTCGTGACCCTTTGCTGCTCGCGTTGTTGAGGTTAGATTTTTTCGGTGGCATTTGACTGAAAATAATAATAATAGTTTAAATATTAGAAAGAGGAACTGAAAAACATGTTATCATAGCACATTGAAATAATAAGTGCAAAATAATTTTAAATGGAGGTTAAATAATCTTAATATATATAAATCTCGTGTCACAGTGTTCTTATGATATTCTCTTGAATACGTTCGTTACACTGTTATTGAGATTCTTGTGCATGACCTTCTGCTGTCCTGATTCTTGGAGCTGATTTTTTACCATAGCAGCGCCATCTATTGATTACTTACTCAACCCAGTCGAAAGGTGTCGACATCTGTTGGAATCATTTGGAGTTAACAGATAATTGCTTCATTGTACATCTCTGGTGTATAATCTATGTTTTGGCATTGATTTGTTTGTCTAATTCGGTGCAATATGTCTTCTGTCATACAATTTTTATATTTTTCCCACAAAGTTTGTCCTTGCGAAAGTTTGTGCTTGAAATTATTTACCAATAAAGACGAAAATATTGATGTTGGTATACAAATTCACTGGATTGAGATTTGAAGGGGAAGTACGTTGAACACAATTAATTAAAATGTTCTTACACTTGATATTAAGCAGAAATCAATAGGTACAAAATAAAAATTTATCAGATTTATTATTTCCATTTAATTTGTATAACAAATATAAGTACTATTCAATTATAAATACTTTCGAATTCAATTTAATTTAACACCAATCGGTGCACAATGTTTTTGGTTAACCTGTCTTTAGCTAACACAAATAGATTAGACGTTTTCCCAACACGTGAACACGCAACATATAGTTGCCCATGAGAAAAACATGGATTTTCCAAATCTAAACCACAAATGGACATTGTTTGACCTTGAGATTTATTTATAGAAATGACGAAAGCTAAACGAATTGGAAACTGTAGCCTTTTGAAGGGTATGGTAGAATCTGATGGTATCATCGGAATACGTGGCAGCAGGACCACTTTTCCTTTAAACTTCCCAGCCAAAATGGTTGCTTCAAGAATGTTTCCGGTGATCTTTTTGATGACCAAACGCGTACCGTTACATAATTGAGGTGGATTCAAATTACGGAGGAGAATAATAGTGGAACCAATCTTTAATCGAAGATTATGTGGTGGCATTCCAGGGATATCTAATGAATTTAAAAATTCAATCGGAAAATTTACACTTTCATTTTCATCAACAACAGTATCGATTGATTTAAAAGACATCATATCGCCTGGTAATAACTGTTGTATCTGGAAGTTAATTTCGTCAACATCAACGATTTTGGCTGCCAAAATCGCCCGTTGACTAAGCCATTCATGATTCAAATAATTATTCTGTATATCCGGGAAAATACTCTGAATCAATTCATTTTTATCCTGAACAACAGTGCAAAAATTGTCTGGTAGTTTAATGCATTGCGTATTTGGTTGCAGTTCTATTTTACCGTTCCCAATATCTAGTAGTTGTTCGGAAAATATTTGTGCTGATGGATCATTTTGCAATTGTACTCGCATATTTATGGTCAATCGAAGTGTTTCAACACTTCGCCATAAGAATGATTGTTTCAAACATGCATTAATCTCATCCGCGAAAGTAGAGCGAGGTATAACCGGTAAGGTCTGCCGGAAGTCACCAGACAAAAGTAAGATAGCACCACCGAAAAGTTTATTATTGCTGTTTAAATCTTGCATAGTTCTGTTTAATGCTTCAAGTGAATATTTGTGTGCCATTGTGCACTCATCCCAAATTATTATAGAACTCTTCCGCAACACTGCAGCTATTCCACTATTCTTTTTGATGTTACACATTGCATCTGGTTTATTATGAACGTCCAATGGCAGCTTGAATGGTGAATGTGCTGTTCGCCCACCATCCAGTAAAGTAGCCGCAATGCCTGACGATGCTACTGCTAATGCGATTTTTTGTTGCGACCGTATTTTGGCAAGAATCAACGATATTAAAAATGTCTTACCGGTTCCACCGGGTGCATCCAAGAAAAAAAAACGCCTTGTTCAGCAGCAACAGCCAGCGTAATCCGATCATAAATAATTTTTTGTTCTGCTGCCAGTAATGGTTCACTGTTCATGATAATTGTTGCTAAACTTTCATGGTCATATTGATTTTCTCGTTGTAAATCGGTATTGACTAAGTAGGTGGCTGGACGATTAGGTGATGGCATACCATAATGATTAATTGGTAAATTTGAAATAAGAACACATAAATCCTCGATCAAGACCAATGCTTCATTGTACATCTCTGGTGTATAATCTATGTTTTGCCATTGATTTGTTTGTCTAATTCGGTGCAATATGTCTTCTGTCATACAATTTTTATATTTTTCCCACAAAGTTTGTGCTTGCGAGGGATAACATGTCGTCAAAATAATTGCAAACAACTGACGAATGTTATTCGGTGTTGATGTCAACGCAGCATCAGCAAGCGTTAAGTCCCAATGGTTATCGTCTTCTAGCAATTTCAGTTCACGACATGCATCCTGGTATGTATTGAATACTCGACCATTAACTGTTCGTAAAAATTCAAAAGACGTTGGTCCGGAAACATTCACCAATAACAAACGTAAATAGAAGCACTCACGTTGCTTTGGATGTACCGTGTAAAGTCTCCCCAATGTCTTAGCTTTGAATATGCCTGTAATGGAAGGATGTGGTTTTCCTTGTTTCCGTGGCAGCACAACGCGTGCAACGCGTGGCCGGGTCAGCTAGCTGATTGTTGTATTCTTAATATATATAAATCTCGTCTCGTGTCACAATTTTTGTCCTCAATGGACTCCTAAACCACTTAACCGATTATAATAAAATTCGCACACCATGTGCAGTTCGATCCAACTTGAAAGATAGGATAGTTTAAATCTCAAATTATAGTCGCAATTTTAATTTATTGCTAATTATTTGTCTGTTATTATTTGACAGTCACAATTATCTACAATTATTACAACAATCAAATTTGTAATAAATTAGCAATAAATTAAAATTGCGACTATAATTTGAGATTTAAACTATCCTATCTTTCAAGTTGGATCGAACTGCACATGGTGTGCGAATTTTATTATAATCGGTTAAGTGGTTTAGGAGTTCTTTGAGGACAAACATTGTGACACGAGATTATATATATATATATATCTTAATATATATAATATATTGAAACCCATAATATGTGTTTCATTACACTAATTAGATCATTAGTGTAAGAAACCAATTGCTATTTTGAACTGCGCGGTGCGCGCGCTGAGCGCGGCGCGCCGGGGCCGGCGAGCAACCGCTGCCTCCGCCGACGGTGCCACCGCCGCCGGGAGGCTAGCGTGTGAATTTCGGTTGGAACTGGGCACCGCGCACGTGCAAAAGTTCGTTACGAGAATCGCGGACGAGAGCCGTTGGGACAGGCAGTCGAGCCGTGCCGCCCGTCGATGCAGGACGCGGCCGGCGTGCTCCCGAGCAGAAAAGAATCGTAAGGAGAATCAGAGACGCTAGCGGAGCGGCGCCGAGTGCGGACGTGTCGTGAGAGCTCGTGAATAATACGTGGACACAGTCGACAGGCAACGCAACTGTGGAAATATCGAAAACTGTAGTAGATCACAGACGTGTAAATAGAACATTAGAAGTATCAGTATAGTGAAAGATTAGTGTTGGTAGAATAATCGATGTTGTTCTTATTAGTTGGCGCGGTGGAAACATTCTTGAAATTGCGCGGTACAGAACTGTGACCAGTATACAGAGTAGGCGCGGGTTGTGTAATTAAACCCACTGACGGACAGTGATTCGAGGAAGGTGCGAAGCCGAGGTGTCAAGATCCTGATCGGGGAAGAATTGTTGGAGCATCAGCCGTGGGCGATTACCACGCCATCCGACGCTGACGGCCCGCAGCAGTAGCAGAGGTCGACAATCCTGTCGGCACGAGCGGTTCTACGAACATCCTAGATACTCGTTCGGGGCCCCGCAGGTATGAGAAATGCATTTCACTCTTAATCTTGGTACCAAGGCAGAGTGTAAAAACGTTGTCTGATTATGTAAATAACAAATGTGATTTAAAATAAATCTTGTTTATAATTGTATTTCAATTTATGATTAACCACCCCAACGTTGCACCAACTTATCCAGGGACCCATTCACGTAAAAGATACCCTCTCTTAGTGTTGTATTGCAGTGAAAATACCCGGCACCACCAGGTATGTCACAATATATATATATATATATATATATATATATATATATATATATATATATATATATATATATATATATACTGAATTTAGAAATATTTTATATTTTTAATTGCTTCAAAAGAATGAATTTTTCCTGATATATTTTTATATTTAAAACTTCGAATATGGCACTTCTTACATGTAGCAGTTCTCTTCCACAATTTGATGTTTCCATCTCAATTTTTCCCTCTAAGTAAGTACGTTCCTTCTCGTAAAATGTTTTTACTTAGTTCATGAATTTTTATTATAGGGTAGATTTATATTGCCTTCCGTTTCCATATTTTACCTTAATGTCCCCTACCCGCAGAATCCTATATAACACAGTATTTTTTACTTTGAAAATGCGACAAATATTATATAACTTTGTAATGTTTTGCAAGATAACCCACAGAGAACTATAACTGTTATCTATTAAGGGTACTGTTCAGCTGAAAAGTATGTAATCGAGTGAGATCTCAGAAACAAATTACACTAAAATTTAATTTCAAAAGAACACAAGAGGCTGTCTGTGTGTCATATAGTTACAGGAAAAATTACTGAAGCTACAGCTGTGAAATATTGAATGTAGGTCTTTCGACGAGGAACGCATACACTAATAAATAATTTTTCGAAACCCATCCTCTGAAAGTGTAAAACAAAGGTATTTTAGTTTAATACAATCCACAATGCATTTGCTCTAAGTATTACGAGTTACATGACAACAGTGTGGGCAGAGTGAGGGGATTGTCAGTCCGGGACTGAGGGCTTGGGAACAAGATTAGAACGGGAAGGACAGGACGTGGAGGGCTGAGACGAGCAGCCTAGGGTATGGAGGGCGGGCCTGGGTGGGAATGACACGGTGACCAATGATGGCGGGATGAACCAATGGGGTGTAGCTGGAATGTGAATAAAAATTACTTCGATTTTACATGACTGACAATAGATATTTCCGAGAGACGTGGTAAAAACAGGCTTTCCATTTTACGAGACGGAAATGTTGCGGTACGACGGCCGATAGGGGGAACAGTTCTATGATACATTACGGTCTGTAGTAGCTGATGCGGGCACACGGAAGTGTTTTGCATTCTTTGTTGCAGTCACAGGTTTATCTGAATATTTGAACATTGTCTCAATTTTAGCAAAAGTGCAGCGCTGTGCATGCCCTAAAAGTAACCGCTTTTACTAGTAGCTCTCTACAAAATTCAGTCGTTCTCCTGTATAAGATATTTCGATAGTGTATTATACTTACACATAATACATATACATACTTCATATACAATAATCAATATACAAATCATCTATCAGAATTTTAGTGCTTGACATTGAAGCCTGAGGGTAACTTGACACCATAATGCGCATGAAGTATCTAGATAATTAGAATCAGTTTTGACACAAATTAAAAAAAAAGATAATTAAAAAATAACAAAGAATAATAAATAAAACAGTAAAATATTGAAGGGAAAAAAGTGAAATGTAGAAAGATAGTGGAAACAAATATAGTGTCACATTTTTTTTACACATAATATTGTGCAAGTAAATATTCTGATGACTTCAGGGTATTAAGCTAGTGTAAAATGATAATATTCCAGCGGACAAACGAAAACAATTTCTGGTAGGAACAAGGTGCAGTTATAAACGTTGACCAGGTGAGTTGGAAATTGCGCAGAAAAATTCTTCCACAGGAAGGAAGAGCTGCCCTCTGTTGGTTCAAATCACCTTGATCGACAGGCCCTCCTCTCTTTTCCTCTTTTGGCCGTCACTGCTCTTAACGACGTGACGAGAACTACGTTTCAGTGCTGCATACACAGAATAGAGAATCGATTCCCTTCGGTCAGTCGTGCAACGCAAAACGTGTCGCTTGGACGTTGACGTCGCTGTCATCGCTTCTCTTATGAGACTGACATCTCGACTAGCTGGCACAACTTGCTTGCAAATCTTTATTTGCAATAAGAGTGAGGCAAGAAGTCTAACATTGTATTTTATTTAAAATATATTTCTCTTGGCGCTAAATGTATTTTTAATGTTCATTAATAGAAATCGGAATTTATTGTAATAAAAAAGGAAAATATGTACTTATGATTTTTTTCCAAAGTATGTAAGAAATAATAGAAAATATGTAAACTAAAAATGTCTTAGCAGTGCTTATATAGTTTTAAACAATCACTTTTTGAGCACAGAACGTCTCGGAACAGATCTGAACATGGATTCGGAACGGCTAAAAGATAGTTCTACCTATAGAAACATTTGTACCCTAGTCTTCACCACACATGTGTTGTATTCGATATATAAAATACGTTCTTAGAACAGACAATGTTGTGTGCAGGAACTAGGTTGTGTTCAAGGGAATAGTAGTACCGTGTAGTGTAGTGGATCCTGGATGAAGGGGGTAAAGGGGGACGTACCCCTCCCAATACAGTCCCCAGCTTCCAAGAAGAGATGTGGGCGGGGGAGTTTGTCAAACGAAACTAGGGTTCAGTGGTCATAGAAGCGCAGAAGCATTACATTTATTTGGAAGAAAGATGATTCTAGTGATACACATAGCAAACTCGCTTATAAAATGTATCATTTAAACGTTATTCTATGTTATCATTTCAACGTTTCAATTAATCAAATAATCATTTCAACGTATTAAAATGATTATATAAAAATATCTTATTATACTAAAATATGTAAAAGTATATAAAATAAAAATAGTTTTAATTCATTCAGTATATCTTGGGTACTTTAAAAAATATTATTGAATGTAGGAATTTGTAGTTCCTATAAAATATGTATTTACATGAAAGTTCGTGCCATTGCCATTAATATCGCAATTGTTATCATTATTTTATTCATATTCGGAATTCTTATTCCTTTGACGTATGAGAGAGAAGTGAGTCGTCTATCAGTACTGAAAGTGTTTACTATGTGTATATGTGTTTGTATGTGCTTGTGTGTATGTACTTCATGAAATACCGCATACATAAATTCACAATCTACGAGAAAAACATTTATTCTCAATTCGAGCCAGACGAATCAAAACAGAATTCGCGAATTCGCGATCAAAACAGCGATTCAAAAGGTACAACTCAGAGCTCAAATATCTCTGCTCAATAACTGAAAAAAGTTTGTAATCCGAAAAACTTTTCCAAGTATTCGAATGATCCTTTGGAAATTTGATATTGTAATGTTGTAAAATCGTTAACATGAATGAATGATATTCTTCGTGAAAATAAATATGTTTCTATGTCATCTGGAAAATTAAAAATATTTATCAAGTTATATTTTTTCAATTAATTAGTACTTGAATGGTTGATACAACAATTTGTACGTTTCTTAGGCAATACATCAATTTACATTTTGGACGAGAATCTTCCTTCTCTGAAGTCACTCTTGTTAAAGTTTCAAGAGCGGCACTTGAAAGCGAAATCCAGTTGTCCCTGCCCCCGCAGCGCCGCAGCCCCCAGTGACTCACCGCAGGGGCTCTGATTAGCTCTCTCTCGGCGCGCCAAACACGGGGGCGGGTGAGGGGCCTTTTAGGCGCGCCGCCGCACGGCGCCGCCTCCACTGCCTCCTCCGCCGCCGCTGCCCCACCGCCTCCGCCCTCACCGCTCTCAACGCCGCCGCCTTCAATGCATACGCCCTAACTGCCGCCACCCTCACCGGCGCCGCCCGCATCCTCACCGCCGCCATCGTCCCCACCGCCACCGTCCTCAACACCGACGTCCTTACTGCCGCCACCCCTCCCCACTGTCACCCTCTTCAGCACCGCCCTCACCGTTGCTGCCTTCATCGTTGTCCTCATCACCACCGTCGCCGTCACTTCAGCCGCCTCCACCGCCACCGCCCTCACTGCAGCGTTGATATCCTTACAATCGCTTTCCTTACAGTTGTCTGCCTAAACGATGTCACCCAGATCTCCGCCGATCTCTTTCTCTATCTGTCTATCTCTTTTTCTCTTTCATTCTCTGCCATCACCGCTGCTCTCACCAAATTCGCCGCGCCTGACGTTGCTTTTTCTATCACCCCCCCTAGGCTTTGAACGCCCTGTGCGTTTTCCATCTTGCATCTAGCTTGTCTCAACATTAGCTCTAAAGAAACAATCTCAGTTGTTCATCTCATCAATTTTGTTCGATTCTGTAATTTTGTATCACTTATCTTTTATCTTTCATCTTTCTACACATCTCGTCAGACAAAATTGGTCTCACACCGGTTGCGAATGTTTCATTGTGAACCATTTTCTTGTCAATCATTTTCAGGCTTGCTCCTGAGTTGTTTAACCCTTTAGTTCTTTGCTGAATCTTTTAATCTGTTCAATCCATTTGTTCATTAGGGCTTCCCAATCATTTTATTCGTGCTTTCCTTTTCTTCATCGCGTATGAGCCTTCTGTGAAATATCTATTGCTACATTTCGTGCGTATTCATCGTATTTTACACCGATATCCTCCGATCCTAGATGTTATAGATACAAGTATATTCCTGCTCATACTTCTTCCTGCCTTCTACCACCTGCAAGGTCTCAACCCAAAATTGTGGCCACACCCGCCAGTTTTACTAAAACTTCTGTTATTCTTATTCCATATCAAACCATAATATTTGCCAGCCAACCACGAAGCCTCGACGTTCCCATACTCTCAACAACTCACGTTCGTTCCATCAGTACTATTTCGGAGAAGCATCAATCTCTGCTTACAAGTTCATTTTCCACACTGCCTATAGCTTTCAGCGCCACATCCGTCACAGCTCATATCACGCTGGCCTAACCTTTTCTAATCTTATCTAATATTATCAATCTCCTCGTCCTCTTCTTCCTCGTCGTCCTCGTCTTCCTCCTCGTCCTCCTCCTCCTCCACGTTGTCCTCCTCCTCGTCTCCTTCTCGTCCTCCACATCCTCGTCCCCCTCCTCATCATCCCGCTGGTCACCAACACTATTTCTGAATTTACCATTATCTCCTCCTGCGATTCCTTCATCCCTAAGTCGCAATCCACATACTGAAGCCCACATGTCCCATCTAATTTGAATATGCACACCCAGCAGAACTAGCACAAGTCCACGCGTGTCTCATCGTCCGCAGGCCCTGCTCACCGCTACAGTTTCCTCCTCCACCGGCGTCTCGTCCGCTCTCCCGCTGCCTCCCGGAGGAGGATTCCGCTTTCATCTGCCGCTCGCCGTCCCCCGCCCCCCTCACCCGCGTAACGCGATTTACGCCCCCCTTCAAGGCCGTCAATTACTCGCGTAATCGCGTTTTATTCTGTGAGTAACGTGATTTGGGCGCCGCCTCATATCGCACGCCACGCCGCGCCGCCGCTGCCGCCGCCGTTGCCGCCACCGCCGCCGCCGCCGGCGCGCGCCGCCGCGCCGACGGAAGCGGCGGCCGGCGTTCGGTTGCACGTCCCCGCCTCCGCCCCCGCCGACGCTTCCGTCCACTCCGCCGTCGTCACCCTCACCCCAAATCTCGCTTCCAGGGAATCTCTCGCCATCAACGGTCTACCCCTCCCCCGGTGTCTTCACGTATCTATCCGTCCGTGAACGCTTGGCGTGCTCTTGACGTTAAGATGAATACTTGTAGCTCAGGGTTGTCCAACTGGCGGCCCGCGGGCCGCACGTGACCTGCGGTGCTATTTATTGTGGCCCTCGAAAGTTTTTTAATCAAACGTTAAAGACTCTTGCATGCACATAGAGCGAGAACATGGAGCGCCCAACACACTCGCCCTGTTGGAGTGAACACACATTAATGTAATGAATTAAAGGAATTCAAGTTTAGATTTAAAAGTTTTTGAGTAGTCAATTCAGAAATTCAAAATCATTCCAATATGTTTTACTGTATGCTGCGACATGATATCTTGCATGGTTGCATTCCCCCCGCCTCTCTTTCAGAGCACCCGGGCGATGTGCCGAGATCAAGAATACGAAAAGGTCAGGTGTGGATTGCCCGAGTACTGAAAATATGGCCGCAACCTTATTAAAGGTCTTAGATGTTGCCCTTCGGGCCGTGCAAGTTGGACAACCATGTTCTAGCTCATCTCGGTAAAAAAAGAAGTTATGAAATCCTATGAAGGTGGTGTTGAATTAAATTACAATAAGTGTGCCAAAGTTCACGTACATTAACTTTAAATAGAATTTCACACAATTCTATATTAGCCAAGTCTGTATATTTTATATTTTTCTGAAGACGTAGATACCAAGTGTTAAATAGATACTCGTGTTTCACAGCTCTAAATTGGAGAAATTAATTTAAACTAATTGGAGAAAATTGTTTAAAAATCGAGACTTCTCTAGGTGGATGTGTCCTAAAGAGATTCCGTCCTACATAAAATAGATCCATGCATGAAAATATTTTTTTAAATATATCATATAATTAGTATTGCTCTCTCCAACCTACACTGCCGCTATCTCTCTTGACGGGCTTGACTATCTGACGGTCTGACTACTGACTTGCAACTATCAAGAGCCTAGAGAAGCGTCTTGACTTTCACTTATATGCATTTTCCTATCAGCGGCTGTTGAAATTTACTCACAAAAACATCACTGCAACTCACTCCTAGAATCTCTGAGGGTTCTCTCAACCACTCTTTTCTTAATCCAAATCTTAACCACCAATTTCAACTTAAAGAACTGTATACTTCAGTCAGCGAGAGCACATAAGTTCCACAGCCTCGGCTATGTCTACCTCCGAATTATTCGTATTTTAAGTTGTAACAAATTGATTTAAAAACAGTCAATACGCTAATACCTTCCTCTATATATTGCCAACCAACCTTATAATACGGGTTCTTCATCACAAATTTTCTCAATAATTTTTCATTATTTTCAACATACACAATCAACATGTATCTACACTGTCCGTGTTTTTCACAGTTCTAACACACTCTTCTCTTCTTCTAACTTCTTCACACTCACTTCTTCTAACACACTCTCCGGGTCGTATTTGAAGGCTGTGATATCATCACATTATGGGAATTACACATGTATTTCTATTATTTCAGAGGTCGTAATGTAACAATCACTATCAATTCACTATAGTATTTGTCTAACAATGCAGTGTATGCATGCATTTTTTGTTTTGTTTTCAGTTTTATCGCCTTAAGTATTACCTCCTCACAAGAGCTTACAAAATGGAGATAACATAGTAAGATGTTAACTTACGCATTATTAGTTTTGAAAAGATAAGTTTACAATTCTGATAACACATGTGGATAAAAAGACCTACGTAACAAGTGCTGAACTGTTTCTTTCCAAAATAGAACATCTTATCGTCGCGAGATAACAGACTTTATACTGAATCAATGCTGGAAACAATTAACTCAATTTTGATAATTTCTTATGTAACCTTTCTTTGATATGATCTCTTTAATATGTAGCACCTTAAAACGTTATCGATATAATATTTTGCTTTGTTAATCTCTCTCTTTCTATCGGGCTTTAATTAACTGTTTGTTTTACTCAAAGGAAAGTAAAGTAAATTTTATATGGTGCGTCATTTGTCATATTAAATTATTCTCGTTTATGTTTCAGGAATGTGAGTAACCCGATGACTCCTCTTCCCAGAATGTATATTTTCACGTGCACAACCGCATTACGCTTTATATAGTTTGCAGTCAAATATTAAAATTTAAAAATCTTCCTTTTTGCGTATATTCTAATAATAAATTTAAAATGCGTAACCAAAGCAAAATAATGGCAAAATTGTTAACTTTACAGTTGAAAAAACACATATTTGCATTTTTGGATCACAAATTTATTCTGTGCTCCACTTGCCTGTTCTACATTCTTTTCTACATCCCCTCTCTTCACACTTCCATTCTCCCTCTTCACTGCCCACTTTTCCCTTTCCACTGTAGTTTCGGCGGGGGCCGCCCCGCGTCTAACAAACCGGCAGCGGCTGTTTTCAATAGGGAGCAAATTGCATTCACGGAGCGCTGCCGAATGCAAATTGCAGAAGGCAATTATTTGAAAAGTCTACAATGGCGCGCCTCGCGGCAAACAGCGTGGCCTCGCGCCGAAACAATAGACGTGCGTAGCGCGCAGCGACGCTGTAGCCTGAAGCGCAGGTGCACTGTGGTGCCACGCGACCATCAACCACCAGTAGCGCATGGACTGGGGGTCTGGGGTTCGATTTACAAGGGAAGACAAGCGCTTTAGCAAAACAGTGCTTGAAATTGATTTTCCCATACTGGAATGTTAGCTAAAATTACAATGGGCAATGCAATTTATAATACATATTTAAATTCCTTTTCATGGCTACTAATCTCTTTGCATGAATATCACGGAAGAAGCTGATGGCATATAAAACTCATTTAAAATTGTATCACATCATAACACACAAAAAATAGCATCTTTATTGATAATATTCTTTACATTTATCATACTCAGACGAAGACCAAATAAAACAATCCTTTTCTTTTTCACAATAGGTGTTGTGTTTTTCGCATATATCTGTCCCGGAACCTAATTCATTTAATACCTCACAGCTCCCATCTATTTTGAGACATCCTTGCGGGAGGGCGTGGAAACGATACCCTTTTCCAGAAGCCCTCTTGACAGTGCGTGGAAACGACACCACGTGCGAGTGCAAGAGTGCGTATTGCGTGCGTATCGCATGCCCCTTGACAGACCGTCCCCGGGCAACCTGCTCGCGCGAACCCCGGCAACGCCCCTCCGGGCGACAGCGAAGCAACCAGGGGCGGCTGCTCCTAAGGGCGATAGGACGGCGCCCGCCCCAGAAAAACCAAACTCGGGAAAAGTTGCAGAAAGTATTAAACATGCAATAAGTCGACTCGTTTAATTCGTGCATACCACTAGCGCAATATTGGAGGACGAATTTAGTTTTAAGTGTCCGACTAAACGAAAGATAAATGTTTTTGGAATGGGCCGCATCGTGGAGTATCGGCAGTCCGTCCGCAACTGGCGCATGCAAGGCAATGTAAACTTGAGGAAGAGTGGGAATTCACCGAGTTGGGTAGTGACAGCGTGGTCTTATTAGGGTTTTCTTCGACAGAGTCCGCGGTTAATATTTTCGCTAAGAATACCGGTCCCATCATCTGATTTCATACGTTACTGTTTTGTTTGCTGGATTTTTTTGAAAAGTCTCTTATTTTCGTGAGAGCACAATTGTATCTTCCGTTATCAACGTAAAAGTTATCCTACACGATGATTAAAATAACGAAAAGTACAAATCTGTTTTACGCTACGTGCCATAGTTTGCTCAGTTCCAGAAATATTTCGAGAAAGTGAAATGTATGTCATAGTTCGGACATACATGTCACCCCTCCTAATTCGCAACCCATCGGCCGCCACTGGAAGCAATTGAATGCAGAAGAAACTTGCATTTCAGAGATATCTATTTAAACTGTTGAGAACCCAGAATGAGTGACAGCTGCTTACAATAAATTTATTAAGCCATAGTTGTCAGAATTATTGACAGAAGCAAGTGCTTATTTGTTAGGGGGGCTACAAAGAAAAATTGAAAGAATCCAGGCGTAGTTGTGTTGAATCCATTAATATTTAATTTCTTCTAGCTTCATTATTTAATGAATAAATGGACCACGAGTCTGTTACTTCTATATTACAAGAGAAAGTTGTAAGTTTTCTTAGAAATATGACGATGTATCTACATTCATTAAAAGGTCAGGAACCACGTTTAAACAATCTTAGAGCAGAAAGTGAAAACGCATAGATACACTGGAGAAACTTGCATAGCAGGAATGAAAAACGGTGTAGAAAAATGAGAGAACTGATATGTGGTGATACAGAATAAGTAGCAAAGGCTACTGAATACGTCGATACGAAACATAGATGGCAGAGAGAAGCATATAGATACACGGCTCTAAAATAAAGAAAGCGAAATGACTAATCATACGATGACGCAAGGATGATACCGATGCAGGGCGCAATAGACGGAAAAAAGTGAGATAACACGCCAACGACCTGAAACTACACGAAGATCTAAGTCAACACGATGAATACATGACGTAACATGATGAGTTCCTGAAGTAGTGCAAAGACAACCAAAGACAAAGCGGGGACGACCCGAGACAACGCGAGGACGACCCGAGACAATGCGAGGACGACCCAAGACAACGCGAGGACGACCTGAAATAACACAAAGATACCGTGCAACACGAAAGTAAAACGTCACGAAGACAAAACGCAAACGACGCAATGCTCTAATGACAGCAGGCGGCATACGAGAACGATCGCACGAGCGACCAATAGGTGGCGCGTTTAATTCGGAGCGTTAGGTAGAGACGGCGCAGTGAATCCAGGGGATTACGGCGATAGAGATAGAACCGTAGCAGAGAGAGACGGGGGAGGGGGGCATATCGAGAGCGGTGCGGGGGCGGGCGTCCCCTGTATTTCCCCGCTTCCAGCCCCGCAGCGATCTGCTTCCGACAAGGCCCTCAACGCCCCACGCTGCGCGGCTTCCCCTCGCGGAGCCCGTAATTAGAACATCTATTTCATTGTAATGGAAATGACGTACAATATATTTCAGTGCATGCGAGATTACATTTTGGACTTGTACCGAGACTCGAGTCGAAATCGAGAAGTTATGAAGGTCAACCCCTTCTGGCAACTTCGCCCTAGGGGAAGTCGCTTCAACACGTGTTCTGTGCTGCTGAGGGAATCAGCTTCTCTTGATTTACATTTTAGCTTTAAAACGAACATGGTTGTAAAATAGCAGAATAAGAAACTTCTTGTTACTGGCTGGTTATTTCAGAGATTTTCTCTTCTGGAACGTTTTGTCTGAATTAATTAAACATTGTTTTGCTGAATTTTAATGTCTGATAAAGATATTGGTTCGTATCAAGATGCCATCAATTTATTAAAGAAAATGGTCCATTGATTTTCGACTTTAAAGACTTAAATTACGCATTTGAATATCATCTGTCGATATCTTAACTAAAACTCCTATATAAGAAACGAATTATTGATACTCGTACTAAGAAGCCATATGTACTTGTAATTAATGCTCTAGAAATTGACACTGAATTCTAACGCTTAAGTGGCAGCGATATATTTCAACGATGTTTTAACGTGTCGCCTTATCACTTATAAAATTCTGCATTATTAATCCGTCTTATTAATTAACAAAAATAATGTAGATTTGGCACCGTAAAAATGTTTTCACTGAAAAGTGATAGCTGATATTTCTAAGATAAATTATAATTATTCAAGGATTCAAATTGCATCCATATGCCTAATATTGAATGTGATCAAATTGAGTAGGGAACCAATCAGTAAAGAAAAAGACATGTGCTACATAACATTTTCAGTAATTACATATTACAAATACCAACAGAAACAAAATTCACCAATATTACGTCATACGAAATAGAGATTTTCGTTTTAATTCCATCGCGCCAGGGAAAACAATTTCAGAAAACTCTCGTATCACACCACGCTTTCCGGAAAATTGTGGCCTCAGCGCACGCAGCGTCGGACGTGTGAGCGAAGCCTGCGTAGTGCGTGCGGGTGCGTGCGCGTGTCGCGTCCCCTGGCGGCTTCCGTCCGCAGACGCGCGCGTCCCCTCGGCGGGGAGAGGATGATCCGTGCGCGGGGAATGGGGAGGGGCAAAGTGGGAGGGGGAGGGGGAGGGGAGGGGAGGGGAGAGAAGTTCGTTCCCGGCGTGACGGCAAACAGGGGAGCGCAGGATACAGCGTTCCTCCCCTACGCTGCGGGACGCTCGCGTTGTGTGTTCGGGTGGATCTGTTCTTGTTTTTTCTTGCTTTCAGAAAAGGTAGTTTGAAGAGATGAGGAAAATTGAGAGAAGAAAATGAATGTGGAATTTTGTGAAGAGGAATGAAATGGAAGTGAATGAAAACAGATAGACGAAGAGAACGGAACAAGGAAATGAGATTGATTTTCCAGAAGTTTGGAACAAATTTGTATCTTTGTTTTTGTCAATTCCATTAAGATATAAATATTACTTACGAATAAGTCAGAAGCATGATTTTATGGTAGTCATGTTATGGTAGTTATGTTTCCTTAATGTTACTTATAAAAGGAATGATAAAGACAATACCACAACAGTAAATCACCGGTAAAATAACTTACGATTCAATAATTAACAAAGTTTTAAGGATCATATGCAAGGGACGCTTATGTGTAATGGTGATTGTAAATGGTCAAGAGAAAATGGATAGATGACTAGCCCTTCCAATAAAGATTTTCCATCTAAGTAACATAAATTTTATTAAAAAAATTGACAACATATTTTCCTGTTTCTTAACTCGCGACTTTGATTTTACGTCATTGGGTTATCAGTAGAATTCACCTGACGATACATCGAGCAACTCAGTAAAGTTTCAAAAGCAAACGAGATATTTCCGTTGATCGTAATTTTTCCATTTGAATACACGTGTTTGCAGCCAATCATCTGCTCGATGGATCAGATAAAGTCGCTCCTCGGCCAAACACTCAATAATTCGAGAAAATATATCTAAAAAGGTGTTATTTAGAATATTTCTGCTAGATTGAATTATCAATCGCAAAATTTAATCTACGTTACGGCAATATGTTTCAATCCAATATCCACACTTCAAAACGTCCCACGAAATGTATATGTGAAACCAATAGCTGTGGTGGAAATGTGCTTGCACAGAAATACTTTTCGATATTTCGGAGAGATAAATTTTGCTTCCCAGAAATATACAGTCACGTGAAATACAATCACATGATATTTTCAGAATAAATGAGACATATGCGGCAACAAATAATATAATTACAGGAAACGTTATCATAATCGGAATATTATATTTATATTTGTTTTACTTTTCGAAGTTTGACTTTCTAAAACGTTGTTTCAACTCGGTTTTCTCGGGCTACATGAAAAAATTAAATCTGCAGACCGGCTTCCATTCAGCCGTAAAATTTAATCGTGGGGACTCGTCAGTACTGGATCCCCGTGTACACACAGCCGACAGCCGTTTTGCCTTATTCTGTTTGCAGAAAGGAAATTCACGGGGCCGCCTGCCGGTGGATCTTCCCGGCGGTAGCCCATTACGCGACGCTGCAACTCGTATCAATTTTCCCATCAGCCGCTGCCTTTGATCTCCCCTCCACCGGCTCCCGCACCGCACCACGCCGCGCCGCGCAACGCCACGCGGAGGGACGCCGGCCCGGCCGGCTGCCTGCCTCAAGCGCCCTCCCCTCCTCTTGGCCCTTTCGCCCGCGCCCGCACACCCCCACCCGCTGCTCTCATCATAGCACATCGTCCCTGTAGTTACACCACTGTCATCGCCACATCGTCATTCGCGCAGCACTACGGAACCCGCACCGGCAGTATCACGCCGGGAGAGGTGGCTCAGGGCAGCCATTGATGTCACGGCAGTGCCTCTGACCGGGTGGTCCTATTTTTACAGTCCCGAAGGTGGCGGGATTTCCGACACTAGCGAACCGAACAATTTCCGACACTCGAATTCAGTCGCTGTTTGAATGAGAATTCTAGCGGCTGGCTGCTCTGATCGGAAGTTTTCCGTGGTTTCTCCGATCAGCTCCAGGCGAATAAAGAAGCAGTACCCTACCAAACGGGCCATGGACCGCGCGCAACCTTTCTTTCCTCTTCCTTTTCCTATATTTGTCCTTTTCTTACACACACTTACGTTAATATACCGGAAGACCGGTCGGGAGCTTAGAGCTCGTCCCGGACGGGGCAGTGCACGGCTGGTGGGAGATATCTTGTTGGGGAGAACTCCGCTAGTCGACGGTAAGGTGGCGTTGTATCTCACTATCCAGCGGGAGAAGATCACCGCCACCTCACGAAGATAAGACATGCAATACACTTACGGGACTAACCCACCTCGCAGTTCTCATCATAGCGCACCGCCCCGGTACTTACTATACAACACACACCGCCACATTTTACGCGCTTCACTCCAGCGCCTGTACCTATATTCACTCTCACTGCCTCCTTTGCATTTTAGGGTTCGCGCCTCCAAATCGTCGCCCCTTCACTACAGCACTCTCACCGTAATTTTCGCGGTACACGTCGTGCCGCGATGTCTCTTGTACCGTCTTTCATGTAGAACAGCTCTCATGATTCCACATCTTTATTGTCACTGTCACCTCTTCACTACAGCTCTCTCATCGCCACATCTTTACTCACACTGTACTACAGCGCTCACTCTGTTCCATCGTCGATCACCCATTACATCCCCTATAGTACCATCACCACAACGTCTTGCATCACCTATTTTCACTTCACGACACCAACGTCTATGTAACTTGCCGTCACTGTCCTTCCACCACGTTCTAAAGCTTTTCATCCCGAATCCTTGCTTCTTCACCTCGCCACTAAGTTTTCCTCTAGCTTTTCAGCCGTCCTCTGCTGCATTCTTTCCCCAACATACCATGGCCCCATCGCTAAAACAATCCATTTTAAAGCCCAATTCTCTTGTTGTTTCTCTTCTACCATTCTACTGCTCGCCACTTATTCAACCACTCTCAGACCCACTACTCAACCATCTAACAAAGTCACTCTTTCCGTACTGCCCGGGAGATCTTCCATGTGAATCCCGCCGCACCTACCCGCCCATCTGCGCACAGGTCTTCCAGGCCTTTTTGCTAAGTTCACATACCATCAATTGGCGCGCGCGTCATCGGTCTCCCACATACCTCATTGTCATTTCTTCTCACCCGGCAATATCGTTCTGCAGATATTACATCCAAAAACTCCCTCAAACTCTACACGACTGCTGATGAGTCAGTCACTCCCATGCCTGCTGTTGAGTCAGTGTTTGCTTATATTATATCCATGTTTATAAAAAGTGCATAATTGCACTTTTATTGAGGGTCCTAACTCTTTATTAGAGAATACGTCACTCTTGGTTGGATGACCTGTCCATCTCTGTATCAATCCGATGATGCCACCTTGCAGAATTAAGGAAGGGTATTCAGTGGACATTCTGCAGTAAAGACATTTCGCACACATTGAACTAAAAGGCTAGGGCTAAAAGACATTGTACATGTCTTATAGATAACTACGCATGAATACGGAGAGAGATTAGGAAGCCGAATAAAAAATATAATAGGGCAGAAGCGAATGCCAAGATATCGAAGGTTTTATTATTATCATATTGCAATACAAATGCGCAATTTTGAGTACAGGATTTGTGAAGTTATGATATTGGAAGCTGATAGAAGAAGAGCGATCAGAGCAACGGTATACTCTAGAAGAATGCGAGAGTTAAGAATGCTGGGTGTAATACCGGAACGAGAAAAATTGCCTGCACTACAAAACAGAGAAAAATATGCAAAATAGTTTAGGTTAAAGGACATTTTTAGAAACAGTTGGAATTAATTGGAGTGACCGGGAAGGTTCGGTCAGAGCGTACGGATACCTTCTTTGTCTATGGTTCGGTATTAACAAGGATGTGCAAGGGAATGACAAAAGGTTTTGAGGGCGAAGAGTAGCGGACAGAGGGAAGCGAATAGTCGAAAAGGAAGCGGGAAATGGAAGACTCAGCCGATGTGACGGCTAGATAACACCAGCGAGACTTCAGGACAAAAGCGCCAATGAAACAACGGACGCAGCAAAGCAGCAAATAATCCAGATAACGGTATGTTTTCAAACGACCAGACACGCCCACCCCGCGAGGGCGTCGAGAAGGGCGGTGCGCGAAGGGCTGCAGTTACACCGATGGGGATGAGAACAGGGGTACAGGGGCGCGCAGGGGAGCCTGAAGGGTGGTAGGCAGGCTGAGGACGGTGTCACTGAACCGGTGACAACCATTCGAGCTGCTCCGGCAAATGAACACTAGCCAGTGCCCGGCCGGCCCCTGGTCACTGCTCTCCGGGGCCTAATCCCGACAAATGGGGGGAGGAGGTGCGGGGAGGCGAGCCAGAAGGGCCACACGGCGGTGCTTTGACGCCACGGCGCCCGCCGTTCCTTATCGAGATTTGTTCGTCCAGGGGTGCCTTACAAAGTCCCTCTGAGTCATTACCCCATCTATTCCGTAAATTAGGCCTAAAGTAATTTAGATATACGGGATGGGGTGCGAAAAGATGTTAATACCTATGATATATGTTGCGAACTTGAAAACGACGAAGAATTTATTACAAAATTTATGGCAGGGAGGAGAGGAATGTATCGGTAAATCAACAAATTAACATGCTGAACCCCTCTCCCCGGAAGTCATTAATTTCCGCTTCGCAACGGTGAAGTCTAAATAACGTAAGTCTCGTCACAAATTAATGAAACGAGTTCAGAGGGCAAAACGTGGTTTAAGCGTAAGAAATGAAAGCACGCTGAAGTTTTGGGTTAGGGACCTTTCTTTCAGGAGTGAAACAGATTTTTCCAATTTGAAATACAGATTGTTTCGGAACAGAGGAATCCTCGATAATTAATGATTCGCACGTGACACCATTCGAATTCGTGTCATCAAGAAAGTCATGAATAAATACGCCTTGTAAGTTACAAGTTGCAACTAATGCATTTCTCAGTCAAAAGTGTAAGGTTGCATGGCGTAAAGCGACTGTTCACTCTCTCTTCAAATAAAGTAATGCATTATGAAGGGACTCCTTAATTTACGCGATTGCACCACCGCCTCAATGGGCCACATTTGCAAGCAAAGGATGGCACACAGAAGCCCTTCAATTAAAAGTGCCTCCTACCTCAGGAAATGCGGGCAAGATGAGAGCACACTGCCTCATTTTTGACTCGTTATTTACAGAAGGAAATTACTGGTAAATGTTTGAGAGTAATCATTCTCCACTTCTACAAATTATGAAAATGTCTAGCTGCTATGCATATTTTGTTCATGGTTTAAAAACCTTCCTTGGACTTGATTCATTTCCAAATACTGCAATTAATAATTAGATATTTTATCATTTGAATTGTACAGTCTTCTCAAAAATATAAGAAAATTGCACTTACTAATAAAAATATTCTTATCCATTATAGTAATTGACGAGATATTCTGTTTACGTCATCTACTTTTCTTTTCGCCGATATTTCCATTTTTTGTGATTACTATTAACTGGTATATTTCATAAGTGTGTAACGGGAGCTTTCACAGAAAGACTCATCTTCATACAAACATTAAAAGTAAGAAAAGCGATTTCACCAGAAGATTGTTTTGCTTGTATATAGTTTGTAAACAATATGATAATAATAATAATAATAATAATAATAATAATAATAATAATAATAATAATAATAATAATAATAATAATAATAATAATAGTGCCTTCATTAATGGCGAGGTACAGGCCATGCTCTTCCGCCTAACCAATGAATTTACATACATATAGAGTAGTAACATGATGAGTATGATGAATCTTCGACGGAGGCGATTTCTAAATTTACATGTTTAATGATTTTTAGAGTAAATTTACACAACTAGTATTAGCTCTTTATTAGAAAGAAGGTGCATCCTAATTGATAAATGTACTTAATGGATAATGGATGAATAAAATAAATGAACATTGACCCCTGAATAAAACTTGAGTTGTTCACAACAAATTTTTAATATTTATACGCGCAAATATCTTCCATACACGTGAAAATCAGTCATAGTGAGTGTCTTCACAGAGTTATGAGAAACACCATATAAGATCCCGTCTTATTAACAGTCTGCACCTTCTAGGAAGATTTAGAGAACGCTTTATTCACCATAGAGCTTAGTTACCTCCTATTTCTCATTAAAGAAGAGTAATGAAAAACTATCATTCATCGCGGTGATACCGCGTTGGCAAGTAACTCTACCGACATCTCATCCTCTTCATTAATTGTAATCCTCTTGTACAGGATTTCAATGCCACCCTCCACCATCCCTCACACCACACAAATCTTAGCAACCCTCGATACTCATCCGTAAACGATCCGAAGTACATGATACCCTCACGGAAAGACACGGCCAGGCGCACCTCCATCACATTAACGCCGAAAAGCACTCGTATTCATTTCAACCAGCGGGTGGAACCGGGAGACATCCGATCGCACGCGGGAAAGGAGGCCTCAGAACAAACCGCCAGGGGGAGCCTCCGGGTCCGCCAACCGCAGCGCGTTACGCGGTTTTGGCGGTTAATATCCCGTGTGATGCTTATTAAGCCCCTCCCCTCCCCGCCCCCCCCCCACCCACACCGCGCAACGGGTCGCACGCTGCTAGAGGCCTGAGAGCGACACGCGCGTACGCCCGCGCACGCGCCCCGCACTCCGTCGCACGCCCTAATTCGCGGAAAATTCTGAATTTAATTTGAAAGTGTTCGACCAGCCATTGTAAAGACGGCACGCGCCGGCGGCGGGTGACAGCCGGGCGTGTGAGCGCGATGGGGGAGGGGACAGGAGGCGAAGAGAGGGGGAGATGCTTAGTAGACATTGGAGGGCGGGAGCCGTCGACCACAAGGCGGATGAACGAAAGAGGAAAAGAGTGGCGAACTACGCAGGCAGATACAGCGGAGGACGAATAGAGTGTATGGCGAGTGAAGCAACAGATCCGAAAAGGGCAGGGTGAGAGTTGAAAGCGGAAATAGTGAGAAAAGCAAGGCAAAGAGAAATTTAAGGTAGGCTCACGGAGAGACAGATGGACAACAACGAAGAACAGTCATGTTCGGAACGAGCAAAGTTAGACGGCAAGTTCTTCAGCCATTCAGGCAGAATGGAAATAGTGCGGAGGGAAAAGTGGGGATTGGAAATCGCCACCTGGCTAAAGCAAGCAGTAAGGATAGAATGAAAGAGAAGAACTATGGAAGAAGAAATGCAATACTAAAAAATAATTTCCATTGGGTAGTAATTGGGTGAAAAAAAGGAATGAGACCTAGAGGAGAAGGAGTGAAGCGGCTAACAGGAAAGCGAAGCATGGAGAAAATAACGAGATGAGCCAACCTGGAAGTTTCAGCCCGACAGCCCCCGTGCGCGGCTAATCATACAGAACGCTGCGGCCCCCATCAGCCCCCAGCCACGCGGGGAGGGCGCGGTAGATGGAGCGGGCGGGAGGCCTGGAAGCGGCACCGGCGCTCTGAAAGACAGGCCGGCCGCAAAGCCGGTGCGCGGTCGGCCGCTGCGGGCGCGTCGCGCTGCGAGGGGGGCGGGACCGCGCGACACGTGTCGCGGGCGGGGAGGGGGGGGAGCCGCGTGCTCGACGCGTGTTGCGGGGACGCGTCCGCCGCAGGTGCCGCCCCCGCGCGCCGTCCCGCCGCGTCGCGTCGCGTCGCGTGCCTCCCCGGACGGCCCGCGCGTGTCGCACGGCGTTCGTCGTTGGCGCTGGCGCTGTCAGGGCTGCCGCGCCGCAGCTGGCGGCGCCCCGCTGCGCGCCGGCGGTCAGCACGCGGGCCCTCAGAGGCTGATTGCGGGCGATCGTCCAAAGGCCTGCCGCGCGGCTTCCCCCAATTTGATTGTTTCATGTTTCACATAATGAAATACAGAGGGCAGATGTTTCGTGCAGGACGCAGCAGTTCGATGGGTGAGACAGGCAAAGGGGGCTTAGAGCATCAACTGACGTCACTGCAATGCCTCCGAGGGTCTAGTGTTCGAGTCCAGACGGTCGCGGGATTTTCGACGCTAGATACTTGGCTAGGTCGAATTTAGCCGCTCTCGGGAGAAAAACTCTAGCGGCCTGTTGCTCAGATCGGTAGTTTTTCGTGGTTTCTCCGATCAATATAAGGCGAATGCGTGAACAAAAGGACCACGTGCGATCTTCTCTTCTTCTCCTTGTCCTATCTTCATCCCTTACTTACACACACTTACATGCACTACACAACCACGCACGTGTGGACGCCAGTCGGGAGCTTAGAGCTTATCCCGGATGGGGAGGGATGCGACGCTAGTGTGAGATACCTGGTTGGGTAAAATCCCCGCAAGTCGACATGCAGATCGGCGCCGGATCCCGTCACCCAGCGGGGGAAGATCACATCCACCTCCCGCGATAAAAACATGCTTTATACTTGCGAGACAAATCACCTTAGCAGTTGACGCACCGAAAAACAATCAATCGATGGGTGAGAACAGGGGCGTAGCTACTTTGGAGCAACCGTTGCTCGGCACCGGGGCTCCCGAAGCCAAGTGCGCCCAATTAGAACACTCTCAGCCTCCAGTAAAGTGGCAATGGTAATGATGGTCCCGTTCGGTCATTCTGCACCTGCTCCCCGGGAACGTAGCTATTCCTGTGGGAGAGAATATCGTAGTAATTTGATGAAGAAGGAGTACAATGCTCAAGCGAAATACAACATTTAATATTTGTTGTGTCTGTAACCTTTGTTTTGTTTGTGTCATCAAAACTTGACCAAAAATTATTTAGAAAAAGCCACCTGTTTTCCATGCAATTATTTTACTTTCACAGTAATGCGTGCCCAAAATGAAAAATATATTTAACATGTTACGCAGTGAAAGAAGGTTGATGAGGGTTGAGAGATGTTGATGGTGTAATGAGGTTAATGAGGACATCCATCAAAGAGAAACAGACATCTCTCTCCTTCTCCTTGTTCTTCTTCATTCTCTCAACAACCGCCTTGTCTTTCATTCTTTATGCCATAAATAACTATCTCATTTATCATTTTATATTAATATTATTAATATTATACTTTTCTTGAATTACATTGTAAATCTCAGATACGGTTACGTCTTGTCAAGTCCTATTTTTCTTTCCTAATGTACTCGATCTTTATTTCTCTATACTCGTCACTTACGTCAGTAATAAATTATCATAACGTTAAATCTTAAATTATTAGTTAATTCTCCATAAGAAGTCCTTGTTCTACTGAAAAAGTTTAAGAAACATTCAGCTCAATGAGTGAATCTACCCGCGTATATCTAAAGCCCAAAGAATAAACAAAATTCCTCATCGCCACCACTAGCGCTTGAATATCCACGTTCCGTCTAGTGGGGACCGCGGCTGCCGTAACCGGCGTGTCCACTCCCCCCCCCGTCCATCTTTTGTTCCAGCCTCCCCTCTGTCGCGCCCCGTCTCGGCCAGCGAGCGGTTGAGCCGGTAATGATACTCCTGCGGGATGAGCACTTGCCTGGGCACTCAAAGGACATCTCTCGGGGGCTCCTGCTGCGTGTTTGCGCGGGTGCCGGATGAAGAGGGCTATAGGGAAGAACGAGGGATTACAAAACACGAGCGTACACGTGTACCACACGCGTGTGGTGGAGGATTGGGGCAGTCTATTAGGTGGCGGTGCTGGAACACGGGCAGGAGAGCTTCGGACAGACGAGAATATTATTCATTGGTTAAAGTTGTTTCAAGTATTTATAAAATACACTAAATATTATCTAAGAGATTTTGTGCCCTTTGTGAATGAATTGCAACGCACAGTACAATATTGTCAGTCAGAAAAGTAGAAGAAATGAGGTTGATTAATTTAATGGTATTGTATTAACTCCCCAAATATCTTTTCGTTGGTGTTATTTGGAAGGAAAGTACGGTGAAAATTTCAGTTTTAAGACAAATTTTGAAAAATTTCCACGTCTCACATCTGACAAGTTCAAAGAAAAATGTTCTATCCGAAATTGAAGTTCAACGTAAGTGATTCAGCACGCATATTTTGGATAGTACCGTTTCCTTTCACTATTCTCCTTTGCTTTTCCAGATTCTGTTTATCATAGAGGAAATATATTACAGATACGTGAGAATAAAAAGAAGTCTTTATTATAATTATAAAAATAAGTCTTTCCTCTATTGCCTCGTCGACAGTTGGTCTTCAAAGGCGTCAAACAACTTAATCGACCACAGGTTGGCCTATACTCGACTATTTGCATATTATTGCAATTAACATATATGATAGATAAAAGTTCAGTTATGCGTGAGACTTGAAAAGCGCCGTGCAATGTGCAAGCACTGTAACTATCGTTATCTGAGTGTCGAAGTCTTCTGAGCATTCAAACTCTGACCCTCAACTCACCACATTTCGACTCAGTGAAAAAAATCTATTGATATTCATTCTCCCCCCTCTCAAAGAGCACAGTGCATCATGGATTATTTGGCTACATTCGTAATCACATGGGAATGACAAAATGTGAGCATTGTTCGTTTTAAAATCCTGGTGACTGTTTATTTCATCAAACATGTTTTTAAATAAAAATAGAGACATTTATTGGTATTGCCAGCGCGTTTCCATATAAAACACAAACACAGACGTTTCCATTTGTTGCCCAGGAATAAGCAAATATTTTGTACTGTATTTTCTGAACACAATTGGACTTTCATTATAACCCGTGTAACAAAAAGGTAAAATTGTTCAACTTTATTTAATTCAATGAAAGCAGTTTTCTATACATTTCATTGTCAACTTTTCACATTGTTGGGGCCACACTTTATTCGAAATACGGATATTATAATACCTGTCTTCTAAACATTTCAAACAAGATATTGTTTTCTATGTTAACCTTATACTCATTAATTTTGAATTTTCTTATCACTATACTTTTAAGGTACTGACAAATATGATCCATGTTATCGATAATCTAATCATCATAGAAATTTTCTGATAACATCATAGGAAACAAGAGAGAATTCGTAGCATACCGAAACATTTCGTCCACTTAATGTTGATAGTCAACAATTACTCAGATGTATGAAAAAGGTTAACTTCATTTAATGAACTACAATTGAAAGAAGTTGTGCAGAATACATCCAAACGCCAAGAATCAAAATGGTTGAAAATGGCATCGAAATTTTGAGCATATCTTAAAATTTCGAACAGCAATGATGGACGCCAAAATTACATAGTACGTCTGGGCTGTAGAAAAGTTTTACATATTCACTATACAAAAATAGAAAACCCCCAAAATATTGTTTCATGTTGAGTTCTACGTCTCGAAGACTAATAATATAAGGGAGATTTACACATTCTGTAACAATACACACACTATTCACTGAGAACCGAGAGTTCAACATTTTTCTGCAAATGTAATGAAAAAAAAAAGTTGGCCCCGCCAACCCTAATGGAAGCGGTGCACCGCACAAAGGCGGCGTTTGTGAAAGGGTGCCAAACATTAAGGCTCTTTTTCAATACCTCTGTTTTCTGTATTTCTTTTACTTTCTCGTGCTTAAGAAGGAACTTCTTAAGAAGACAAAGCTACGTAATGCTGAGCCAAAATGGCGAATTTTCGACAGAAAACCCTTATTACGGGCATCTGCTAACAAAAAAACAGGATAAATTCAGCTGCTAAAGTTAGGGGGGAAATCCTCTAACATGCGGTATAGCCAGAATCCCTGTTATGTGGGTCTCTGATACCGAAAAATCGATTGACGGCAAAACGTCTGTTCGTGTGTCTGTGAACAACTTTAGCGGATAGACCGTTCAGCCGAATTTCTCTAAAATTGATATTCCCTGATCGATCTTGCTGATGTCATTGGCTCTTAAATTTCAAATTCATATTTTAATTTTGGAGGGACTTTATATGCAACCTCTGCGACAGTTTCAAAATTTTCAAAAAAAAATTTCGCAATAGCTTTTGATTAAATTTTGTTATTGGATAGAATGAAGGACGTTAAAGAGAATGGTGCAAGTCTCATATTCGTTGCAAACTTCAAGTTTTCAAACGTTGAATAAATTCAAAATTTTTTCGGCGTCTCCCTTCAACTAAATTATTAAATATAGAGATTTTTTCTTAATGAAATCTGTTCCTTAAAGATAGAGTTTGAAATAAGGTCACGTACAAACAGTTCCATCGTTTTTTGATGAAATTTTGTTGTTGGAAACTCTGAAGAACATTTAAGAAAATGGTGCAGGTTTCATATTGGTTAAAAATTCTGATTTTTCAAGAATTGAATAATATAACAATATGATTATTAGTGATGCGAAAAGGTAATGACGCGTCATGAGACACAAACATTAACATTTCCATTTTTACGCAGAATAAATGAAACAATGTCTTAACGTTTAACAATCCGTTAAACGTTAAGTAGTATGAAAAGTGAATTTAATTAAAAATTAAAAATGCATGCATTGCGTATAGTATTCTACTGTCAATCACCGGAGTCCTTTCTGCCAGCACAATTTACTCACACAGAAACTTTTCCAGGAGTGTATTTGGCGTCTGCCCTCTCCATCAGATTCATGCACAGTGCCCGCAGTTAGTCAATAGCGAATTTCTCGCGTATTCCAAAGCCCCCATGATCGACGTACCGACCTTCCGACTGCGAAAAAAAATTCAACCTCTCCCGAATTCAAAGGCATATAACTTCACAATCAA
Organism: Gryllus longicercus; assembly: GCA_038098605.1. Classification (NCBI taxonomy): domain Eukaryota; kingdom Metazoa; phylum Arthropoda; class Insecta; order Orthoptera; family Gryllidae; genus Gryllus; species Gryllus longicercus. The sequence goes on from JAZDUA010000068.1 coordinate 4,663,898, forward strand.
CGTCCAATTTGAATAACGATGAAATAAAAAGCGGTGCTTTGTCAAATTGAAACTGAAGCCTTCGAATTTAAAGCATTGGAGCATATAAAGCTGCAAGAATGATGTAATGCCATTCCATTTCATTCGATTTTTGTCAGTGCATAGTCTTTGTACTATTTGAGACCATCAATGATGTTTGTCGGCAGTAATCAGTAGATCTTGATTCAATAATTGAATATTTTTGGGCCGTGATTTTGCAAGAAACAGAAGAGAGAAGACAGCGTGTTCTGGAAACTTGGACTCTAAATACGTTGACCTAATACAAGTAATGAAATAAGTAGACTATTATTATTCGTTTGGTTCTGTTGAAGAATATACTAACAGACACTTTTGGAGCTAGATCTGCGTTATCAATGCTAAACAGAAACTAACGAAATTTTCAATTGAGCTTACAATAACAGGCCGACATGAAAAGAAATTAACTTCTTAAAAAATAAACAGAAATATTTGTATATCACTTTTAAAATATGTGCTGAACATTCCGAACATGTTATTAAATTTATAATTAAGGTTGCTCCCTAATACAAAACATAGTTGCAAAGAAAATATTGATTATGACACAAAACATTAAATAATGAAAATGTTTAATATTTTTTCGTGATTGGTTACGTTATATTTTTGTATTATTTACTGTTCATGGATCAGATAATGTTAACTTTGGAGCTTTTCAAACAAAAACTAATCCGTATTTCCGTAACAATTGACAAACACTTACTCGGGCTCAATGATGATGATGATGATGATAATTTGTGGTAAGGAGCTTATATTGAAATTGCCTATATTATTCAACACTAGAAATCGAATTCGAATAATGAAATCCTGGAATTGCATAATCTTTGATAAAAAAATCCGACATTAGGCATTTTTATTTTTCATCAATCTCTTTGAACATTTAGCCTAATTATTTGAATTTCTTTGACTTGACCTCTTCTCTCTGATCTAAACTCGTTGAAACAAATGGGACCGAGGCCCGGACAGCATTTACAGGATTTGGTATCGACGTGGGGGAATTCTTCTTTTCTTCAGCTATGCGCATTGAGCGATTTAGAATGTGTCAAAAGGGTTTTCCTTCATATTCATCCATCTTTGCAGAAACTGGTCCTGCTAGGTTCTGCGGTATTAATGCTCTTTGGAAAGTTATATGGATTCCGAGATCGTCTTGATTTGTGATATTCCTCTTATTACTTCTTTCTCTTAATAATAACAATAATATTAATAATAAATAATTAGTAGTAATGGCTCTTCTGTAGCTATAAATATTTGTAGTTTTGTTTGATATGGTACTGATGATATCATACCAATATTCATCCCCTTAGTACATACTGTGTAGTGTCTCCAGACTGTGTAGAGTACTGAATGATTCGGAGGGGTACTATTATTTGCAATTGCAGTTTTCTTTCTATCTTGTTTGCGTTTGTATTCAAAATGTCTACAAGAACCGTATAAGATATACCACGTACTTTGGAAGATTGGAAATTAATTTATTTCAGTGAAGTTGAATATTTGGATGCACAAACGGAAGCAGAGCAATATCTACGATGTTCAGAATCTCGTGGCTCGAGTGACAATGAATTTGTTGACATCGATTCGTGACCTGATGGTTCATTATCCCGAAATTTTCTTATGCAGAGAATAAGTGGCTTCCGTAGATTCAAAAAGCATCATATTGCGAAATTAAAGCACATAATATTCTGAAATGTGTCTCTATAACATCTCGTAACGTAACGAACTAGTAGAGAAAAATATTTAATAATTTCTTTTTGCGGAAAACTATAACACGAATTCGTCGTTGGCACGAATGATTTCTGATGAAGTATAAAAATTATGGAATTTCCTGCTTGCGTACATTTCATCAGCCAGGGGAGTGATCACATTTCAATGAGTCTCTAGCAAGGAGAAGGAAAATTGAGAAATAATGTGAATTTTCCTTCTACTTGCTAGAGACCTACTGATGATGAAAAAGAATTTTCACGAAAGTTGATTTTTGGAATGTTATAATTAATAAATATTATAACTGTGATTGTTGTAGATGATTATTTTTTATTTTACTTTATGGATGACCACAAGATATCAGCTACCACCACGGAATTTATATAGTAGACCATTGACATCTAGGACTCATAGTAGTTTTCTTCTCTGCGCTGAAAATTGAGGGCATGAATTAATGACATGGTCAGAGATGATAAATGTGATACAAGTTCTAAGAGGATTTTTTTTGTATGAGGGGAAGATGGCTTACGTTGGAATGTTCCGTCCGAATTAAGATTTTGTGATGTTCAAGAGTCAGTTTTTAAGTGGACGTGTCAAATAAAGTTCTAAATTTTCACGGAGTCAAGCATTTTTTCCCCTCTAAACAATTCGGGCGTAAACTTGTTTGGTCACTGTGTAAACTTGTTTGGTCACCGCTTGGTGCATCAACTGTTTAACTGGCTTCACATCTCAACAAACATTAACGTTTCAAATCATGACCGATTTTCCCAGCGCACACTGTCCTTCCCGCAGTCGAAATGCACTTGTCCACCTCGCGCAAAGTCACTGTTTCCGCCGGGCCGCGCCCGTCGGTGCGTGATCGTGGGTCATTTGAGAATTGCCCTCGCGCGCTCGCGCATGCAATAAGCTGCTTACTGGCGCGCGGAAGACCACGCGGCTCACGCGGGAATTATTTATGCGGCGCGCAACAGGCGGCAGAAGCCCTGCGCGCTCCCACCAAACATCTGAGCTGCGAGGGCGGGTGCCGAGAAGTCTTAATGCACCTCGGCCCGGGCCCGGTTCAACCGGCCAATAGTTGCTGAGATTGATGATCTGCGTGTTTTTATTATAGTGTACCGTAGCCACCCCGAGTCTGAATGGCAAAATAAAAATATCGTCAAATATTTCGATGTATCGATGTCTAAGGTCTCGATAATAATGAAAGAGATATTCAGGGTTTAGAAGGCGATTACAAACGGTCGGAACTCTCAGCAAGCAGATCCGATTTAACATTGAGACATATGCCAGGAGCCTCGCGCTTTCCAAGGTCTGGCGCTTTTGTATATCTCTGTAAATATTACAAAAACTTAGTTCACAAAAAATTAAAGTAAAAATATAGTTTATCCACTTTGTTTATAAAAAAATTTGAAAATTAAAAAAGTTTATTAACATCGTCTGTACACTCAAACTTCACTAAACTAAGATCAGAAATTTCATTGTTACTGTTGGCGCTCACCTTCATCATATACAAAATCGAGATGTGGACTAATCTATTGTGCTTACATCCTTCTGTGATGAATCGAGAAGTGAATACACTCCTCGTACGCATAGGAAGACGTTCGTCTCCATACATTTTTACCTAATAATGGTAACATAGACACAAATATCCCAAAGAGGAATATGTGTGAAAACAAGCATGGAGCACTAGATAAAAATAAGAGAAAGAATATTACTGCTTTTTAGAAATAAAAAGTATGGTGAACTACTGTCCAAAGCATATCCTACTGGATGGATTTCATAAATTAATTCCCTTTCATTCTCCCCACTAGGAAGTGCAGGCCCTCTGCCACCGCGGCGCGTCGCGCGGCTCGGGGCCAGCCAGATGGAAAATGGATTCCGTGCGCTCCGCGCGACGGGCTTCCGGCAGATCTCGCGTCCGCCGCGGAGCGGTATTCGGCGACAGAACCGCCTCCACTTCGCTCCGCAACCTGTTCAGTCCCCTGCCCACCGCTCTCGCCTCCCTCCCTCTCGCCAACCACCCTCTCACCGCCCTCCCTCTTGCCGTCCTCTCTCTCGCCACCCACCCTCTCACCACACTCCCTCTCGCCGCCCTCCCTCTCGCTGTCCTCCCTCTCACCGCATTCCCTCTCGCCAACCCTCCCTCTCGCCGACCTCCCTCTTACCTCCGTTCAAAGGGTCCCGTCGTCAATGCCGCTTCCGCTCACGGTTCACCAACATCCCATCACTGCTCCCCTCCAACCCCCATAGCCTTCCACCCCACCTCGTCATTCCTGTCACCTCGACCTTTCCCCCACTTACGCCGTCGCAGTTCAGGTCCCCGGCCCCACAGAACCCCGACACCAACGCCAACGCGCTGCGTGCCTCTGCTACCGGCTCTCCTTTCGCCACAATACTTCCACAACACTCGTACGGACGTCGCGTTTCAGCGCATTAGCTTGATCTGAAGCCCCACCATTTCCAGGAAGCAACGGGCGACTGCTGTAGGCGACTGCGCCACGAGTTGAGAGAAATCTCTATGCACGTGCCCCGACATTGATTTAGCGAGCACGTGAAAGGATTTCTATGTTTTCAGTAACTGCAGGTTTTTGTGCAACTAGGTCAAGCTACTTTCTGTTCTACAGAGCAATCATCATTACTTGACCCTCAGTAACTCCCGTAATCTCAAAATTAGTAAACTTCGTAAGATTCTCAGTGCCTTCGTAAGTTTCAAGATCATCGTTTATTAAACAAAGGTATCCTTTTAGATCCCTTGTCTTTTTTGTTTAATTCTTTTGTTTGTCTCATTTATCTTTACATATATTTTGACATTTTCCTCTGAATCGTTCGGTATGTTTATTTTGTCTATCACTTCCTTTAATAACATGAATCAACATTTGTTTTGCGATATAATTTTAGAACACAATTTGCAGTGTGATTCCATAGCTGTTTGACGGGAGTGGAATTACGAGATGGGCAGAGGAAAATACTGAATGAAAAACCTAGCAAGCTTTCGGAGCAAGAATTCGTGACATGAAATTAAATGCATTTATTGTCAATTTTTAACTTGCGTTGCGACATGCAGTTTTAATTAACATCGGTCAGACCTCAACACCAAATGTCATTCTCAGAACAACTAATGTAATACTATTTATTTTGAAGTCCAAAACAGTCATGCCATGTGAACAATATTAATATTTTCGGAAAGAATGCACTTCCTACATTCCGATAAAATCTCACTCTCACCATTTCAGTATGGAATATGGAAGGACAGAATACACTCACTGTCTGTTACCATGCTTTTTATATTATTTGATTCGTAAGTTATGATGAATTGATGTAATTTTAGGTTGTTTTCTTTGGGAATCAAGATATAAATCTGTAGCATCAATTTCCAAGAGTCGCACAAAGATTTCGTAGACTTGAAGAAAATATGACACAAGTCCAATACATATAAACAGGTTTATGTTAGAATAATGCTAATCCCAAACAAAGTCATTCTGATAGTTTATAATTTCTCGCTCTTATTTCGTAAGAAGAGAAAGAATTGTAATCGAGCGCCGGAAATCGCCGAATTTTCGACAGATCTCCCATTGCAAGGCCATGGTAACTAAAAGGGGATAAATCATGTTCCCGTGTATAGTAAATTACTTCCTATAACTCGTTGTGTAGTCAGAATCCATGTTTTGTGAGTTCTTGATACTGAAAAATGAACTGACGGCAAACCGTCAACAGTCTCTGGGCCTGTCTGTGAAGAAGACTGGCGCATAAAACGTTTAGTCGATTTCTTCCAAATTTGATATTCGCCTATGGATTTCAAACAAACTCTAGACCCTATGAGATTGAAATAGATATGTTAATTTTTGGAGGTACTTTACATGAAGCCTCATTTACATTCTCAAACTTTTCTCAAAAATGGCTCCAAATTTTTTGAATGAACTGTGTTCTCGGATAGTGTAAAAGACACTTAAACAATGGGAGTATGTTTTATTTTCGATTATACTGGTGATGAATTGAAAATTGCATTAGTTCATTTTTGGTTCGGAGTCTCACTACAACTACAAGATTCAAAACAGAGAATTTTTTCCTAGATGAAATATGCTCTTTAAGACAAATCTTCAAATAACGCTATGTACTCATTTTCGAAAATGTGTGTTGTTTTCGAGTATTTTAAGTGAAATTGGCTGTAAATTTTTCCTTAAATTTTCTCCCGGTATTTCTCCGTGGTATTATTAACTTCTATTTTCTTTAAGACTAAAATACTCATTGGATATATTCGTGAAAACACTGTATACCAGAATACCCTGAATAGAATGCCAGAAAGATATTTTCATTTAAACTTTTGAATTAAAAAAATATTTTTTTTTACGTTTCGTTTATTTACAGAATCAAGATCTATTTAAAATGTAAGAAAGGCAGCAATTGTAAAAATACAATATTAAAGTAACGATAATATTAAAATATTGTGAGAAATTTGTATTATTATAACACTATTTCTTACTTTCTCGCTGACTGCTTACACGTATAAAGTATTGTACTGCTACGGGGGAAAACGGCGATTTTTATTCAGAAAAACTCTAAATGTAAACTCTAAATGAAATTATCCAATCCATCTGACTGATGTTGCTCTCCTTGCATTTAAAACGGAACTTTGGATTTTGGGGGTACTTTACAAGAAGCATTAAAAAAATTTCCAAAATTTTCTCCAAAAGGCTGCAATTTTTTTTGTAAATTGTTTCCTCTTATACTTATTTACTTGAGGTGACCTTTCTGCACGTGTTGAGAAGACCAGATAACAACCAAGAAAGGAAAGGTCGCAAGCTGCCAATGGCCTGTTTCTTAGGGTACTGTTCGTCCGGCATTCTCCTGGAATACGGATTTCGTTCGTGACACTTTCACCGGGACCGGCTAGCATCCACGGACGCTTGCGTTTAACTATCGGAATCAAATCATAAATTACAAAAAAAATCAGAATAAAACAGAACCGCTAAAACCGGCACACAAGGCCTGCTTGAACCGAGAGTCGCGCGCCTGAAGCAACGTGGTAGACGAGGCAACAACGGGCGAGGAAGTGGCGGCGACCTCGGCGCCACCGCACGCGTTAATCATTCAGGAGCAGAGTTAAAATTTGACGTCGAATGCGACGATTATGCGCTCAGTTCGACGGCTGCTGTGAATTATGGAGCGAAGCCTCCGCAGCCTAAGCGCTGCGCCTACAGGCAGGTGCCTTCGCCGCCGCCCCGCCCACGCTGGCGCAGCCGCCGCTCCCCTCGCCTCACATCTTTTATGCACTCAACCTGCATTACCGTAATGTGAAACTAGCGAAATACGAATTACGTTTTTCAATCTTCTTATATTAATTTATTACTGAATAATTAAGATGACATTTAAAAATCCAGTATTTTCTTTACAAGGTGAAAAACGATCTACAAAAAAACATTATTTTTCTTACTCAATTATTCATTACCGGTACTTTTAGGAATATCAAATAAAATTGAAAGAGTTACTGAAGTATGCAGAGAAACGGGTACACACAAAAATGATTAAGAATAGTTTTATTGTTACGAAAAGGTACAATTTTGCCAGTATTCAAGACTCGTATAGTCAACTTCGCCACTTGTTACCGGAACATTAGTACAATACGGCAAGTTCATTCCGCGGATGCCGTTTACCAGAAAGAAGTTCCAAGTCGTAGCCAGAACTCCACAACCTCATGTAGAAAGTCCAGGGGCGTAAATGTAGAAAAAAGTGGCGGACGGGAAGGATCCCCTCTCTTAGAGGATCAACATCCCCTCCTAGAGAAACCACCGCCACCGCCTCCGAACGCCTCGGTCTGGGCGGGCGGGGAGAAGACAGCCTGGCCTTGACGAACGTCGCCAACCCTAGAGTGTTGAAGCGTGAAAACTAAGTTCCAAGAGAGAATCAGTTATCGTTGTAGGTGGTCCTCGAGTTTAACTGAGCTCCCCTTTAGGATTAGTTGGAGATGGCTTAGCCCAGCTTCCCGTGGTAAGCGACGCTGTGATGATTTTTTTCTGAGTGGTCGAGCTATAGCAATCCACTTTTTGTCTTAAGTTGCAACTCTGCTTCTTCTTCTTCGTCTTCTTCTTCTTCGTCTTCTTCTTCTTCTTCGTCTTCTTCTTCTTCTTCTTCGTCTTCTTCTTCTTCTTCGTCTTCTTCTTCTTCTTCTTCGTCTTCTTCTTCTTCTTCTTCGTCTTCTTCTTCTTCTTCGTCTTCTTCTTCTTCTTCGTCTTCTTCTTCTTCTTCGTCTTCTTCTTCTTCGTCTTCTTCTTCTTCGTCTTCTTCTTCTTCGTCTTCTTCTTCTTCGTCTTCTTCTTCTTCGTCTTCTTCTTCTTCGTCTTCTTCTTCTTCGTCTTCTTCTTCTTCGTCTTCTTCTTCTTCTTCGTCTTCTTCGTCTTCGTCTTCTTCGTCTTCGTCTTCTTCGTCTTCGTCTTCTTCGTCTTCGTCTTCGTCTTCTTCTTCGTCTTCGTCTTCTTCGTCTTCTTCTTCGTCTTCTTCTTCTTCTTCTTCTTCTTCTTCGTCTTCTTCTTCGTCGTCTTCTTCTTCTTCTTCGTCTTCTTCTTCTTCTTCTTCTTCGTCTTCTTCTTCTTCTTCTTCTTCTTCTTCGTCTTCTTCTTCTTCTTCTTCGTCTTCTTCTTCTTCGTCTTCTTCTTCTTCGTCTTCTTCTTCTTCGTCTTCTTCTTCTTCTTCGTCTTCTTCTTCGTCTTCTTCTTCGTCTTCTTCTTCTTCTTCGTCTTCTTCTTCGTCTTCTTCTTCGTCTGCTTCTTCTTCGTCTTCTTCTTCTTCGTCTTCTTTTCTTGCTGTGGCAAGTGTTCGCAGATACCTTTTGTAGTGGCGACATCATCTTACCACCAATTCGCATAGCAGATCCCGTCCGACGGCTGCTTTCCAGGGGCTCCGAGTCACATGATCGCGCTCTGCCCTGCCACGCGCGCGCCTAGCTCAAAACGCCTCATCACATCCATAACAGTTACATAACTCATCTTACCTGAATCTGAAAATTATGAAAGCATTTGGCCTTCAGCTTACATGGATAATTTAAAAAAGCTTAACTCTTTGCTTCATAGAATAAAAAGAGTCTTTCTTTCTTTCTTTCTTTCTTTTTGTTGCTTTCGTTTCCATTTGAAGACCATTTGAAGATATTGTTCTATGTGAGATAGTAGAAGAAGAAAATCTCAAATTTAAAATATTCTCATTGACCCTACATTAGTCACGCCATTACTTGAAACGTCAACCCTGGAGAAGTCGCGGGGATCTGCGAGTCCAAACGTAGCCAAAATTAGAGTGGTTAACATACTTTTGTGGCACGTTAACAATGGAAGACCCATTTTTTAACTTATATGTCTGCAGAAATATTTCAAATTTATATTCCACATTTGTCGTATTTTTAATAAATCGAATCAGATTAAAAGATAAAAGAAATCGCACACCCCACTTGTAAATTTTCACATATTATTCACTTGACTCGCGTATCAATACTTTTCCATATGTAAATATTCTGCTTAGGAAAAGAAATATCACCTGTGTTCGCGCCGGCCAAGCAGTCCGCAATCGCTGAAAACTCCTTCAGCACTGCACTGACCAGACGGACACGAAAGAATTTGCAGTGTGCAGGAAAGTATTGAAATTACGTGATTCGTAGGGTCAAATACAATAAAGGAAAATTAAAAATGACCGTGCTGATGAAGAGCGCGCGTGACTCAGCAATATTAAAAACGTATAAATAGATTATTAATATTTAATTAATTCTTGTCGTACCTTTGTCACGACCGCGCACAATGTCATACATCGAATTCCACGTGCATATATGTACATATGAACTCTACACGCGATAACGCTAGAATAAAACACGGGACACCGAGACGGAAACAGTAGGTGTAAACCAGAAGATACCCGTTTAATTCACAATCAGGCACAGCAATTGTTTGAACAATTTGAAGGATGATGTTCTGCTCAACATTTTCGTGTTTCTCCCCAGTTTAGTAGCATATTTATCTTTTCACGGAAGAACATTCAATTAACAAAGCATATGTGTAAGTGATTTAGCTTCACAAAGCGGCCAAGTTCAGTTTGTCCCTCTCGCCCCTACTAAAATGTGTCCTAAATCGGGACTTTAATCAAAATAGTGAGACGTATCATATTGTGAACCACCTTTTATTGATATTCTTGTAACAGAATTGAATATACCGATTCAATTCAATCACAAATACAATAATTCAATTCAATTATGTCTTATTTAACGAGTCGAGGTATAGGTCATCAGTCTGCTCTGCCGTCTGACTACACAAAATACGCTACGCTTCTTTAGCTATCTGCCCGAGAAAGGATGTATCACTGAGGCGACGAAACCAGCGATTTGAATTTAGCTCAGAGACTTCTTTTAGGCTTGAGGATCTTTTACATGTAGTAAATCTACCACAAGCAACAGTCAGCTTTACGTCCCCTCCGAAGGAAGGCGTACATCGTCGTATTCAAGAATTTTTAAGGACGTTGAAATCGATAAAAATGCACCTGAGAAATAGAGAATATTCACACTGAAAAGTTTTGGAAATACTACGTATTCCAGAGGTCAAATAATCGCTGCTCTCTCCCAACTTGCCAGAGATGCGATCAAGCTCCAGCAGAAAATAAGTATTATTTAGCCGCGCGTGATGTACCTTGTGCCGGGGCGGCGCGTGGTGCGGCGCGTAGGGTGGCGCGGGGCGGCGCGGGGCGGGGCAGCGCGGGACGAGGCGGCGCGGCGCGGGACGGGACGGAGCGAAGGGTGGTGAGACTACGAGTCGGCACCCGTCAAATCCACGTGTTCCCGGTATCAGAGCGTACGAGTATCGGGTGGGAGGGGGGCGTGTGCACACGCTCTTCCGCACGGCCGGACTGAGCGGGATTTTCTTTAACAGCGCGCTGTTCGCGTCGCGAGCGCAGACAGAGTGCGCCTAGGTAGACAGACATCACTCGGGCGCGCAGTGGTCAAAGTGTTCCTTGGAACGCAAGGAATATACGAGGGATGGGCTGGCATTTAGATTTGTTCTGGGTTTGGGAGGTGTGGAGCAGGATTAAATGTATTATTTTGGCTAACATGAGACCAAATTCACGGAAATGGCTAATTATTTTTTTTGTATTCTTCTGTCCCTTTAATAGTCTGACATCTACTGTACAAGGAATGAGGCAGTCACTTTTATTGAGGATATTGTCATTGGAAAATTCAATGAATATACTGAGGATTAAATTCTTGGCACTTCGTTCTTTGGGTATTAGCTTAGAGGGAGAACTGTGGATCTAAACCTCTAAATACGTATGTCAGTGAAAACTTCAACTTCGAATGAAGGCACTTCTTTCAGCCCCAATATTTTCTATGGATGTTTCTTGGGGACAAATTGTTTAATTGACTGTCAGTTGATTATAGGAAAATATAAAACTCACCTTCCTTAACTAAATTCTCATTCTGTAAATGAGAGGAGGGCAAAAGTGCACTAAGGAAATCTTCAATGTGAACACTTCCCAGAGACTTAAGCAACGTAGAAAATCAGAAAACTTAAGAAATAGAAAATATTCAACAATTTCACTTTAGGTTGTATCATTCTTCCGTTCCCGTTTGTGCATTACTAAAAAAAGGCACAAATTCAAATTTAAATATTTTGGGAAGTTAGATGCTGCGTGATTGCTGAAAAACTGAACCCAATTATATGCGGTTAAATTATTTTTAGAGCATCAACAGCATTTCTTAAAATTATGAATTCATTGTTTACTTTACTTGTTATCTTGTTTACGTCTACACTTCACATTAGAATATCTCTGAGGCCATAAAAAGTTACTACAACGTTATTTCAAAATAGCAAATGTAAACTAACAGGTTTCGTAATGGAACAACCTAATTAAATAGTCAAGGTTCCTCTGCTAGTGAATATGAACATTTCTTCTAAAGAAAACTTAATGCTAGATTGTTCCTTTTTCTTTTCTGTCGGGAATTGCTTCCGGTTTTGCCAGACTCCCATCTATAGGCGCCAGAGGGAGCTACCAGGAACTCCCGCGGTCCCAGACGCTTCTCTGGGATTACTTTGTAGTGAAGAGATACCTCGCACCATCACTAATGCTCTCTGGTTCATATCGAATCCTCAATTACATAATTAATTTAACTTCGAACCCATGACTCATCACATTGCTTACCTGTTCCACAACTTCTCCAATATCCAAAATCTATTTTCACTTAATCTCTGTAAAACCACCACTCATCCTCAGAAAGTAGGAACAATAGGAAGTCCCGCCGAAGTTGTGAAGGGATGTGAGATGTTTATAGTAATCTGGTGTAAGAGAGCAGTCTTACACCGTGACAGTAAAATAGGGACGATCCTTACAAAACCGGAACGGAAGGAATTCCTAACTGACACAATCTTATATGTGTTGCAAAACCACTATTGCTTTCTCACTTTTTCAGAAAATTATTAAATTTAACATCAAAACACTGATAAATCATACACTGTTGATAAAATGACACTATATTTATTTATTTACATGAAAAACACTTAAACACTGTGTGACGTGCTATGGGGAGAAGTTAATTTGAATTTACATTTGTATGTCCAGAAGCAAAACAAAAGGCCATCTCAGCGTTTGCTCGAGAATCAGGGAAACTGGACGAAAACGTGATCGAGATGGGGGTCATTGACCCAGAAGCTAAAGTACAATACTTGTTAAGGGTTCTTTACAATTATACAACCCAAATGAGATAATACATAATACATTAAATGTCAGTGTTAAAATTAATATTTCTTTCCTTTTGGATGCTCGGTATAGTCTCTAATTGTATAAAAACAGTTGTGCAGCAGAAAAGATTTTACTTGGGACGTAAACTTTTGTATCGAATTTAATCGTTTAATGTCATCTGGCAAGGTGTTGTAAAATAATGTACATGTATTATACGTGAATTTTTTGTAGTGAGCTGTTGATACTGTCACCTTATGAATATGATTACTACGTCTCTTCAAACTTCCAAATGACGATGTAAGAAATTTCAGTAATCAGTAATAACAGTCTACACTTCGTAGACGTGTGTGTGCTACTCTGAGATTGCCAAAATGCTCTGATTCAATTCAAACTGCTTTGGTGAACTAGCCTTTGACGATTATGAATTACAAAAGAAGTCATACTGATACGAATTTACTTTCACACACATCAAAAACGAATCATCTCAAATCACATCTTGAGATTGGGCAGTTTGAGAATTTCATACCGATAATTCATGTTTCCATACACAAACACAATGCAGGAGAGTGTGTTGTATTAATTAGATTATACGATTAATTAGATGTCCGTGTAATTAGTTGCGTTTATTATGAGTAACAACATTTTTTCTTTCCCGCAATTTAAGTTTCATGCATTGCCAGTCATTTTTCTTTCCATTAAACATAATTTGTGTCCTGTCTCCTTTCCTGGAAAACAAATGTCACTACTAATATTTTGAAGAAATTTTCAACGTTTTGAGGTTAACTAAACATTCTGGGAATTTTTAATTATATTTCAAAGTCGTGCTAGCATTCTTTTTTTTGAGCGTATTTTATTTAAGGGAACTTTGCGGGAAAAAATTGAAAAATAAGTGAAATAAATTCCTTAATTTTATTTAAACCAAAATCCAAGGATACCATTCATTATACGTTGTTAATGCAGATTTCAGCACTCCGTGTCGAATGTTTGTAGTGCGTCATTTATCTGCGGTACACAAATTACCTCCCATCTCCCATTAGCTCCATTATCTCTTCGACTGGGCGATCGCTAATCAATGAGTCGTTTGTTAACTTGTGTAAATATTAGCAGAGGCCGCGTGAAGCCGCAACGGTGCCCGCCATTCACTTCGCCTCATTTCGTTAAGTACAGCTCAAATCCGGTCAGCGCAGCGGCGGTGGCGGCGGCGGCGGCGGCGGCGGCGGCGGAGGCGGGAGCTACTCAGGAAATTGAGGGTGACCGCAATTCAGCAGCCGGTTCGCATGGGCTCAGTGTAACGCCATGCTGCCCAGTGTAATTTTCGCAGCAATAGAAGCCTCAATATTACCTACATACAAGAGCTGCGATGGTGATGTACTACTGCGATTATTATTGATTATGTTAACGGGAAAAATGACGACGACTGGAACGGCAATTTTTTGGCCGATGTTACCAGTGTGCATCAACAGTAATGTAAGCAATTCATCAAATTATTTAGAATCACACAGTTGGTTTCAGAACTTGCATTAGATAAGCATTGTAATTAGTAGTGATATTTAGGATTGAGATAATATATAAATATATTGCGTTGAAGAAATGTTGTTAATTATGAGCTGGTATAAAATCAACCTCATATATTCTATGTTATTATTTTTACTGGTTCACAATTTCCGAATAATCTACAAATTGCAGCGTAATATATACAACTGCATATATTATCAGAATCCATGTACTGAAAAAGATATTATCCACTTGCGATCACTGGTTAACCAAATTAAGGAGCTGAGATGCCTTCGGAATCGGCGCCTTCCGTTCGCGCCTTAAAGCACTTGGTGGTGCATCCACGTAAATGTGATTACTACAAAGCAATGTCTCTTTTGTGGTTACTATAAAACAGTGACCAATGAGCTTCCATTTCAGTTTTTTCATAAGCGTTCTCTTGACATGTGCAATGATGTCACGCTTTCAAGGGAGTAGTCGAGAGTTTCAATTCAAACTTGTTTCACAATACCCTAACTATGCAACTAAAAGAGCAGTCTCTCCATTCATACAGATTCACAGGTGTTACATTAGCCGGGTACTGACAGCAACTATAATTTCTGTGGTATCAGGAGAGAAACAAACTTTTAGAGCTTCTCCATTTTCATCCAAGTTTGTAGCAGTTCGACGCGCGGAGTTCTCAACTGCAAACGACTGACGCCCTTAAGCACGTAAAAATAGTAGTGTTGCGCGAGGCAGCTGGGGAATTCAACTTCTACAACGGCTAGAATTTCGCAAAGTCGTCTTGTTCAATGCGAACAATGCGACGAGGTACTAAGTGCCCTCGGAATGTGTCCCACTTGTACTTGCGATTGGTGGCCTGTCAGCATCTTCGCATCATTATCGTTCACGGCTACGTATAACGGATTCATACCTCGCATAGCGACTCAGCAAGCAACACTTAATTCTCATTTATGATTTCCTTTCAGTATTATCTTCATCATTTAAGATCATATTGCACTATAGAAATTCATAACTTTCTAGTCTTGTCCTGATGCATTAAATACCGAGGTAAAAATAAGAACTGAAAAAAGAAGAGTGGCTCGTTTCATGCTATTAACTATCACACGTTCCTCATCAGTGTATTTGTAATATTGCATGATTAGGCATGCATGTAATCTGTCTTTGGGTTAAATATTTTTATATACTTAACCTTCTTTATTAATTACTCTTTAATAATATGTCTTTTCAATTAATTAAATATATTATAAAAGATTTTATGTCCAAACAAGCACTTCAAATTATCACTAATTTTAGAAAAAAATGTTATTCCCATTCATTTTTACTACAGCTCTTCTATAAGTGCGAGAGCTGCTTGTTTCCTCCTCCATCATGTATAAACGAATTTTGTAATGACATCTTGTTTGAAACTGGGTTGTCTGACCGTTCTCTTTAACCCGTCGCTACCTTTAACAGTTATCACTCATGATATTTCTTCTGTCTTCCCCTCCAATGGCTTCTGGCAGCTCTTTGCTTGTGATCGGTTCTCGGCGGCGATCGGAATCCTCTTCAGCTTTAAAAGCTTCATTTAGCACCCCACAAACATACAGTTTCCTAAAAATTCACTAACAAATCACAAAATGTGATCTGTGAAAAATTAAATCTAAAAAAT
Organism: Gryllus longicercus; assembly: GCA_038098605.1. Lineage (NCBI taxonomy): Eukaryota > Metazoa > Arthropoda > Insecta > Orthoptera > Gryllidae > Gryllus > Gryllus longicercus. The sequence continues at coordinate 4,679,487 of JAZDUA010000068.1, forward strand.
TTGAACAAAACCCAACTGACACGACGATATGATTTCCGTTTCTGTTACATTGTAAATTGATAAATTGCATTTAAATCAAATGCACAAATGCTTTTTCACGTTTTCTTCACTTTTTGGACCCCTAGTAGTTAAATCAAAAGGAGGATTTAAGAGTATCACAGAAGTGCAATATCGTTGTTGGTATCAAAATTGGAGAAAGAAAAATTCAAGCAGATTTTTATAAAAAATTATTTCGTAATTTTTGAAATCGGGCTATATTGATTTCACTTATATTCTAAAACTTTTGGGATTTCGCGATACTTCATCCGTAAGCATTTGAAGTATTCGTGAGTACAAGTGAAATTAGTCATGAAATAACACACATGTTATGTAAATATTAAAGAAGCTTTTGAGGTAAAAAAACAGCTGAAATTACTTTACTTTTTGAAAAATTGAGCATTGTTACATTTTTATCCAATTTAAGACAGGGGCTAAATACATCTGGTGGTTCTACTATTCTATTTTTAAGAAAACAAGACAAGTAATTCACCCATTAGGTTAATGCGAAGCTTCGTCTAAATTTTCCGGATAACATTGTTATTATGGTACTTGCTTGGAAGAAGAATGCCCGAATTTTATGATTTTTAATTTAATCTGAACTTTCACGGTCTTCCCTCATTCTTTACTTCAATTATTTCTCTCCGCACGATTTGGAATCTGTATTGAGAAAAATAAGCGATGCTTCTTCTTTCGATAGTGTGAAATGTGAAAGCAGACTCCAAGATGGACGCATGTGAGTGTGGCCCCACCCGAATAGAAGCGCCGGATACCTGCGGCGCGGCGGGGCTCGGGCACGCGGGCTCCCGTCAATCACGCACCAGGCAGCGGCTGACAGCGCGCACTCTATCCGGTTGGCACGGCCGACAGCGATAGACGGGCGATCACCGCCTCCCATTCTCTCTCTCTCTCTCTCTCTCTCTCTGCCCCCCCCCCCCCGGGCCACGGCACTCGCTCGCCCGCTTACGAGTCTCGCCTCGCCTCTCTTCGCATACACGCCCTGCCGCTTCCCACCTCGCTACAAATATTCGAAAGGTCACGCCCCCCCCCACAAATCAACGCTCCGTCACGAATCCATGCTCCGTGACGATTCCACGCTCGGCCATGCATCCTCTCCCCGCCAAGAATTCACGCTTCACCCACGAATCCACGCTCACTCCTGAATCCACGCTCAGCCCTGAATCCACGCTCAGCCCTGAATCCACGCTCAGCCCTGAATCCACGCTCAGCCATGAATCCACAGGTTATCCTCAGCCATGAATCCGGTAATTGCGGCCTGACCCGCCATGGGATGCAAATGTGCACTAAAAAGTGTACTTTTATTTTGGATTTTACCCTTTCCTAACCAGCCTCTAGGAAGTCTCATTTGCAGCATTCTATCTTATCGTGGTGTGATCCCCGGGTTATTTTCGAGGCAGAAATAGAGTTCTAGCTTTCCTTTAAAATCGTCGCAATTTACACAGCTGTGAGACGAAGAAAAGCTCAGGTACCTGATCTTGCTGGTTACGGTGAAGGGAAAACGTCATGTTCGCCTCATAGCGCTCTTACTCCGAAACATGGGAATTGAATTAGGTCCAGGCATGGCACATCCGTTTGCTGGCCGCAAAGTCGGACTATCGACTAAAAATGCTAAATACATACACACCTTTCCTATCCGTTCACCAGATGCCTCTGCCTCCGCGAATGTTATCTCGGATGATTCTAAATGTTCCTATCGAGAAACTTAAAGTTCAATTTAAAAGACCCATTCATTACAAATATTGATATGCCTTTGTTATGTAAGCACAATTTTTTATGTGTTTTTGACGTCTATGAGATTCGTTCAATCAATCCGCGTTTAATATTTTTCCTTCCATCCCTTCCAGTGTTATCTATTTTATTTCCCATTTCTTATTTTATCGAATTCGTTCATGCAAATTGCTTTTTTTTAAACGGTCATTTCGACTTGTTTCTTCTGTCATTCATCGTGATTTTCTGAAGGATGCAATCATAAACGTCAATTGGATTTCCGATCATTTTATCCTGAATTCCATTTATCACTTGATTCCTTAACAAAGTACATATAACCATACAATTTAAACGGGCAAATCCACAAGAACACAACTTGATAAGACATCAGTTTAGTAATCGCATAGTTTCGAGACAATTTCCCGTCGTTCATTTACAGTAACGCATTCCTGTCCAGGAAACCTTTGTGAAGTTGGGACAGCGCCACTTGCTCCTGTGTCGGAAGACAAAGACGTTGTCCTCGAAATTCCGTTTGTTTTGTGATGAAATTATGCAAGGTCCAGACTTCTATTTGAGCTCGTTTAACGAGATAAATTTGCAACGTTAATTGGAAAATTAATTAGCGGGACACGTCCCGTGACAGAAACGCAGAAAAGTGACAGAATTTGCTGCATGAAACGTTTGCGATGCTTCAGGTATTTCAGCGAAAAAATAAGATTTTTTCGATAGCAGCAATTGCTGACCGTATCTCAACGAGCGTGTATTCACGCAGTTAAATCTCTAGACCCTCTCCCGTTAGGTTTTCGCTCCTTTATACCATATTTATTTTATACGTCACTTTCCCTCATAAATATTTTCACGAAAATTAAAACAGCTAGCAAATCTAACAAACAGGAATCTAAATCCGCCTTTAATATTTCCTGTGTGAACATGTTCAGTTGATCGTTGATTTAGATTAAGCCAATATTCCTTAAGACTTCATTTTCATTTTGGCACTCAAGATAACTAAAGTGAGGCATTATTATAGTTTGTAAACAGAGCCGGTTTTCTCTATTCTTAATTTTAGGGCTTATACTTTTGAAGGAATGACATCATTCATTACATTCCTTATTTCTGAATTTATCTTGGAAACTATACCTTCAATTTACTGATCCTGATTTCAATTGTGAAGAAGACATTCTGAAACGAAAGTCATGAATTACTCAGCGTCAGGAATATGATTGAAAAGCTGTCTACATATTATAATGCCAAAAATTATTTCATATACATGAAAGTATTGTGAGCAAATTGTAACTCAGGGTACCAATCATACTCTGACAGCCAACCACCACCTTTAATAAATGTGTTCTGTTAAAGAAATTCTCACTAAAAATAGAAATAAGTTGAAGAGTAGGCTTTACGGTCTATCACCACTCAATATAGGTTATAATAATAATTATTATTGTTGTTATTAATATTATTATTAATAATATTATTGTTATCATATTATTAGTAGTAGTATTATTACAACTCTACGATGAAGTTTCAAATGCTATTTACGATGAATTAAAAATATATGTATATTATTCAATCATGAATTCTCAACCACGTAGGGTTATCAACAAAACTAAAGAGTGTATCAAGAAAGCCATCAAAAGAACCATAAAACATTTAAAAAACGTATAACAATGACTGCTTTTTCAGTATCTTTGTTTAAACACCATCCTTTCTTTACAAACCTTTTAACTTGTCTTACAGTTTTGGTTTTTACTGTCTATATAATGTTGTATTTTCAGTTAGCGGCTATTCCTCCATATTAAATAATGTTTACATATTAATTTTGAGCTGGTTGTTTTTCAGCGTCCAGGTAATTTTTTCGGAGGTCCCATCAAAAAGATGAAATTCATGACTTCCATGATCCATATATTAGTACAAATATTCCAATATTGACCAGAAAGGCAGACAGACTGACAGCCACACAAAAAACTCTCTCTAAATGATGGATTCGAAATATGATTTTCCAAAGGTAATTTCCGTCAAAGCTACCACATTGAATATATAACATTGGTACAAACTCCTCTACCCAATGCAGCTACAGAGGAATGTATAAACTGTGATTTCAAATATGCGGTTTCAAAAGGTAATACAAGTATTGTGTTTTTTTTTTCGATTTTAGCAAAATTAAAAACGACACTGAGAACTTATGAAAATGGTCAGTGCAGTCTAATCCCACAGAAATGCAACGTACCTTTTTGTATATTGTTAACGTCGCAATATCCAAGTATTTGTCGCAGAATGGATTTTATATTAATTTTTATATGTACTTGGGTCCGAATGTTGTTATGATTATGCTAATTCAAGAAAAAATCTTAAACAAAATTTAAATATTTCACTATAACATGAAAACGTGATAACATTATGGAAAAAATACTTCCGTATTCTTATGAATTTCGAAAATATCAGTGCATAGCGAATATGCTTCTCTTCTGGTAAAAAGTGCTTGATTACCGAACGTGAATAACTGTGCTTGAACAGTAATTATTGGTATTACTATTATTAGATTAAGGGATAAAATGTATGTTAACAAAAGTGGTGAACTATAGTATTCCTTCCTCCCTTGCAAATTCTCTCTCTTTTAAACCCAATTTTTAACGAACTCGTTTTTAAAGATACACCACACTCTCACGTCATTATTACAAATGAATGCATCGCATCAAAGAGACTTTATACGATGTCACGAAGGTCGTGGTCTATTTACAAATAATAAAGAAAGATGCGTCGAAATGGAAATTCTCCTTGCACACTATGTTGCTTAATAATCAATACGAGTACAGTTATGTATTTTTATACGAAACAAATATGAAACACATTACTCCGAAGTTACACCAAGTTTTATTACTTTTATTGATTTTCAATTACTAGCACATTAATTTACATTACTTGCTCATAATTTCATTGAGTTATTGACAATTATCCATTAATTAGTTGATAGTTGGAATAATTTTAGACATCTTCCTTCAAAATTCAAGTGAGTTTATTTATAAACTATCAATTTAAAAAGTTACAATTTCTTTTAAAACACAAAGCTAATGTTGTTAAAATTAACGAATTTATAATATAATGCACATCGAACAACGTGCGTTACGAACACACACATGTATTTGATACTAAACTAATTTTATTTCCGCCAACTGTCATTTCATTGCGATTTCAGGACCTGAAGTTGGCTAGAAGTGTCCCCGAAACGTTGTTGTTATTTGTATTAGTTTGAAGTTCCATTAACTCATATGCTTCAACTAATCATCATAAATATACTGCAAAAAAATACAACAAATAAATTCATTTTTCAATGAATCAATATAAAAATGTAAAGTGTAGGAAATAACAGTTGAATTAAGTTCTGTTTTCAGCGTGTTCTATCGCAAAAAAATATGTCTTCTTTGAATTTGTTTGATAGTGATACAAAAAAATGGTTTTGTCAATATAAAAACGTCAATTTACACATTTACAATTAGCATTTCGACTCGCAACTACTTTCCAGGGAGTCCAAAGAGGCATAGCCAAAATGTTGTCGGCCTTCAAACCTGCGCTTCACGAGTGGGTGAGGTCCGTCACACAATAAATGAGATCGGTGAGGCGGCATTAGCGCCGAGCCATGGGTTTGGATGCGGGGGACGATAAGCTCGTAGACAGGCGCGCACTGCCAACTAGCGCGCGTGTGCGTGGCGTGTTATTGCACGCGTCACTCAACGAACTGACCCTGCCCCTCGCCTACGTCAGCTCTCCCCTCCCTCACCCTCGCGCCACTGGTACTCCGGCTTCCCCACCAACCCCGTCGCCGTCCGGGCTGCGTCCCCCTTCTGAGCCCATTCCCTGCGTTCTCGACACCTGCTTTGGTCTCCGCCAGTCCTGCGCCATCTCCATTCCGACATTTCTTTCGTTTCCGCCTGTCATAGCGCACAACCACCGCCACCTGCCGCGCCTCCTATCGCCCGCGCCTCCTATCGCCCGCGCCCACCACCGCCCGCGCCCACCACCGCCCGCGCCCACCGCCACCTGCGGCCCACCACCGCCCGCGCCCACCACCGCCCGCGCCCACCACCGCCCGCGCCCACCACCGCCCGCGCCATCACCACTCACTCCACCGCCTACTCATAACACTGCCCGTATCTAGCACCACCCTCGTCAACCATAGTCAATCATCGCCACGTCCACCACCGCCTACTCCTAATATTGCCCGTCTGTAGCACCACCCTCGTCAACCATCGCCGCGCCTACCACCGTCCGCGCCTACCACCGCCTACTTCTAACACTGCCCGTGTGTACCTCCACCCTCGCCTACCACCGCCCGTGCCTAACACTACCCGCGTCTACTGCTGTCGCGCCATCTACGAGTACATGCTCTTCCGTACTCACCAGTCCCATTCCCGCCTGTGTCGCCCCCGCCAATTTCCAATTTCTTCTCTCATCGTACCTGGTTGCTCAGGTGTCATTTTTTTCGATCGTCTCTTCTCATCGCTTAACGTTACAATTCTGTGAGAGTGAAGTTAGAATGGGTGAGAGAGCACATAGTTCATGCTATGATTCTTGGCCATCAGAAAGATAGATACTTTTACCAAAAATTGTTTTTGGGTGAACTGAGGACAGTCTTGTTTTGCAATTTCCGAACTGTCTGGTTCACTTCCAGTGGATAATATTGGTGAACTCAATGAATCTATTTCTGAAACTTCACCTGTCTATTATTTGCTGACATCTATCCTGTTGTAACATTGCTCAAAATTACCTCAGCATTTTAAACTCGGAATAAATAAATTATCCCATCCTGACCGATTATCCTTTTATGGCGTGAATCCTTTTCTTCATATGTCTACATTCACCAAGATCTTCTAATTCATATCTGGCTTCCTCCATTTTATTAACTTCCATCTCTTCACAATATTCCCCTTGACAGCATCGGCGGTATTCGCCCCTCGACGCACTTTCATCTGCGGTCCAGCAGCTACCGCCGCCACCATCGCCGCCTCCTCCTTCACACCCTCATGTCGCGACTGCCACATCGTCGCAGAGCGACACAATCTCCGTCACGATCGTTCTCACCATTCTCTTTCTCCCTCTCTCCCTTTCTCTCCCCCCCTCTCTCTCTCTCTCTCTCTCTCTCTCTGTGCCTCGCCACCGACGCCACCACTGCCACATCCTCCGCTCCCGCCAAACCTCCCCATTCCTCGTGCCACTGCCTCGTCACAGCCGTCCCTGCCACCCCCGCCAGCCCCCTGCCACCCCCGCTCTCATTCTGCCCACCACCGCCGGCCCCATCGCAGCGCTGCCATCGACGCCACTGTCCCGTTAAAGCTGCCTCTGATACCGTCGCCCCTGTCATTGCCGCCATCTCAGCTGCCCTTGCCACCACCGCGTCACTGTCATTGCCACCATCGCCGCGCTTTCCCTTCCGCTATTGACCCGTCACAGTCGCCTGTGCTGCCCCACTGTCATTGGCACCATCAGCTGCCTCTACCACCACCGCCGCCGCCTCCTCCTTCACACGCTCATGACGCGACTCCATCCCCGTAACCATCCCCGACACCCTCCCCGTAACGACCATCCCCACCCTTCTGTCACTGTCTCTCTCTGTCTCTCTTTGTCTGTCTCTGTCTCTCTCTCTGTCTTGCTCCACCTCCGCCACCGTCCCGTCTTAGCTGGCCTTGCCTCTGCCCTTGCCGCCCTCCGCTGTCATTGCCGCCACCATCGCCGGCCCCACGGCCGCGCTGTCGCCTTCGCCACCCGTCCGCTCGCGTCAATTATTGCCGCGAGCCCCCTCCGATACAGCGCAGGCTCCATTATGGCGCGGCCCCGCCCGAGAGGGACGAGTTTAATTAAATTTGGAGCGTCCGCGCGTGCCCTCCCATCCCCCCTTCGGTTCTCCCTGCGTCCCGCCGATCCCCCCTGAATCACGCGTACACACGCGCGCGCGCGCACGCGGACGTGACGGGGCGTCTTGGTCGTGCCGCCATCGCAATCGCATCACGCCGCGCCTAATTGTGACATTAATGGCGGGAGGGAGACACATGTCAACCCCCTTCCTCAGAACTCCCTCGGTCTCAGAGGCCATATTTTTTTTAAGGCCAGTTCTTCCGTCGCTCTTGTTCGACTGACTAAGCTCCGCTGGTATGATGACGACCTCGAGAGACTTGCTGCTAACAGTGCCCCTCGTGAAATGCAGTGGTCTGAAGTGCGCTTTCAAGCATTTCCGAAATGTAGGAAGATATGTTGGTATGTGGTTTTGATGCAGAGAGATTACTATACCACCTTTGACAGCTACTGCTTAGCCACTGCTGGCATAATTGCTGGTTATGTCCATGCACTCATGTTGTCAGTGTGTATGTTAACAGTTGGCTTATTTGTAAATGGTTTCATGATTATCGTGAAATAATTAAATGAGTCGTCATTGCCAAGAAACGACAACCGCAATACCAATATTCATGCAATATTCTCCTGCAATGTCAGCGCCCTGCATGAAATTAATTTGTTTCCCGACCTGTCAAAGTGTACCCTTCTTACATTATCTTCTCTACACTAATAATACGTACAAGAAAAGTTACCTTTTGTAATGTTTGCTAAAGTAGATACATTTATTGTAGCTTGAATATGATCAGTGTATAATTGCAACGTCAAATGTGCAAAATGAGGATGTGATGCAAAGTAATTGATGAAATGGCAACATATAAATGAAATTGTATGTAATATGCCGTAAATAAGATGCAGAGGAAAACGAGAATTCTTATGTAAATCTTCTCATTTGCGCTTTGTTAAGCAGTAAATCTTGCAAGTTAATGGGTCTGCGATATTTTTATTTATTTAACGTCAAAAAACAGCAAAAAATTGTTTGGCGTACTATGGGAAGAAATGCAATCTGTGCACGTTTTCTTGTGCTCTAGGTTCCTCTCTCTAACTCATATGATATTACGTTGAATTATGAAAACAGATAGCAACGAGCATTTCTAGCAAGAACTCATGTGTAATGTGAATTGGAGTTGAAAATATTTGCTCCAATGTAATAAAGTCTATTGGCAAAAGCAAACCAGCTAGAAATTTTGGCTACTTTCCCTTAGTATACCCTTCATGGAGGAATCAAATTACTGCCGCGTGAACATGGAAAACGATAATTTTAATAACTATATTCCCCTCTGACCTAAAGAAAACATTTATACTGATGTTACATTTATGTTCTAAATCAAAACAAGTAGTCATCTCAGTATTAATTCGAAGGATAAAGGAAACTGGATGAAAACCCAATGGGTGACATTGACCAAAAGCTGAGGTAAAATTTCACCTAGTCTGAAGGATTTAAACTACACTAAATGTCCTATGAGGAGTTCCAATCAATCTGATGTGAAATAAAATACTTTTTTTCATGAGAGTGCACGTTATAAATGAATAAATAAGTAAAGAAATAAATATATAAAAATAGTGAATTATTGTACAAAAAATAAATAGATAAACGTAAATAAGTTCTACGTGCAACAACCTCTACACTTGCTGTTATTAATCTGTACCACTGGTTTATCTGTTCGTTCTAGGCCTACTAGAAGATTTGATTATACTTTTTCTTTCACTGATCTGCGCTCTTTAGATCATTCAATTAAGCATTCATACGCTGTTTGTTTGAGACAAATTGCTTCTCCTGGTCTTTTCCCTTTTAAATTGTTGCTTCATACAAAACGTCGTCATCTCTTACAATAACATTCTCATATAATTCACATTGCTTATCAACATTTCGTTTTAGAACATAAAATTACTCGTAAAGTAAGACTGAATTCATAATTATTTCCAGTTACTTATTTCAACTAATTAATTTACGATATGTTACGCCCATGCAAAGTAGATTATTGGATACAGCGGCTACTTTCCTCCAGTGAAGGGGACGCCGCATTATTTATTCAACGGAAGAACAGCCCTTTGGGAGTTCGAAACAAGAGCGCCGAATCCATCACGGAGCGCGGCAAAGTCCCCCCTGATGGGGATGAGGCGGTGGGAGAGGAGCTTACGTCGCATTATGAGCTCGACGCTGACAACGCGGGTGCCACGCAGCAGCAGTCACCCGACGGCGTCACTCGAAAGGCAGAGGACAAGATTCAAAGGAGCGAAATCGTCTGTTCGGCGTCAGCACGGCCGTTGAGGACAGTGGCTGTGAGGGGAGGGAGGAATTAGTGAGAATTTATTCCAGGCGCGTCGAGTTATATTGTTGCTGATCCCGTAAGTATAGTTCATGTTTCAATCCGGGAAGTGGGGGTGTTGCTCCCAGTTACATTGTGAAATCCGGCGTTAACCTATTGGACACGTTTGCTTGAGAGGTTTTCGCCTCCAGGTATCCCCTCATCGAACCACTGCCCGAGTCGGGATTCCAAACATGTAGGTATTGTAATATAAGAGTAATAAAGTGCATGTCAGTGTAAGTATGTGTGTGTGTGTGTGAGACTGAGAGTGAGCGTGAGCGTGAGAGAGTGAGAGAGTGAGAGAGAGTGAGAGAGAGTGAGAGAGAGTGAGAGAGAGAGTGAGAGAGTGAGAGAGTGTGAGAGAGAGTGTGAGAGAGAGAGTGTGTGTGAGAGAGAGAGAGAGAGAGAGAGAGAGAGAGAGAGAGAGAGAGGAGGGGGCCAGGTTGAAGAGGGAAAAAACGTGCACGGTCAGTTTGTTAGGATACTGCTCCGGCATTTGGCAGGTAGTCACACAGAAACCACAGACGACTACAGATCAGACCAGTCGGCTGCTAGAAAGCTTTGCCGGAATCGATAATCGACCAGCGTCGGGGCTCGATCACTAGAACCTCTCTGTCAAAGCAGAATCAACGGCGTTACATCTGAGCTATTGCAGCCGGTTAGTGGGGGGGGGTTAAGTTTTCTGCGTGAGATGAGTGGGTCAGCTGGAGAGTAGTATGACGAGTGGAGAGACAAGAGTTGAGCCAGATCTTTAATGGTGCTTGGAAGTTGTTATAGTAAATGACGAATGAATGAATGCATGAATGAATATAATCAAAATAAATAATGAAAATAAAATTAATTCATCTTTCTTCTTCATTCCGTATACTGTCTGTAGTCGTATATCTTTCAAATGATGGCAAAAACGTAATTTGAAGCATTTAAAAACGTTGTCTTTGTTAAGTTCTCATGATATCACTGAATAATATTCGTATGATACATATTATATTACCTATGAGAATGATCTCGCTGACATCTTCCTGCCCTGTTGAGCTGTTTGGTGAAACTTACTGTTTCCGTAAGTATAGTAGTTCAAATATTTAATGTTATTACACTGGATTTCAAAAACGAAATTTCTGAATTTTTCTTTACAGGTTTTTGAAACGAAGGTATTGTGAACATACCAAACGTTTAGGTCTTCGTGAAAGATTGGGACTGTTGGTATGTTGAGCGCCATGTCAATAAATGAGAAATATAATATGGGCACTGAACACAAGCTTTATACGAGTTTACAAGATAAAGTGTGATTGATTTTTTTATAAATCAATATCTCAACCAGAAATCTCAATGTGTTTTAGAGCACTATTTAATGGTAATTTTGCATCTATTCAGTTCTATACGTATTATATTTTATTATCCATGGCTTCTTTAACCAGTGGTAATATCAGACTTAAAAAATTGAACGAAACACAAATATACCTTTTGTTTAACATTTCCTTATCATATTACTAATTTCGAATACATTCATGAAAACATTAATAAATTCATGAAAAGCTAAGCATCCTCTGGCCATTTGAGTAGTGTCAATGGTTTTGTCAGATATCCACGAATGCTACAAAATTAGCAAATGAACTGTTATGATTTTGAAAGAAAATAGAAAGTTCATTCGCAAGGCGAGAAAGTAAAAATATTTGATTTTGTTAATAAGCAATTCTCATACCTGATGTTACAACTGCAATTTCATCCTCAATGCGTTACTGCTTACAGCATTGACGTAGTTCGACAAGGGGGAAAGAAGCAACAGTATGCACTAGCGCTGTTTCAGAACAGCAAATGTTTGCTGCTTTTTTTACCACACACTCGACTGCAATATTTTTGATGAGCAGGTCACCAGTGTTCTACGAAAACCGTCGACCCCTGCAACGATGCCAGTGCAACATGCACATGCCTGCAGGTGATGTCACCACGAGCGATGGGCGTGTGAATTTGCATGCACCCTGCGTGTCCAGGGGCGCAGCTATACTCGTACCAGCAAATCTGCGATCGCTCTCTCACTAGTATTTCATCATCGCTCTGTCACCATTACCACGTCTCTACAGATACAAATACCCGACCATACTCGTGTGGTAATATGATTATTTTTTAGTGTTTGACCGCAAGTAAAATTCACGTCACGTTTTAATGAGATTGTATTTTCTCTTTTAATACAATGTAACTTCAACACGTAATACTTCTCTCGTCTTATTATTCAAGTTGTTATTAGATCTCCATATAGACGTTTAACTAATTATTAAAGGTAAACAAACAATTGTAAACTGGTGTTCTTGTGGCGCTGTATACCGACGCCACACCACCATCAACTTCGTAATCACATGAACTATTCGCTTCGGTAGTTTCTCAATCGTCGCGGCCAGGGCAAAAATTATAATTGAGCGCTTTCCTTACATATGTCCCAGAACCTATTGCTGTGTGATGATGAGAAAGTCCATCCTAAGGTTAAGAAGACCAGTGTATGCGGTGAAGGGATGCCTTCGTGCTAACCACACGAACCCCTTATCCCTTAGTCGAGAGGCTGGGTCACCGCTGGCCAGCCAAGGCCCGTGTCGAGACGGAGAGACGAGTCAAAGAACAATTTCCCAATCATAACGTCATTCGGTACATCAGGCCGTGATCACAAAAAATTGCGATTTCGTGTATTAATTTTACTGTAGTCATCATCAATAATTATCGGCGCTTCCTTCCCCTTCATCCCAGACAACACTTTCAACAACACAAATCACCAACGCAAATATAATTTCCAACAATAATATTCCTAAAACCACCTCTACGGGCAACATTAACCCGTGATATCATCACTCCAGCTAGACCCATCAACACGACTCCTCACCCACAGTGGGCAAATCGGTGTCAATATCGCCGCCGTTGCCACCTCCCTTCTCTAGATCTTCTCCTCTACCATCTACCACAATGACGTCATCATCGACTACCGGCTGAGATAGCTCAGGGCAACAACTGCTGCCACTGCAGTGTCTCTGTCAGTCTCTCTAGAGGAATATTTAAGCGGGTGGCTGTTCTGAACGACCTTGATTTCTCTGATCAATATCTGGCAAATGCTGGGGCACTCTCCTAAAAAAAGGACCTTGTACTGCGAGTATTCTTTTCTTTTTCCTTATCCCCTTCTCTCCCCTTACACACACACACGCACTTACGTAATCGACATTAATTCCATATTATGTCGGATGGAATTTCGGAAGTTCTTCTGGAGGAGATACCTGAAGGGGAAACCCCCTTCGTCGACGTGTATCGTGTTACAGTGGGGGGGGGACACCGCCACCTCACGGAGCGCAGTACTTTTACGAGGCTAATAATGATAGAAATTAACGCGTTCGAAGGAAGGAAATAATAAATCAGAAAATCAACAATTGAGCAGCTCAGAATCATAACGGGAGATCCCTCCACTTTCAGTTTGCAGTACGACTGTAAATTCTTGCCGTATACCTATCACATGCTGAAATATCTAATGAATTGGTATGTGGCAAAACTCTCAAATTCCACCGTCGACGATTTGTTTCGAGTGAAAGTGAACGTGACAGAAAACAGAAAAAGGTAACTGTTCCCAAATTGAACTTGGTTTGAATCTACCATTATTATTCTGAGCGCCTCAATTGTATCGTCGAAACCTACCGTTACTACTGTTTCTATCACAACCATTTCCACACCGCACCCGCTCCTGCCGTTCCGTCCTTTCTAATCTGCCACTTCTGCCACTCCGTTCGCGGCGGCGTCCATTTCCTCCATCACCGCCACCACCCGCACCGCTCGCGACGCGTCACCGGCGTGCGCGCCGCTCGCCGTCATAATTCGGGAGCAAATGAGCAGCGATGCGCCGCGGGTGCCCCGGCCTTTGCCTAATTGTGACAGTGACGGCCGCCGCCCCGCCCCTTCCTTCCCTTCGCTCACCCCGCCCTCGAACTGCTTTGCGCGGATCCGGCCCGCTCCGCCCCTGGCGTATGGGTGCGCGCCTCGGATGCACCTCGGCGCTCGCTTATGGAAACGGTCGCGAGCGCTTTCGCAAGTAACAGGCGTCGGACACGAAAGAGAGAGAGAGAGAGAGAGAGAGAGAGAGAGGGAACAGAGGGAGAGAGAACAGAGACAAAGAGAGAACACAAACAAAGAGAGAACACGGACGGAGAGAGAACACGGACGGAGAGAGAACACGGACGGAAAGAGAACACGGACGGAGAGAGAACGGAGACAAAGAGAGAACAGACAGAGAGAGAACAGAGGGGAGAGAGAACAGAGACAGAGAAAGCAGAGACAGAGCAGAGAAAGAGAGAGCACTGACAGAGAGAGAAAATAGGGAGAACAGAGAGAATGTGGACAGAGAGAGAATACAGCGAGAAAGAGTGAATAAAGACAGAGAGAGAGAGAGGGAGAGAGAGTCAGAAATCTAAGAAGGTTTATATGATGAATCAGCAACAGAATGCAGAATATACAGATGATAAAATAACGTTAAACAACGCCGTAGCTATTGTGTAGAATTTAGTAAAGTATATATTTCAATAAGAAGTCCGCGTGTATAGCATATATTTTATTTTTTGTCATTGATTATTTTCTTCTGACGAGGTAAAAACTTGAATGAACATTCAATAAATATAAACATTTTTTAAACAAAACAATTTGAAAAAAGTATGGAAACACCAGTAACAAATATTTCTGACTAGAAATTATCTAAATCCATAACAAAACTACGCATCTTCAGAAAAGATAGACTACTGAGCGAATTTCAGCTCCGAACCGACACGTTCCTCTGCCGGCAAAAAAACATTCCAGAAACCGAACTTCAGAGAGCCACCCATCCGCTGGCCGGTGCGAAACACGTCCATCACGCGGAACGCATTGGCGCGTGGCGCAGCTCACAAACCCTCGTCAAAAGTGCGCAATTCCTTTTTTTTTATTTTATTTTAGGCTCTTGCTGGCAAGGGTAGAGCGGCGCGCGCGCACACATACCTTGCTGGGTTTCCGCACCAGCGCTCGACCGGCGCGCGGCGGCGCTGCGGCGCGGCAGAGCGGGCAAGCGGGTGCGCGCACGGCGCGGCGCGGCGCTCGCCCCTCGGCTAAGCGACCGGCTGCCAACGCACGTGCGAAGCGCGGGGCCCTAAAGGGGAAGAGAAGCTGTTAAAGGCATACGGAGAGAAAAGAGATGTAGGGAGATGAAAGCGGAAAGAAAACAAGAGGTGGAGGGAGAAACAAATTTATACGTACGCCGAAGAGAGAGTGAGAGAGAAAGAGATAGAGAGAGAAAGAGAAAGAAAGAAAGAGCGAGAGAGAGGAAAGAAATATAGAGAAAGAGGAAAACAAGGGAGAGAAAAAGAGAGGAAAGAAAGAGAGAGAAAAAGAGAGGAAAGAAAGAGAGAGAAAAAGAGAGGAAAGAAAGAGAGAGAAAAAGAGAGGAAAGATAAAGAGAAGGAAAGAAAGAGGGAGAGAGAGAAAGATAATAAAAGAGAAAAAAAGAGAGACAGAAAGAGAGAAAAAGAGAGAAAGACAGAAAGAGAGAGGAAAATAGCGAGAGGGAGAGATACAGACAGAGAGAGGGAAAGAGAAAGGGAAAGAGAGTGTTCATGCCTAATTTTACTTTACGTGGCGTCACTCGTGCCATCAAGCTCGCTCTTCCGTCTAATCATGCAAATTTTACTACGATCTTTTCACTATCTAGTAGAGAAAAAAAAAGGTATCACTCTGGCGACGAAACAAGCCATTTGCATTTACCTCAGCGATTTATTTTGGGCTTGAAGATCTTTTACATGAATCAAACCAACAACATGGGTCAGCCAGATTTACTTCCTTTCCGAAAGATATACATGAAGGATTTTTTCGTCCTTAAAAATCCGTGCCTTCGATCGGGTATTAACTTGCAAACTTGAGTACAACAGCTCGTTACGCTAACCGTTATACCTCCGAAGACGCGCACAGTGACTCGCAGAGACAAAGAGAGACAGAGTTGGAGACTGTTGAAGGCAGACCGTCACAGAGATAGACATACAGATTGATTATCTAACGATTATTTGAGCAGTCATAGTAGTAGATCCAACGATAGAGGGAGGCTCGTAGTCATAGACCGAGGGAAATACAGACAGAGAGACAGATTTCGTTCGCCATTACCACCGTCATCAACCACTCTCTCGTCACCGCCTCCAACTACCAGCACTTTCGCCCCCATTACGGCCAAACGCATAGTTCAGGGTGCACGAAGTAAAATTGCCTCTGCTTATTAAACGCAGGTTATGAGCATTTACTCTCTCAACAACCGATTTTTTTGTCAAAGGAATTTTCGAAATGATATTTATGGAGAATTTTGAGTTCATTTGTGTGGAATTTTCGCCTCAATTTCCGCGCAATTAATCCAGACGATCTCCACGTCACCCAGAAGCTTTTTCCACGAAATTTATTCCCTGAGGGAGAATGAGGACAGGGAGATGCACAGTGGGACGAAATGAAAAAAATTAGGAACAGAAGTTTGAATGGTTTTCAACCGTGCTTTTAAATCAAATAAAATGTCTAATACGAGTATACAGGAAGTTGCGAGATGCAAATCTTATAGGTTACGACAACAAATCCTAGAAGGTTCCCTAATCTTTAATTGGGAAGTAAAACATCGATTTCTCGTATTGCACCTATAATTATAACAGGGCGAGTTTTCAGAATGAAGGGTTTTCGGGTTTCAGAATGAAGAGTATGTGGTGTGAGGTATGAATAAAAGCAGTACGTTTTGATTATTAACGAATATCAATGAGTATCTGAAAAAATATTGTAATGAAGAGAATAAATGGAGTCTTTAAAAATATAGTTTTCAATTTTATAACATAACAGAATGTTGGCATCCTTGATACGAAAACTTTAATCCTCTCTCCTGGAAAGTATATATTTTTGAGAAACTCTTACTCCCTTGCAGAATTTTATCAGTATCCGTTTGTTTTCCTGGGATTGTCGCAAACTCCGCAATACACATACACACAAATCATACTCAATGTAGCCCTCTAATTCACAATTCTTTGAATTGACCCTCCCGCATAACTTATCTCTGCTTACTAGGGTCGCCCTTTGAATTTTTCTTTCTTTCTTTCTTTCTTTTTTTTTTTTATTCTGCGCAACTATCAGGCCATTTCGGCCCAGCGTGCGATGGGGTGGGGGAGGGGCAGGCGGGGTTGAGCGCACGACGAGTTAACGTACACCGCGTGACTAAGCACGAGCGACGGGGCTGGGGTGAGCAAGGGTGCCGCGGCGGCCCAGATAAACTCGCGGGGGCGGGGCGGGGCGGGACGGGCCAGGGGGAGGGGGAGGGGAGGGGCGCCGGACGCGGAGAATTCCTCCCCGTCGATGGCGGCAATTTGGTTCGCCCCCTCCGGCTGGCGGGTTGCGCTGTCCCGCCGCGCAGCCCCGCGCCGCGCGGCGATAGCATCGCAAGCGGTTTAAGGCCCCGGACGTCAAGTGCAGGCGGGAGGGCCCCGGCGGGCGCCGCGCCGTGACGGACGGGAGGGGGGGGGGCACAGGGCAAAAGGGGTCGAAATTGAGGGATGGTTGCAGGGGGGGTTAAGAGAGAGGGGGGCGTGAGGTTGTTATGCTGATGGTAAAAACCAGCAGGAAGGAATGATTCTTGACTAAGATGTGATTATGGCTGTAGTAGTAGATCCATATCTCTAATTCCAAGTCTTCATTTGGTAACTTGCAAAAATATTACTCATTGCCTCCGAATTACTATCGTGTCCATCTCTCTCTCTACGAAGATTTTTGTTTGTACGTACGAGTAGACCGTCCAATCATGTGACTTATTGGCAGAGTATTAAAAATAATAATGCCATCATCTACTTTTACAGTACGAAAGTATTTAGTACAGTGTACACAACTCGCACCCAATGTGTCACTCTAATTTACCAATTTTTTGAAGTGGCCCTCCTACTTCAGCTGTGTGCACGCGTAGTCAGAAATAAAATAAGCGCTTTTCAAGTGCGTTATGAAACGAATTCAGGTTACAATATAGGGAAAACAGACTATTGTGTACGCACTAAACATTGGGGAAACAAACATTTGGAGTATAATATATTAATTCTCTACGCGTGTAAGTAGAGCGTAAAACTCTGAGTAGTCTATATTCGAACTTTTCTAATGTTTGGAAATGCAGAGTTCTTCGAAAATAAAACTTTTGCCGTTTTTCAATCGTCCTTTGCTTTGACAAGAAAAAGTAAAGAAAAAATTTGCAATCATTTTTCTGAAAATAATTGTTTAAAATTGCTTATTATTTCAAGTAAAATTACCCCAAAATTTCTTGTATTTTCAAAAATATGTACATTTGAACTTTTCCAATTTTAGAAAGCTCAGAGTAAACGAAAATTAAACCTGCCTCAATTTTTTATGCGTACATTGCACTATTCGAGTAAAACATCACAAAAATTTGGAGCAATTTTTGAGAAAATTTTGAAAATGTTGTAAAGGATTCATGTAAAGTACTCCCAAAATCAAATCACCCGTGAGAAACTTACAAGGTGTCGAGTCCAGTCAGATCGGCTGGGAAATGTAAATTTTGGAGAAAACCATCTCACCTATTTAAGTGACAGCGTTGATCACATACTGATTTTTGCCATAAACCAATTTTTCAGTAACATGGACTTACAAAACGTGGATTCTGAATTCACTATTTTATATATGCTACATTAAATAGCATACACTTTCCACTTAAGAGTCGTGGTAACTGGTTAATTCCTAGGCATTTTAGGATCCAATGTGTTCCCTAGACTTTCCCACAGGACATTGAGTTTTTTTCTCCATTTACTACCAGCAATGCAAAATTGCTCCATCATAATTTACAAATTGTGTGTAAAGTTTAATAGCGCTTCTGAGAGCAATTAACGAGATAGTAGATCGCTTCGAGACGTGATCCCCAAGGGTCTTGAGGGCACTGACAGTAAATCTTGGCTGGCTAGTCCCAGAGGTTCAAACCACCACTGGCAGGATTCTGGCGTTGGGTACTCATGAAGTTGGGCTGCCAGGGGATGACTGGTTGGTATTTTACTACCTTTTCCTCCCCTGCTTTCAGAAGGCTAGACCCATCCTCGTGGCGGAGAGTCACATCGACCACGTGGACCCCTTCCCGGCTTTTTATTACCAGATCAGGTTTGAGTCTAACCCCTTCGGCAACGGAGAATGTGGCTTCCGTGGACACCACCGTGTCCGATTTCCAGAGCATCTTCCCTTCTATGAAGGTTTTGATATTGCCATGATGCTTTATTCCTGCTGGCTTCGAAAAAATGCACTGACCGAGGATGTGATTCATGGTTTCTATCGCTGTATTGCACTTCCTGCAGTAAACATCCTCTCTGGGACTTCCTCTACTAAGAGTAGTTTTATTGGCAGCGGTATTTGATCTCAATTGGAGTGCAATGATAAAAAGACCAGGTTTCAGAAGATGACAATCTTTCAAAAAGGCATTTCCAATCGGATCGTTTATATGTGCCCTAACCGCTCTCTCTTGGTATCCCAGCTTTTCCCAGGCGGCTACCTTGTCATCGGCGCATTTCTTCTTACAAGCCTTTAAATCTTGTCCAGAATAGGGTCAGTTGAGTCTCAGTGATTTTAAGGTCTTTAGTGTCCGTTGGTAAAGACTCGGACAGGAGCTCAACCATCTGAAAATAGGATCTGCAGATTTTTCTAATCGTAATCCTATGTTCAGCGCAACTCTAGGAACGTGTTGGGCGTGCCGCAGCAATCCCAGTCCATCTCTCTCGGCCAGATAGAATAAGCCATCTGCAGTACACATATGCAGATGTATGAACTGTTTTACTGTCACTCTGATTTGACCATCCGCTTCCCTGAGCATTGACATTGATAACATGGATAGAACCAATTGATAAAGGTAATGTGGCATTATGTAGTTATGAAGTAATGCCAACTTCTGAGTGGGCTTTAAATGCGCCTTCTGAAGCCTCGACACTGCTTCCATTAAATTCGATATGGATGCTTTAGATGGGAAGCCGTTCCAGATTGAGTAATTCACTCCCAGGTATGTAAGAGTATGTTCATTGCTGACAAGGGGAATTCTCTCCCCCAACCTTTCCAGACAGGGATCCTTAATGAACCAGGATCGTTCTAAAGTTGTAATTTGAAATGATAAACATTTCGCGACGGACAGTGTCATTCCGAGGGCTCCAAGATATTCCACCACAATATCAACCAATTCTTCAGCTCCCGGGCATCTTTTTCTAACAGCACCAGATCGTCAGCAAATGCTAACACGGACACACTCTTTCCCAATAGCGTGTATCCTGACATATTTTCCAATTTCTCAAGCAGGCACGCCATGAAGAGATTAAAAAGGAGTGGGGAGTTGAAGATGGGATCCCCCTGTTTTACTCCTCTACGAATTGGCACCTCAATTCCTTTCGAGGGGTGCTGAATGACGGTGGAAACATTGGCGTAAGAGTCCATTACCAAATTGGTAAAGGCGTCAGGGATCCATTTCCTGGACAGAGCCCACCGAATCGCCGCGTGAGGAACATTGTCAAATGTCTTGGATATATCTAACATAACACCAACACCACCCTCTTTTTTTCATGTCACTGACTGCTTCATGAAGAATTTGAATATCCTGACTGCTTCATGAAGAATTTTATTATAATGCCCCAAAAGAGTCTGCACAACAGAGAACTAATTGTGATGGGGTGATAGTTAGTGACCACCGTATTATTCTTACCCTCTTTTGGTATAAGGTTGTTGCGATTATTTACTTGGCTGTCCGGGCCGACCGAAACGTCGGCACCTTCGCCATGGACGCGGCGTCACCCGGACAGCCAAGTAAATACTGACTACGGCCGCGGAAGCCTACACTCTCACATGGTGCGATTAGTTTCCCACTGTATAAAATGTTAGAGGAAGTAATTTATTACATACTACTACATACAGTAATAATATTTATTCACTTTTCGATATCAGGTGCCCACAATACCAGTTTTTCTGATAAAAAATCACCATAGTCCGCTCAGAATTTCAATTCTTTCTCTTTACAATGTATGTACGTAATACGACGAGAAAGTAACAAGCAACAAAAGAATGTCCTTCTCTCCCAAATGATTACTGCTCTTTCTTCCACCGTTTTTTTGATGGAGGGAGATTAGTTTTCACATTTCGTGAAAAATGAAAGTAAGGTTTAGAAGAATAACGATTCTGTAGTTATCTTTAGACCATAAAATGCTATTTTCGTACAGTTATGACGCACAACATTATGTGTAGACATTACCTAACAAACTGTACGTCTGAAGTCCTGTTTCTTTGATTTCTTCGTATCCCACGACTTTCAACTTCAACTTCACCCACTGGCGAGAGTAATCAGCAGGTAGTCAAAGGACGCGAGCACGAAAATGCCACCGAGGAGACGCAAAACGTGACTCTGACAGCAAACCACCTGCGAGTTAAATTGGAAGTCACAACCCCGACGAGCACCTCGAGAATGCCTCGCTCGGCAGAACGGGGGTTGCCGCCCCCGCAGGCAGGCGGGCAGGCGGGGGGGCAGGCGGGCGGGCAGGGGGGTGGGTTGGTTTGTGCGGGCAGGTGGGCGGGTGGGCGGACGGGCGGGGGTGGCCGGGCGGGGGCGGACGGGCGGGGGCGGACGCCGGGGGCGGACGGGCGAGGGCGGACGCCGGGGGCGGACACCGGGGGCGGACGGGCGGGGGCGGGCGGGGGCGGGCGGGGGCGGGCGGGGGCGGGCGGGGGCGGGCGGGGGCGGGCGGGGGCGGGCGGGGGCGGGCGGGGCGGGCGGGGCGGGCGGGGGCGGGCGGGGGCGGGCGGGGGCGGGCAGGGGCGGGCGGGGGCGGGCGGGGGCGGGCGGGGGCGGGGTGGGGGCGGGGGCGGTTGGGCGGGGGCGAGCCGTGGTGATGCAGGCGAGGGGAGCAGCAGCTCCTGCAGCGGAACGCAATCGCGCGGCGCCGCAGGCGGGGAAGGGGAGGCCGTTTAGCATTTGATGAGTGGGGCTGCGGCAGCGGAGAGGTCATCACCGACCAACGAATGCGCCTAGGGATGAAAGACGCGCGGTCCTCGGGCCGGGGGCGCGGAGCAGGGGGAGGGGGCGCCGCGGGGCAGTAGGGGTGGAGGGCGGGGATGTTTGCACTGAAGCTGTCTTCCAGCGCCTCTTCGTGATCCGGGAAACGAGTGACTGTGAAATTCATCCCGGTGTTACCACGTTGGGTTTCCACTGGAGCTGGCAGATAATAAAATGAATGGGTTGCAATGGGTTGCAAACAATGCAATTTCATTGCAGGGGGATTATTTGATATCTCCTACAGTTAATTTGTAAATTGTAATAAAATATATTTATTACATGCAATATGATTATAATTTTTCAATATAGTCGTTTACCGTTCCATGGTTTATGTGTGTTCGTGTATATGTGTTCATATATCGTTCCATGGTTGGTCTTGTGATTGTAAAATGTTCAACCAGAAGAAGCAGCTTTTTAAACAACTTCACTAAATCCACTTCTTACTGACGATTTGAATACAGCTTTGTGTTCTTCACCACATCAGAGCTTCATTTACGTTATCTGACCACTGCGTCCTTTGTGAGCCTTTTCTTATCTGCTCGTTGGAGAACTTCAACACTTTTCTACGGCAACTTTCCTCCTCCTAGTCAACCTAACTGATAAGTGTCTGCATTCATTCTTTCTCGAATCACTTCGTTTCATATCCAAGATCATAACCGGAATCTAAATCGTTGTCCTACAACGTCACTAATATCAAATATTTAATAATTAAATAATGTGATTGTTCGTATATCATATTAGTTATTTCCTACGTACAAATGTAGTAATTCACGATATTATAGTAAATTCTGAACAGCTTTCTCCCTCATTTTAATAATTCTCGGGACGTATATTAATGATTTTAATGAGTTTAAATTGTTAAAGCGAATAGAGTTAAAGCGAATATATATTATGTTTGCTTAAGGTTTGATGTATTAAAATTAATAATTTCTTTTCTAATTCGTAGAAAAATTACAATGCGAAACACTGGCAAGATTGAAGTCTTGTGATTGTAAAATGGCCAACCAGAAGAAGCAGCTTTTTAAAGCAACTTCAACAAATCCACTTATTACTGACGATTTGAATACGGATCGATTGTCTTTGCATGTGGACTAAAAACGACATAACTAGCATTTTTTCAAATTAAAATTATTTAAGGAAAATATTTTTTTGAGAATCATTGAATGGAGTCTCGGAGACCCATTGCGTTATTTACTGTCCTATTTATAATTTCTGACGAAAGTGACGGTCCTGGGGGGAACAGTCTGTTCATGAATTTCCTTGGGCTCTACTTTCCTGGAAATATTCACTTATAAATGATATGCCTATAAGAGTTCGATATCAGTGATTTTCCACACCTCTGCACAAATCGGCCTCACTGAGTCCGGTCGATGTAATGCTCTATGGAAGTATTTAGTAACAATAATAATACCATTTCTTTATTGGAAGCGAGGTTCGAACCATATGACTAGCTCTTCGATTAACCACGACGATAAATATACATTACAAAATTGAATAATTATATCCTATCTATGCTATAGGATAGGTACGGAAGACGTAAAAATTTAATGCAAAAAGGCGAAAATGTACTTGTATTGAGGTTGGCATTGATTTTAGTAGGAAAACGTTCTTTTCGGCTGCGCCAGAAAGTGAAGATGCTGGAAATAATCGCTTTTTCACAGCTATTACACTGCACTGAGGAACCCCTCCAGCAGATACCATAGATGGAATGAGGTTCAGAACAACCCGTACGTCGACGTAGATACGATGGAGGGAGAGTGATTGGGTATGGGAATGAGATCGGTTGTAAACGGGATCGGTCACGGAGGCGGTGGCTGAGGGGAGTGTGTGTCTATGGTGGGGAGTGTTGGTGGAGGTAGAGGTGGCGGAGGTTAGGAGCCGTCCATAAATTACGTAACGTAAATTTGGAGTAATTTAGATGCCCCTGTGCCCCCTGTAACGCACCCGTAACGCTCGGTTAATCCCCCATAATAATTACGTAATGCGTGCGATAACCCCGTGCCCCCTATGTAAATTCAAAAAAAGTGAAAATAAATTGTAGTTCAGTAAAAAAAATAATTTCATTCATTTAGTAACAACTTGTAATAACATAAAATAATATTGTTTTAAAACAAATGAACTAAATAATATTTTCATGTTTTAGGGTGACAAAAGTATTTCAACAAATATAAAAAAAAATGTTTTAAAAAATCAATGTTACATAACACTAACGGAATGCCCGCCCGGCCCCTATGTAAGGGAGCTTAACGCTGCCTCCAACCACCTCCCCCCTCTTTACCGTTACGTAATTTATGGACCGCCCCTTAGGGCCGCTTCCCACGGCGCGGCCGCAGCGCGCTTCCTTCAAGGAGCAGAGCTCTTCCGCCGTCGCCACCGCCGGAGCCACGGCCGCTCCGCCGCCCGCCATGGAAGGGGGTGGGGGTCTGGAGGGGTAGGTTTTGCCGACCCTCCGGCGACGACGAACAAAGGGACCGGAGCAGGTAGAACGCTGCGGCCGCGGCGCAGTGCGAACGCTCCCATTTAAAGCTGTGTTCTGCTAGCGGTGGCGCGTGGCCCCTCCTCCGCTTCGCGTAGCTGGAGTTCGGCGTCGGCTGCCGCAGCAGCCGCCACCCGCTGCACGTGGGAAGGCCTCCATTCAAACCAATGCTTTGCTACGCGCCGCGCTGCTGCGAAGCGCGCTGCGGCCGCGCCGTGGGAAGAGGCCCTTAGAGCGGTGGCTGTGGCAAAGGTTTGGGTGAGGCGGGGGCGGGTGGCGGCGAGCGCGGGGCAGGAGCGGCACAGCGGCGTCGCGCCTGGCTGTGGGCGTTGTGTCTGGCTGTGGCAGGGCGCCTGGCGATGGCTGTGGCGGCGACTCCACAACGGAGACGGCAGAGCTGCGGGCGGCACCGAGTGCGACTCGGGAGGATAAGCCGTCTGCAGAAGAGTGTAATTAAACGGCATCATCGTGGGCTTTGCCGGGAAGGCGGAGGCTTACGTCCGTAATTCTATTGCACATTACGACCGTGCCGGCCAGCGCAGTACTGTGACGACTCCGTCTCAGCAAGCAGCCGGCTCTTCATTTGCTTCTCTCGTTCACGAAGATTGTGATACTCCCCAAGAGGCGTTTTACACTGATAGGGCTACTCTTGATTTAAATAGTAAAGGAACGATAGGTAGTGAAAGGAAACTACAGAAAATAATGGGGTCTGTGCTAACGGAAACGAAGTTGCCTAACTCGCCAAATTCACCCAGAGAATGTGTAACTTTCTCTATATTGGCGTAGGTCAACTGTAAAGCAACAAGATGGGACGTTTGTGCGCTATTACTAAAATGTATGTAATATAATAATTAAAATTACGGTATGGAATATTGTTGAGTACGTGTGTAATATAAGGAAGGAGTCAATGGAAGTTTTATAACTTTTTAAATATTACTGACATGTCGTAATTGACTCGTAATAATATTTCTTTTATGTGACATTCATACATGTGAACAAAATTCAAATTTTCTCTTTTGATATCTAATATTTGAATCAAGTCGGTTTGTATTCTCGTAAGTATTATTTCGTTAATGAATACTTTCATTTATATTTGTTACGAGGATGTATCTAACGGTACACAAGAGATCTAAATTTCTTTAATCTAATAGCAAGAAGACACCGAAAATAGTCTAATAAAACAGTTTGGTTTAATTATTAAAAATGACTAATGATATTTGGTTCTACAGACACAAAATGTCTTAATTCATTTTTTCTAACAGAAATAAGAACACAATCTCGTCTACGTGATCATTATGTCATTAAATTATTACTTTAAAGTGTTAATTACCACAATTAGAAATGATAAGCTTTAGTTCACGAAGGTCATGATGTACATAACTTAAATAATAAGAAATGGTGTTGAAAGACACAGACTAAACTTTTTATTAATTCACTTATTAATTTTAATCCAAGCCTTAAACACCGCTGATCTACTTCAAAATCTCTACTATTTGGTGAATTGCGACCATTCTCTCTATTTTTCTTTGATTAATTTGGTATAAGTTTGTCATTGGATATTCAACAGCTACCAACAATTGTCTAATTGTTGCATATTAACAACTGAGTGAAGAGGATTACGTTATTCCTCTGACCCCTTTTTCCCTGTTTCCAATATCTTTCACGTGGAGGAATTACTTTCATTATTTACATCATTTGGAATATAACGTTTGGTAATACATAATGTGTTTCAAAAAATTGATGGCATAATCTATTAAACAAATAATATTATATTAATACAGTACGAATGCACCGTTCATTTCCTAGAAGTTCTCTTGGTTGTTCATGCAAACTAGATTGCGGTAAGTCACGGTTGGCTTTGTCGCTCAATCGGTGTCGGACTAACGGATGGGAAATTTCACTGATTTTGTTAATTGAACTGCAGTCACTTCGGTTTGGTCAAGCAACTAATGTTTTTATTTAATGCTGTTTTAATTTAGTTAATTTATTTCCTGCTTGCAACATTTTTTTGCGGTAGGTACGCTTATTATGTTTGCGGAAGGTCCAGTTGTAGTAGCAGTATTATCAGTTTATGATTATGATTAGAGCTGGAAAGTTCATGTAATTTCATGTTTTTTTAATGATCATATCTTTCTGAAACTTAAAATAAGTATATTTCACGGCAAAATATTGAAAATAAAGAAGAAATATTTTGCATATTTAGAGCTTTTTGGCAGATAAATTAATGTTTTTGCATATTTTTCGACTTTTTCTCTACAATAACACAAAAAAATCATTTCCAAGTAAAAGAATATGAGTGCAAATTATGAACTTTCTTGTTGATTCAAATACGTTAGTGCAATAACTTTCAGAATACTGACGGCCTACGCCGCCGAATTAATATCTTCTGTCATCGGTTTATAACCAAGACTTGACACCTCACACTTTGTTTTGGCATTCTCAGATTAACTTTACATGGTAAAAAATTCTCTTTCCGAAACCTTCCCCCACATAAAGCATCTTCTACCCTCCATCCCTTGCGTATTCTCATTTCTCTTTGTGGCAAAACAATGTATTGTCATTATAAAATACGTTTTCGAGACCAAGTGCTGCAAATCTTAACAATTTCTGTGTATATTTCAACATTTTTGTGGCATATTTTCCTGCATATTTCAGGCATAAAAGCTTGCATAAACCTCCCACCTCTAATTGTGGTGAATAAATGGGGAAACTCATGAACATGGTTTGGTGTATCTGCGTATATTCCTGTTAAACGGCAATTTCCAAGAGTAGTAGCATAAAAAACTTACTTTCATTGTTACCTTGACGATGATCTTTAAAAAAGTAGTTCAACATATAAACAAATAACGGCGGGAAGTGAGTGTTGAGATCAGGCAGAGAAAATAAGCATCAATTGATTCGCAAGTTCTAGATAACAGTAACTTTTCTTCATTACTAGGTGGCGAATTTTAATAACCTAAAACATTGCCAAAAATGATCAATAAAATGCTCTTAAAATGCTTCAAAATTCCCTAAAAACAAAGAAAAATTGCGTAATATTTTTTATCAAAACACTTCATATGAACAAATAAAGCTGTTTGATATATTACTGATGAAAATGAGGCTTCTTCCTTTTGTTCAAGTGATCTCAGCTTGCAAATTTTGGATTTGAACTGTTGTTCTTTAAGAGAAAATCTCTGCCTTATTTATCGCGAAATCGGTCGAACTGATTATAGCGCCGATAAACGTCACAGGAACCTTAGATTACACAGTACTCACAATGGCTGACATTACATTATGTGAGCGGAGAAATCGAATAGTCTACTCAGGAATTCTGTGGTGAACATTTGTTGTATCACGTAAATATTGTTTAAAGCAAGTACCACTAAAATGATATTAAAATCGATAAAATCAGAAAAAAATGCAGTAAAATGACGCAAACACCCGTCTTTATGCGCAGATGGCTTCACCACACCACATCAACAAGCCCATAGATTTCACCTCCCAAATAGTTAATAATATCATCACCCTAGTCATGGCAACATTAGTTCCAGAGCTATAATCTTTAATAAACTCAATAATTTCCTCATATTACTTCGCTCAAAATAAATTATTCGGATTAATACTACTCAATTAGAACTACAATGGAATTGAAAAAGAGTTTGACTATTTCTCTCATTTCTTGCGTTTAAATAAAATCGATGTTGCCTGCCTAACTGAAACTCACCTTCGTCCTCCCCAAAGTGCAAGATAAACATCCCGGGATATGTATCATATACAAATGCCTGGCTATGCGATAAAGCTATCAGGAGAGTAGCAATTATAATCCGCAAACGAATTACGCATTGCAGCTTAAATACTCCCTCTTCAGAAAATCTAGAAACAATAGGAATCAAATTAACAGAAGCAAGTCAACCCCATTGCATTCACAAAATTGCCGCGTACAGACCTCCCAACAAAACATTTCCTACCGGCCTTTCAAATAGATACTTTCTCTCAATGTTCCAATAATAATTAGTGGCGACCTCAACGCAAAACTTAAATTGTGGGGATGCAATACCACCTCGCCCCAAGGTAAAAAGCTCTTCCAAATCGCAACAGAAAAGACTTGTACAGTAATTGCACCTACATCACTCACCTTTTATCCAACACATACCAAAGTTAAAGCAGACATTCTGGATATAACTTTAAAAAAATATCAACGTATCAATAATACAATGCCCTCAGTCGGAATTAAACTCAGATTACACACCGGTAATAACTTTCAACATAAATAGAATGCCCGTTACACAAAGACCACCCATTGTCACACGAACAATAAATAGGCAAAAAATGTCGAAAATTTGTCTCTCCATCTATCATCATCACTCCTCATCAAATTGAAAAGAAATATATAGATTCACAACAATTCAGAAATCTATTGGATAAATTACCCCACTTCGAATGACCTGTTGTCAATAATTAGGCATTTAATCAAAGAAAAAACTACATCCCAACTACAATATTAGGAAATAGCGAAGCCATAACTGACATCGAAAAATGCATGCATTTGCAAAACACTTCTCCTCGGTATTCAGCCCCAATGTATCTCTTCATTCAGAATTCACAGGTACAGTTGGATTCGAAGTCCACAAAGATTGGTACACAGCAGAGTAACCACAAAATTGATTTCACCGAAGAAAGTTAAAAAGCAAATACAATGCTTACGTCCTAAGAAATCATATGTCACGGCCAAATACTAAACTTTATTATAAAAGAACTACCACATCAAGCTATTAGGGTTCTAACAGCTACTTTTAACGCATGCTTAAGGCTAGGCTATTTCCCACAGCAATAGAAGCATGCCGAAATAATTCCGGTCCCCGAACCAGAAAAGGGCCATAAACTAATCTCAAATTCAGACCCCTCTGTTTCATTTCTTCGTTCAGCAAAATTTTCGAAAAACTAGTTTTAAGCAGATTAACAAAATATCTCAGCGAAATTAAAGCAATTCCAAACATCCAATTCGGATTCAAAGAAACATTCATCAACCCATTAACTTCTTAAACTCACGAACCAAGCTAATTCCTTGCAAAACAAAAAATACGCTCTCGCAGTTTTTCTAGATGTTTCACAAGCCTTCGACCTAGTCTGGCACTCAGGCTTACTCTACAAACTAAAGATATTGGGTACACCCTCATTTCTCTATAAAATGATTCATAGCATTCAAACAACATAGCTTCCAACATTGAAAATATATTTGTAGGAGTACCGCAAGTATCGTCGCTCTCACTCGTTATATAACATATACACATCAGATTTGCCCCATCAATAAAATTGCAAATGACCACCTTTGCTGACGACACCACCTTGTTTATCTCCTCCATTAACTGTGAACGAGGAGCAAAACTACTACAAGACGAAATTTAAAAAAAATTGTTACCTGGACACAGAAACGGAGAATATCTCTAAAAGCATCTAAACATATATCAAAGACTTTAAATAAAGGAAAATACCCATCTTACCAGCACTTAATATTCTAGATACTCCAATTCCCTGAACAGACAAAAAGAAGGTGATTAAATATCTTGGCTTACATTTTGACACAAAATTGACCACGAAAGAACAGATAATGAACAAAAATCTACAAAAGAAAAAATTGGCAATTTTTTTCCGCTCATCAACAAAAAGTCTCACATGAAAACAGAAACTGACATGTCAATATACAAATAAATTATAAGACCCTCAATGTCACATGCATGTGCAATTTGGGAAGGATACTCCAAGTTATCATTTAAAATGCTACAAACAATCAGAACAAATTCCTTAGACTGGCAATCAAAACTCCTTTATACATCTGAAAAGAACAAATACATCATGAATTAAAAATTCCCCTACTATCAGAATTTATTTCTAATCTCTCAAAAAAAATTAAGCAACTTACGCCAATGCCCAAGCACAAACATAATCTCAATAGACATGGCCCAACAAACCCCTAGATTTAAATCAAAATTTCAAAAAGACCTATTCCTCCCACTAATAAAAGACTTAATACAAATCAGCTGGCATGAGGAAACCCATACATATATATATATATATATATATATATATATATATATATATATATATATATATTGTATTGTATTTTGTTAACTATTTTTTCCTTTATTATTTACTTGTTACGTTCATCAGAGTTTGTATAATATGCTAAACATGTCAAAAAATAAGGAAAAGCAGCAACCAGCTGCTGATTTTATTCAAAATAAATTTTAAAAAATTGATTCGTTTCTACTTATTAATATCATGCTTCTTAAATTGTAAAAAAAATCTGTTTGAGACGTTTTCCTTTAGTATTGGGAAGCACTGGCATCGCTGCTGAGTCATCCCAAGGCAGTCCTTTTAAAATACAGTATCAATTCTTCGCGTTTATTTCGTAATTTAAAATACACGGCCACATTATGTATGCTGTTGGCAATCGATAGTAGAACGATAGTAACTGGGAATATTTCCACATGTCCTTGTTCGTTAACAACTTTCTGTAGGAACTGATCGTACGACGTGACGATGTGGGAAAAGACCTCACTATTGCTAAAATAACTTGCGATGCTGCAATAGCACACACTATCTTGCATTATTGGGAACGGTGATGTAATTTTATAATATTGAAATATCTGTCCTCCTAACACTACATGGCTACATATATGGACAGCACAAAGCCCGTTTGTCTGTGTGTGTATGTGTGTTTTTGAAAACCGCTAGTGGCTTCATTATTGTAGTTGTAGGAAGATGCCAACAAAATTTCGAACATTTGGAATTTTTGAAAATTTAGGGAGGGAATTGAAAATGCAACCTACGCCATTTTTTTGTCTTTTGCTCAATTGGGGGGGGGTAAACAAAAAAAATGGAGCCATTTTTGAGAAAATGCGTAGATGTTGCGCCTTAACTTATGGTATCCCCGAAACTCAAAATCACAGTTTCAAATTCAGGGAGTCGCGACATCAACGGAAGAATAACAATTTTGGTGAAAATCCTGATTTCGGTTTAGCCGCTAGCGTTGTTACAGACGGATGGACAGAAACAGGCAGACCAAGAGACAGATTGACGAACCAGCAGATTTTTGCCGTAAACCAAATTTTTGAATCATGGACCCATAAATTCGCCTATGGATTCTGACAACAAAATGCGTTAGAAGTAATTTACTACACGTATAGAAACAAGATTTATCTACTTTTTCGCAATAAATTTTTCTATCGAAAAATCGCCGTTATTTCCCCGCACCATTTCAATACTTTCTCTTCTTACGAAGTAAGGGCGCTGTAAACAGTTTGCAAGATAGTAAAAATAAAGTTCCCAGGACGTATATTTAAACTATTTCTCAAGAATTAAATATGTGGCTTTTCTCCACTTTTCTTAGTATTCATTAACTATAACCTACAAAGTTACTGAATCTTTCGAGGTACCTAGCCATAAACATTCGGATTTCCTCGAAAACGTCAAAAGTGGTCAAATGTGTATGAAAGACTAACGACCATGAAACTCATCTAAGCATGACAGTGCGTTTCTAACGACTGACGCACGTGCCCTCTGTCCGTTACAAGCTACTGCCCCGCAACGGCAGCACGCTGGGGCGGCGGAAGCCCTAGGGATTTAAGAACAGACTTTAAAGGACATTTCACAATCGCCCTCGAATGGGAACGGCTACGTGATGGCGAGGAGGAGGACGGCAACGCGAAGAAGAGGACGGGAACACAAAGGTGAGGTTGGGAACGGCAACGTTAAGGTCAGGACGAGGACGGCATCGTGAAGGTGAGGACGGAAACTCAAAGGCGAGGACGGGAACGGCACTGCGAAGGCGACGACAGGATCAGGAACGCGATGGTGAGGACGGGAACGGCAACGCGAAGGTGAGGACAGGAACGGGAACGCGAAGGTGAGAACGGGAACGGGAACGCGAAGGTGAGAACGGGAACGGGAACGCGAAGGTGAGAACGGGAACGCGAAGGTGAGGACGGGAACGGGAACGCGAAAGTGAGGACGGGAACGGCAACGCGAAGGTGAGGACAGGAACGGGAACGCGAAGGTGAGAACGGGAACGGGAACGCGAGATATGTACGCTTCACAACAATAACCCAGCGGAAGAGGAACAGCGCTATGAACGCGTAGCGACCAAAAAGAGAACTTCAAGAAGCAGTTGCCCAAACCAATGTACTTCTAGCTACGCAGCTCTGTTCACTCTTTGATTTGCCATTTGAGAATGAAGAAAATGCAAAATCTCTATGGACGTACGGAAAATACAACTCACTAAATTTTTATCAAAAAACAAACAACTGCTATGTACTTCAAAGAAATATATAAAAATATTTTTGGAGAGAATTTTAGTTATTATTAATGCAAATAGAAAAATAATTACACTATAATTACTAAGAATGACTAAAACAACTCAACAATTACTAAAAAAACCTCCTCACGCCCTAACTTCGCAAATCCATGCTCTAAACCTCAATATCGCACTACACACTCATCTCCTCTCCAGACCTGTGTGGCGCGCTCTATCAGCTGAAAAGCTTCGTTGCCATTTGTTGCCCTTTTGTTAGTCTAGAGGCTTCCCGTTCCTGAGCCAAGATAAATGTTGACCATCCTTCCCGTTCCGTCAAGCCACGGCCGTCTACATTTTAAATCTAGGATGCCGTGGTCCAACTCCCATGACTTTCAACTTTCTGTAGGTTCCCTTTCGCGTTGCTGTTCCAGTTTGCGGGCTATTGTGGAGCGACCTTTAGTGTCTGCCAGCCTCGGAAAAGATGCTCTTGAAACTGCATCCCAGAACATGGTTTCACTCATAGCGAGTTCGAGTTTCATGTAAGACATAGGCGCCTTCATCATGTAGTTAATACATGGTGATGTGGATGGCTTCTCACATCACCATGTGTTTCAACAGATCAATTATACCATTCATAATAATGCATCCATTATCACCTCCCTACACTCCTACCAACATACCTGTATATTCATTGGAAGAAGAGTCACATCACTTCAGCGATCCTATCTAGTCTATTCCTCCGCCGATTCCTGGAAGGTACGATTTGGGATAATAGCCAAAATCTGTATCTTACTTGTTTTTGCGAAAGGTTTTATTACATGGAAAATATTTTTTCATCAATTATTTCCAAAAACTCTTGCTACATGTATTCATAATTTAACTTAATGTAAAATTTGAGTTAGGGTAGTTATATAAGAGCTCAAGAAAGTGTACACAATAACTACATTTCTCCCTGAAGTATGCCAGACACTGTTTTTAACTGTTTTTGTCGTTAAATAAAAAAGTCGTTAAAATAATATAAAAAATAAAATAAAATAAAAAATTCACTGTCATTATCTGCCAAGAAAAGGGAAAGACATAAAGGTATAAGTGTCCTCTCACACTTTCGTTCAGAAATTAAATTAGCACTCGTCATTTTAGTAGGAATATGTCTACCAACTTTCCAATGAGTAAAGAATAATTAAAATGTAATGAACTGAACTGTAATAGAATGAGGTAAGGAATGGAAAATAACTGAACTGTGATAGATAGAAGTAACCATTAAAAATAGATAGTGATAGAACAGGTCTGTGAGATATACTCCAGAATTTATTCTAACAGATTTCTTCAAAGTCACATTACGATTTACAAAACCATCATACAATACAAAATAAATATTAACTTTCATTAAAAGTTCATTTCAAACCCTATGATTCATATCAAAACTATCAAGTACCCAAGGAACTTCAAAACCCATCAATTTCCGAGATTATATCTAAAGCATTCGAAAAACCTTACTCTCTCACATCTTCTTACCCTAACACTCAGGCCAGCTATCCTTCCACCTGGGCCATCTCTGACTACGCATCCGACCACCTTCTGGAAGGACCTCTTCCCTTTACCATAAACATTAACTAACAACAACACATACTTTCTATATTATTGGGGATGGTTTAGTTAAATTTTAATAAGCAATTTTTGCTCTCACTACAGCCATTTATTTGGAAAAATCCAAACAAATTCAAACAAAGCACCTGTGGTGCAATTATTTCGTTAGTCAGAAAAAGAAGTCCTTCCTTATTTCTACAAAAGAAAGAAACATGAATAAATCTTAATTGTTACAAAATTTACAGCACTAAGTTACTAATTAAATAACTAAATAATAACTACAATAAAATAAAATCATAACTAATAATAAAATATAACTAACTAAATAGCTAGTTAAATGACTAATTAAATAAATTAAATATTAAAAACATTATTTTGAAGGAAAATTTTAACATTCATTGGAATTTGGATCAAATGAACTGCCGCTGTTTCGATCATCTTGTTTTGGCATAACAGCTCTGAGGAAGACCATGACAAGATGGTCGAAACGTCAGCACCATAGAGGCGTCACCAAGACAGCCAAAATCATTTGCATGACTGGCCGCAAAAACGTTCCCTTGAAAGACTGATGTAGGCATTTAAAATTATTCGTATGAATGGAGACAATAGAAAATGGCACTATTTTTCACAAATGGTAGTAGGGATGTAAGTTATATCGCCATATAATTTTTATGATGCTCACAGCCGGTACTATTGTTGTTGTTATTATCATTGTGTTATGCAATTCGCAGCAAAGCACTTAAATTATTCGAAGTGTCTTCAGAACAGCGATGCTAAAACATTGGTTTATATCCTAGTGATGATGGTGAAACAAAAAGCAGAGGTGCATAACACATATGCTTACAAGCACATTTTCGTGTCCTGCGACCTAGTCATGTTTCTGTTCTCATTTGAGATGAGATGTTTTGTCACTCCACGAACACAAAAACAGACTTTGCTTCACATCCGAGAAGGATGCGCAAAAAACCTTTTTATCCTGCAGAGTTCTTTTTCTTGCAACAGAGCACGACCTTGTTTCTAGGTAGAAACTAGAAAAATCGTGAGCGGGTATTACTGGTTCTTATTACTAGTTCTATAATATGATGGATTATTCTGGACGATGTTGGGATCATGACAAACGATTAGTAGAACTACGGTGGGAATGAAACATATGGGAACATCAATACGAGGAAAGAAACAATCGAAGTTCGACATGGACCTGAGCAACATTAATTACATTGTAGTGAGTATTTAAATATTCTTAACAAATTATAAATATATTTTCCTTCATACTATCACATCGATGATGCATTCTACAAGCTTGCACATACAAGTTGTTGCTTTATAGCGTTCTATTAATATTTGACATGATGTCAAGAAAAAATCAACTACACAAATGAAAGAAAAAATCAATTAAAAATTTAAACCGAGTCAAACGGTGTCGCATAATATCTAGTACTAGAAGTAAGAATCGTCGAATCTGTACCGAATATGAAAAGGAAAGAGAGTAATTCACCAAGCCACATTGTGCTTCGAGGCACTTAAAAAACCGTCGCTCCGAATTTCCGAGCGGTGGTTAGCTGGTTAAAATACCTGCGCGGGTGGAGCGTGACCGGAAACGGCGGGAGGGGCCGCGCACCACACGCGCCCACCCTCGCGCGCGCCGACACGGGGTGTGGCCACCGCGTTCCGGCCACCGGAAGCGACAGCCTCGCCCCCCCTGCGCCCGCTTCCGGTCAGTGACAGCAGCGAGGGGCGGCAGCTGTTGGAGCAGCAGCAGTAGTAGCAGCGCCCCTTAGCGGCCACGGATCGCGAGCCGCGCTCTACTAGTGTTTGCTTCCCTCTCCTCCCCTTTGTCCACCCATTCACCCCCACGCTGTTGACCAGGACTCCGTCGGGGTTGCTGTTCTTGTCACCCTCGGCGTTGTGATCTCGGGTTTCTTGACAGGGTTCTTGGATACGGAAAGTAGCGCATTCCATTGTCGATTATGATATTTTATATCCAGTTGTCGGGAATGTTCGAAGTGTGCGCTATTGTGTATTTTAGGGGTCAAACAATCCAAACCAATTATATCAATCCTTTAAAATCTCCTTGATTCCTTCAGTTATTACTATTTCCCTTCAACTCCTGAATGCTGCCTGAGGAGGGTATCGACTAAGAGAATATGAAATGGTTGTTGGCTACTCTGTGTATTCATGAACTAAAGAACAAATTGCTGTTGGGATCTCTTTGGACATCGCGCGACGCCACACATTCTGTTTTTGGTGAGGAACGAGCGAGTGCTCGCCCAACTCCGAGTAGCTCAGGTGCTTGTGAAATGCTCGCTTCCTATTATCTGCTCAAATGAACGACACGCTTCGACATCAGCTCGCTACTCGACAAATGCCGAATGAGTGCAGACGTTTGTTCTTTTCTTAGCATTAGGGAGCTTTAGCGCCAGGCGTAAGGAGACATCCTTAAACCCACTGCATCACGGGACTGACGAACGGTCTGAACGGACTGATACGGTCGTAACGAACAACATCCAGAAGAGTTTTAGCAATAGCGACATTGCATAATGCATTATGCATTGCATTATAACAAAAGAAGCATTTTAAGCCTTGAACAAAGAAGTTGCACAATATATTAAAGAGTTTAGGCTAGTGGTGAGACATTTGAACCACGATACGAGTCAAGAATATATACATTGTGCACGGAGTTTGAGGTTTTTTGGTCCGCGATGAGAATAAAGTCCGGAATTTTCAATCGGCGTTGGATAAGAGCACAAGACATAATCTAATCCGAATCTATTTCTAATTCTTTTTCATGAATTTCATACCTGTCACCTTTCCAACATTTTCCATTTATTATTACCAGAGTTGTGGAGTTGGTAAGGAATAATTACGAAAATTTGTTTATCAGAGATGTAGAGTTGGAAAAATGCAACCATTCCTGATTTTATGTGGCCATTTTGCCACTTGTAAAATGACCGTAGAGACTCCTACATACGTTCACTATTTATTAAGTTAAGGCCGTATTTTAGACCTAAGGTAAGGCATTATGACTACAAGGTCGGCCACGTGACTTAGTGCACAATGCCGCTACCTTACGCGTGGCGCTAAAACGCCCTATTATCTATTTCCATCTCTCCTTGCTCATACATTTGACCTTAGATATTTCACCTCCCCCCCCAAAAAAAACCTACTTGTCCACGACGCTACTCACGTGTTGCTATTGATCGTGACGCCCTCAGCGCTATGATTTCGCGATTATGCAAATTGCTTCCGCCCTTGTCTTTAGAAAAACGCCCCGTCTTCGTTTAGTATTTCTCTTCAATAATCTCTTCTTGGTCTTGGTCGTAATGTAAAAATCTTGTCACGTCTTGTAAAAATGAAAATGAATCATCAAAATTGTGTTTATGTCACATTATGTGCATTTGGTTTTAAGAGCGAAAAAAAAGTCAAAGTATATGAAGTTATTTAAAAAAAAAATATTGTTTTCAAAACTACATTCAGTTCACGCAACAATGTGCATAAATCACTAATATTTTGAAAAACATTAACCTAACATAAATATCTAATTTTGAAGAAGAGAATTAACTTAAAAGGAAATAATGTAGTTGTCAGAAGACGCCGAAACATTTGAAAAAAAAATTGAAAGAGGACTTTTGGCTTGAGTATTAAGTTGGACGAGGGACCAAATATTTCAAATTTTAACAGTTTTCGAAATTGTAGTGTCAACTGCGAAAATTTGACACATGCAATCTTTTTAAATATATTTCACTTTTCTTAAAAGAAATGTGAAGAAAAAAGTTATTTTTGTATATATTGTAAAGTATTTTTGAGAAAATTTTGAAAACGTTCCAGGCGTTTCGCGGAAAGTTCCACCAATATTTAAAGAAATATTGACAAAATCACAGGGTTTCGATTCGAGGCAGATCAATCGGGGGATATTCTCTTTGATAAAATAAATTTCTACGAGTTGCTTAGGCGCTAGTATTGTTCACAAATGAATGGAGAAACAGAGAGACGGCGGAACTACAGGCGGACAGACTGACGGATGTTTTGAAACAAAAAAACAACACTATTTTCGGAATCAAAGACCCCAAATCGTGTATTTCCTTCGAAATCTGAAAATTGACTTTCCACGCCATCACATAACTTTTTTTCAGGCTATATTACTCTGTGAATACGTAAGCGTATATATGAAAGTAAAAATTCTACAACAGGACACTAAAACTTACTTTCTACGCGGCCAGAATATAAACCCCTGAAAACCACATTCTTCTTGTTTTTTTCTATTTTGCAACCAAGTAAATGGCACGTATTGTAACCTTCAGTAATTAATTTTTTAAAATATTTATAAATTATTAGGTAATATAATAATGACGTAATATGTATGATTATAACAGTTTTCTGTTGCGTCTTTAAATGTGATAAATAGCAGAAAGTGTTTTAGATATACCTCAGTGTTTAACGTTTCTCTGGAAGCGTTTGGCTATCTACTTATTTTATGAGACACTGTGTTAGGGAAAGAAACTTCCAGAGAGTGCTTGATAGTGCCCACAAGCGTGGCGCTCTTCTACTGTAGTTGAGGAATCGGCGTCCGGAACGGATGACAGAGAAAAGAGTCGCAGTTCTCCAATACTACGTTTCTGAGCTAATTGAAAACTGTCCATTGTGATCAAAACTTTCCACGAAACGTTCAAGTATTGAACTAACGTAGGATTTGGTTCTGAAAGCCGGATACACAAAAGGATGTTCGGTACGTCATCACATCTCTGAAATGCAATGAGCGGAACGTATTTCCGAATACGAAGAGGAGCACAAACAAAAATGCTGTTTCATTTTTTGGAGTGCATTTGTAAAATTTCATGGCTTCTCATTTGTGAGTACCGGTATCCTTATAGACAATGGAGACAATACCTGGAAATTTCTCTTGCCTACAATGCAGCTTTTCCAAAACTAACTTTCTGGTAAAATAAATAAAAAGTAATTTTGTCTCCTCTATTTTAAAAATCCTCTTACTAGATGGTTGCAATCGTAGCATAATGATAGTTATTATGGTACGCTTCAGAACAAGTGTTCACACACTGTAAACTACACACAAATAAAAATATATTAAATTTTTGAATAACAATGTGTTTACTGTGTGGTCATGAGTAGTATGGTTATCCAAATATTCTGAAAGCTCGTTAACAAATAATAATGGACTGGAAGTTGTTTCTTTTGACACAACGCAGATCGTCCAAATTCGAAGCCTAACGTTCTCTTGTGTTGGAATTACTCCAAGACCTAATGTTTGATGACAAACCCTTTCTTTGTCACTTCCCATTTACTGAACTGGTCCTCGAATAGCACACACTACTATACACACTACTAAAATATATAAGAAAATAAAAATCTATAAAGACAAGGATTCAACACCTGAAGAGGTAATTGGCCACTATTTTGGAAGATTGCATAGAGGAAAGAATTAGGAGGCAGGTCCAGGGTGAATTTATTTGGATCAACTGGCGAAGAAGATGGGGTAGGTAATCTATCGGGAAGGGAAAGCGTTGGAGCACTGGTGACTGCCAAGTACAGTGTAGATAAACTTAAAAGAAGTCATTTCATATATTCTCAGTCTAATTGCATATAATATTTCTATAGTTTTATTTTTGTTAATATTATTAATGTTTTTATAAAAGAAAAAATAGGACTCGAGAGCAGATATTCGTATGCTACTTCACACTGAAACTGAGTTATAGCAATGACTTACAACCCCGTCCACGATTGTAAGGAATGTATACAAATGTTCCAGTAATTCTCTGCTATATGTTGTAAACATTTAACACTACTTAATAGTGACACAATTATAGCCCTGTGGACCATATATAGAATACACTTTTTTCAACTTTTTGATCCCAAGCTCTTCATTTATAATTAAAGTATGATATAAGCTTTGAGTTGTTCTTTGCTAAGACACTTTTGATGTAGAAGGGCTTCACCAGTTCGACCCCTGAAGTAGAGAAGTCTCTAATATAAAGCAGTTATGGAAGAATATGCAAATATTTTTTTGCTATGCCTCCTGGCTTTCATGACTTCTTAATTCGCGGAAGTTGTAAGAAAAATAAATCACGAACAAAATAAAAGTTTGTTTGAAATGTTTTATTTCTGTCTATTGTCACCAAC
This sequence comes from Gryllus longicercus, assembly GCA_038098605.1. Taxonomy (NCBI): domain Eukaryota; kingdom Metazoa; phylum Arthropoda; class Insecta; order Orthoptera; family Gryllidae; genus Gryllus; species Gryllus longicercus. Next base: position 4,719,974 of record JAZDUA010000068.1, read on the forward strand.
GTAAACTTTAAAAAATAAATTAAATACAACTTGAAAAAATATTTTTCAAAAAGCATCGTAATTTTTAACTGACATGTTTGTCTCCAAGAAGAACGGTGAGAGATCTCAATTTCTCATGGAAACACATAGGCATCATCAAATATTGGAGTACTCCGAGATATGTATTACTCCAACTGAAATACCGTGGGAATTCACTATTACATCGTTGTTTATTAACATTCAATTAGAATATATATGCAACCACATTACTCATGGTCACGCAGCAAACACGGTTTGTTTGTTATTTCGAGGGCGTAAAAGTTGGTTATGCCAACTCTGTGTGCGCATTCTGTGTTAAATGTCTTTCATATTGAATTATACGCGCATATTAAATGTAGTGCGAGAACACTGCCTGAAAAAAAATACGCACGGCTTTCTATTTCGTTGCCGTGTTATTCAAAACCGTTTAAAATTCCGCTTTCAACGAGGAGTAGCTTTCCACACTGTTGTCTGCGAGAGCTGCCTGCAGCGTTGCACAGCAGGCAGTTTGGAAGGACTCTGTGTGCAAACGCGGTTGCATATTAAAACACTTTGCAAACCTCAACAAATCCACGATGTTCCGAAAAAAATAATAAAAATCCATTGTGGGTAACTTCCTACATTAGTCGCAATGTGTATTCAGGACACTATAATCACTTCGGTAAGGAATCCTTTATGTAGACAGTAACAACTTTTGACAGCTGACATTAAACCGCCGACCGCGGAATTCTCCTCCTCCCCCCGTTTGCCACCAAAAAGTTGAAAAACACAAACCGCAACCGCGTACACCTCTGATCCGGAAGAACCGACACGCGAAATTAACGGAAACGAGCCGCGGGTAAAAATAATGGCTGCCGATACATCAGCGTGAGTTCCGGGCGCCATGAATATTGCATCCCGAAGCCCATTTTTATTTTCAAAACAGATCGCTTCGTGCGTAGGGTAGAGAGGCTGGCTGGGTGGGGGGGGGGAGGAAAGGGGCAGAGCGACTGCCCTGCCACCTGGTGGCGTTCCCACGCGGGTCACCGCCACCACCGCCGCGCCCCTTGGCATCGCCATTCCTGCCGCCGCCCCCTCCGTCGCCCCTCCTGCGCGGCCGATATCAACCCCGCCACCTGCCCCGCCCCCGCCGCCCACGTCGTCTCCTCCGACCCCGCCCGCCAGCAGGGGAGGTCGCTGGAAAAAGCTCGCACACCGACGATGCGGCGCGCCCTGCGCACACGTGCACATGGCGCGTCCACGAGGCGTGAAAACGCGCAGCCGGTGGCGGAAGAGTTCCCCCCTCCCACGCGCTGTAAGGTGAGGGCGAAGGCTGTCGACGCCGACGCCGACCTGACGCCTTCCCTACCTGGCTGTTCAGGCGCATCGGCAACGCCTCGGGCGGTCTCCTGTGCTCCTTTTTTTAATAATATTTTATTTTGCAATTTGGGTATAAACATTTGGCAAAATTACATACAATTTTAATGACATGGGAGTAGTAAGATCCATTGACAGTACTCCTAATATTACATTTTTTTCAGATTAACACACACTAAGCATATTTGATAACTAAACTAACATACTAAAAATATACGATGATAATAATAATAATAATAATAATAATAATAATAATAATGTCTTTATTAATGGCGAGGCTCAGGCCATAGGGCCTGCTCATCCGCCTAACCACTGAATTTACATACATTTAGAGTAGTAACATTTTAAGAGGCATAAGCATATAATCCTCACTTTATTCGTACATTTTGGTGCTCTGGCTGACACACGGGCTAGTTTCTTCACAGACTCATACTTCTGCATATTCCTTCATGAAACCACTCTTTACGAGTCACTTATATTTTTGAACATGGCACAATGTGCATATCAACAACGCTAAACAGGTTATGTAATAACTTACAACTGTTAAAATTAACAATATCAATAACATCAGATTATTGTACACATGAAACTTGCCTCGAAGTTCTGCTATTGTTGGTGAGTGTAGCAGTCCACTCACAGACAACCCAGGCTTTACAATCCTGCCACGCGTCAGCTGTAATTCTATTGCGATTCTTTTGGTGAACAGGTAGGATTGGTGAAGGCTCGTCAAATCTGGCTTGCCTGTCAATGAACCGCTTTAGAGATTCATGATTGTATTCACAATAGGGAAATTTTCTTAAAAACAATTGCTCCATAGATATCAGGTAACACAACCTTCACCCTTGGAACAATCCCCATCACAGTAATCTTTCCATGACACTAAAATCAGATCTAATAGATTTCAAATCTATGAGTCTTTTTTAATCTAATTCTACGCATGCCTTCCAGCGCGCTCCATCAACATGAAAAATCTTCGAGCACAAATGTGTCTTAGTACCATTCCGGGCTCTACAATTAACCTTTGAGTTTAAAATTAAGTGTTTCCCTAAAACAATCCCTATTCGCGTCCTTTACACACGTTCAATTCGCATTTGGAATACACATTTCGTTGTTCATTTCTTGACCATTCTCTTCTGAACTCACCGAGTAATTTCTGTAAGTGAATATAGCTACTTCTGAAAACAATATTACTCGCCGTTTCAGTGTTCATATTTTACACAGAGAAAAAAATAGAATATTGTTTTATTTTCCACGTTGTACTCAGAGAAATTAACTGGAAAATGTAAAAAATATCAATATTGTCAACGATCATTTCCCGACGTATCTCGTTTGTAATGAAACATTTTGAGAAAAATACACTGTAAAATTTTTATACGCTGGTCTGTACAGAGCTACGACAAAATGTTCATTGTAATGGCAAAACGTCAATAGCAAACAGTCAATAGAAAAACGTTATCAATATAATGAAAACGGATACAAAATGTTTAAATTAACTGACTTAACTCTTCTGTTAGGTGAAGGAAACCGCTCGACCGCAGCCGCTGAATTTCTCCTGAATCTCATTTCTTAGTCCGGCAGTCATCCAGAAATATTAACTATTTAGATGAGCTTTTATAATGTGAGAAAATTGGGACATTACAGAAATGACCATAATGAAATAGAAAATAAGAAGCCCTGGACTTGTTTTACATGACTTAAACTTTTTTGTCGGCGTCGTAAAAGAATAACTAATGCACAATGTTAAAAAAACGTCACAAAATGACCTTTTCCATCATTAACGATTTAAACTTCACTGTTTTCGCATCTCAATAAAAAATTTGATTACGAATGAGTTACACGGTTCATTTAAAAAAAACTATTTTACATATCTTCTTATGCTTACTTTCTATTCTATTTGGTTCTAGTTAAGTTTTTTACAGATATGTTAATTTTCCGAAGAACGAGAACCATTTATTATATTTCGACTGAATTTGTTCTTGAGTTCCTGTATTTTATGAATATTACAGTTTGCTGCATTGATCTACAAGGAGCAGGTATAGAACATTAGAGGTTTACTAATAGTATAAATGAGTTTGGCATTTTCAATCGTTAATTTACTGTAGTTCTTTATTGGAGGCTTTAACTGATTTTGTTTTATTATTGTTTGTTTTGTTTTGATATTTAAATGGTATTTCCAGTTTCGAATTCTTAATACAACGTATATACCCGATTTCTATCTCTTGATTCTTGATTTATTTCTAATGCCTTTGAATCTCGTGATCTACCACGCATCAACTAACATCAACGTCGAGAAAACACCGTGACAATACTTGCTATTGTCGGTGCCTAAGCGAAGAAGAACGGGGAAGAATAGGGCAGAGCGACTTGAAATTACGATGAACGAGGGGTGGAGCACGCCAAGAGCCGAGGCCGCGGGGGCGGAGCGGGGCGGGGCGGTGGCAGCGAGGCGTCGAGACGGGGGCGTCGATGCGCGAGACGATTGTCTATTGTCGGCGGATGCGGCCGCTGACTGCTTTGTTGCACAGCGCGGCCTCCATCGCGAGCCGGGCCGCCTCTTCACTCCACTCTCGGAGGAAGAGGCGGCGGCGGCGGCGGCGGATGACGAAACGCGTTTGGCAACGCGCTCCCGCGCGCGCGCTCGAGTTGCCAGCGATCGCCCCGCGACGAAACAAACGAAGGGCGCCACGCCACGTCGTCACCCCGACGCCGCCCTCGCCCCGCGGTTTTTCGCTTCGCGCGCGCGGGCACGCGGTCTAAACAGTGGGTGGGAACGACACCGAAATCGCACATCCCGAGAAAAAAAATAACATTTCACTACACTTATCAGAGAAATTATCTTAGCAATTAAATCGTTTATTTCAGAAATGGCAAACGCCAAAATCGAAAACACGCTTTAGAGACGGATTATTGTTCCAAGAGAATAGACACATCGTTTAGTGCATATTTATATGCAATATATCAATTTTTCAATAGATTTAATAAAAAAATGGAAATCTGAAGAATTGGGACACTTTTTCTCTGTTTTCTCGAAAAGAGGAATTTGGCGTTTGACGGATTTCTGAAATAAACGATTCAATTGATGCGATCGGAATAACTAATCCATCAAAGCAACAAAAAATGCTCAATGGCCTCAGCGATTAGAGTGCGTTGCTGAGTACGCACTCCAGCGCGGCAGAGTAGCAAACAGCGTGAGTCACATCGCGGAATATAATGCGTCCATGCGCGCGATGCAGTAATGGGTAAATAATGTACACACTATTTCTCTGAAAAATTGTGATTCCCACGCCAATCTTATGTTTTACATAAGCATTTTATGTATTATTTTTTGTCACCACATCTTGCATTCGATGCTTTCTTTTAATCAGGGAAAAATAAGAACACTGTACCGAAAATAAAATGAATTACATACGTCGGTTTAATCTTCATTAAATGGGTTGACTTCCTTTGAACAAGCATCTTCATACTGAACATTTATTGTTTTACAAGTGGTCTTGCTTCAAATTTACACACAAAAAGAATTCATATCAAGAACTGCCATAATTATATTAGATATACGATGTGCCAGGAATGTCTCATCGTAGTGGAACCAGTGGCTGGAATGTGTGTTAGCAATAGAAATTATGTTGGTATCTCGAATTTCAGCTCGTAAAAAATGAAAACATAATGTACGCACTGCCCACAATCATAACATGCTGGAAGACTTGTTCCCTTTACTTGTTTCCCAGTGAAATGGTTGCTACAAATGTGAGAGCCCGTGAATCGGCACAGTGCGGAGAGACTTTCCTAGCACACATTATCTGTTACCGTTTCATAAGGATAAAAGAGAATTACAATTTTAATTTATGGTTTTACTGACATCGTATTGTATTTTGTGGAACTACTTCTTTTAAAAATTCACTAAATTATATCGCATGAAATTAACATGTTCATCTCATAAAAAATAATTTCGCCTCTGTTGTGTCTGTTTTGTTTTGTTTTTTTGTTGTTGTTTTTTTCATTGCGTGATTTAGCGGTTTTGACCCAGTGCGCGTTACTTTCAGAGGACAATAGACAATCTGCGCGAATGTTTCAGAGCTCTCTTGCGGCGCCAAGGGCCAACGGTTCGATTGTTTTGAAAGGAAGGCATTATGGGGGCTTTCATTTTTAATACGCGCGCGGGATGGGAATATGTTTACATCGTACGTCTGAGGTTTTACTTGCATGTATTACGCTGTTGAATGTTTCTCTGAGATCATAATCAAATGAATTTCCAGATGACGTTTGAAAAACTGGGATTTTATAACAGTAATCATGCATCAACGAATCATCCAAACATCTATATGTATATTATATGTAATAGTGATGTTTGGATAAACATCTATATAGGTTGCCGGCCAAGGCGCCGACTTCACCTATAGGTTAAGTTAGAAATAAGTTAGTAAGTACTGCCCCCTTCTCTGCCACATAAGCCAAAGAACTGCGGCGCATATAGGCCAAAAATGGCGATAAATGCCCGCCTCGCCAGGCCGGCGGGAGCTGCTGCCGACCGCCGGCAGGTCACCCACGAGTCGGTTACCGCGAACGGCGTCCACGCAATCACCCTTTCGATGGTAATGCGGAGGGTGGCATATAAATGTTCGAACAATATCACTCCGTGATGTGACATAGACAACAATGATAAAGTACGTCTTGCACTCCGTGTCTGCAGCGGGGACAGCACCCTCCCTCGAGAGCCCGAGTACTTGGCCGAAATTTCCACCTGAATGCCTCTACATCGCAACCTTACTAGCTCTAAATTTTCATCTGAATGAATTTACATTGCAACGAAATTCACCACCGAACCTCTGTCTCCCACCGATGAGGTAGCCCACCATTCGTTGTATTTGAATGAATGGGTGGGAGTGGGGCTTGTCCTCACCCAATCCTACATCGGCGCATGCACACTAAACAGAAGCATACTCGAATAAATCCTATACAAAACGTCAATAACTATAAACAAGAAATATAACACGAAAGAATCTGTCTTTTATTCACAATAATCGTGTTAACTAACACTCGCAAATTGGTAACTCCGCCGAAATCACAGTAAATACTAACAAATGTGAATTAATATTTTTTTAGTAAATTAGTAACCGTCATGCTAAGATGTTTACTCTAGTCTGACATCGAATTAACCACAATTTAATCGACACTTGACGTTAATGATGACACTAAACATCAACAAAAACGGCGTTACACCGACGATAAAGAAACACTGACAATAAAGAACAAGTGCCTTTTAAATGAATCCACACGCAACAAGGCGCAACACGGCGTTTCACCGATGACAAATAAACACTGAAAACACACGACTTATAACTTCACGCAAATATAATCACCTAAAAGATGTAATTAATTTGCACTAATGAACCAATTCGCGATGGGGCTATAAGAATCCACAAGCGCGAGGTAAAATAACATCTTAGTTGGTTTTTTTTCGTCCATAATCTGACAGTCAATGACCGGCACCATTATAAATTGATTTACAGATAACGTGATACTACAAATATTACAATAATAAACATGGCGAAAACATGCCAATAATAATCTACACATAACGATGATACTACCAATATTTCAATAATACATACGGTGAATAGCCGATGACAAACGGCCACAGAAGACAAGACTTTGAAACCTATACAAATGGAACTAATGGACGGAATAATCAATAAATTGACTAAAATTAAGAATCTTATATCAACTTTGACAAAACCAATTCTCTGTTTGTAGTAGCAACCAACGAATACGAGATTTGACATACCAATTTCATCTCGTTAATATTCTGATAATAATTAATTGATACATTATGGTCGATGACTTTCTATCAAAAATGCTCTCCAGCAACATTTTATTTGTGACTACTAAGTCATTTTTTTAACGGCGACTCTCCAACATTTAATGGCGTTGGGATCGTTACTTGGATTTGAAATAAAAATATTTAATCGAGACGGCGGGTTGAATAAAATAATTATAAATCCCTCTCTCATCATCAATAAATCGGCCTCTTTCGGCCTCCCCTACAATCCATTATTAGCCTCCTTCAGCTGCAAATAATTAACCAATCCATCGTCAGAGTATTCTGAAAAAATAATTATCCACAGTTACAATACCCTTCGCGAAGTCTGCGTTGTCAATGAACTATAACAGGAATCCACCACAAAGCACATCATAAACAAAATCTTCGACTTCTATGGAGGGAGCATCGAACACTAAGTCATCAATTCAATGAACACAAAACATGTTATTTTCATAGCTTCTTTCTCGCTTTCCTCGATTTAATACTGTGAAATTATTTTAATTATAAACTCGGTGGTTTCCGCAAAAATATTGTGGAATTCCATAATTGTAATACAACGTGAGGAAATTCCATTATTGTAATCAACTGGTCCCCCGGTTGTATTACAATTATTTCAATTATATTAGGCGGCAATTTCATATTTCGCCCCTTTCTAATACTGGTTATATCTCGCTCGTGGTGTCTTTTACGATATTTAATAACACATTTTTCATTTCTAACTTCATAAAACTCAAATACTACTTCTACGTTTTGCTAATTGTCTCGCTGTGGTTTGTCTTTTCCACCCATCTTAAATCTACTACAATAAAACTACATACATAGCTCATTTCACGGAATCTACTGCTCAAAAGAGTACAGATCAACAACTATAACAATTTTGATTTGCAGCCTACTCATTTGAAACTATTCTAAGCTTCAATTTGCCTTCTTTTCCGCAGTGGCGGCTGGTCCAGGCGAGAATCCTGCGGTAAAAAATATCTGGCGCGCCCGTTCCGCGTCTATCTGTGATCCTCCCCTCGCCACTTACATCGTTCTTCATTTAAACGATTTGTGCCACGTGAGTAGCACTTCTGCCTAGCGTTAATCCTGCCTTACTATTTTCATTTGAATTCTCGCGCCTGTGATATTGCATTAATGGCGCCTGGAGTTGACCAACCTCTAACGATTATACCCCAGTAATAAAGTTTTGAACAATAAAGACAAATTGCGCAGTGACTATTTCTTTTGACAAATTCTTTTCTCGATTCCAGACTTCGCGATTATTTATGCAGAAACTGAACTCATCTTTTAATTCACGCAAATCCCGTCTCACTTTGAGTTCTAAATTGGAAACGCACTGGCAAGCCATTCCATTCTGCATTTCTAGCTCCTCAACAAGTTTCTTACTGGTTGACGGTAATTTAATGCTCTTCCCTAAAACAGTATCGTTATCATCCAATTTAGCGTTTAACTGAACATTGCTTTCATCTTCAGTATTTCTTACATTCAAATCCTCACTAGTCTTGTCAAATTTAACAGATGGTTTACTCAATTTTACTCCATATTCATCAATTTTACTCGCGATTTCCTGACGCGTTTCATCAAGTTTTACAGTTGCGTGATTCATCAAGAGATCAGACTGCCTATTAGCGTCGATGTGTTCTTCGAGTCGTCTCTCTAATTTTTACTAATCCCCGCTGAAAAATTCTGTTCCAGCGCATCTAGTTTTAAATTTATGTGATTCATAATCGTCGAAAAAAGTGACATAAAGTCGGCTAAAGTTGGTTCCTGTGATTGTTGGTCGCCAGTACCCAGCTCAAATCGATTCTCGTTCTGTTCTGTCATTTCAATTTCAAATTTAGCACAGATTCTATTGATTTTTTTCGCTAACAGCACACGAACACACGCAAAAGTACATACAATAAAACACTAGCTGAAATAATAAACACGATGGAACAATAACATCAACAGCAATACTACAAAGAACAAAAGCACATATTTTGAGATAAATTAAATTACAAATCTCCTCTTCATGCGCATCCGACGTCCTCAGAAATAACAGACATTTTCTCTTTAAAAATTGTGAGCAACATTGTGAAATGATAAAATCACTTCAGCCCCACGCTGCGGCGCAAATATGCAGCAATTCCCCTCCCTTCCTAGAAGGAATGAGGATTAAAACTTAATTTTACCTTGCCTTTCTACTACATCATGGGGTGCGGGAAGGAGGTGGCATTGCATGCATTATTAAGAAGAAAAAATATTCTTCCTTTGGTTGAAACAAGCGTATAATATTAAATTAGTGTCCTAAGTTGCACAGCCAATGAGCGGCTCACTCAGCATAAAAAACAAACAAACGAACAAACAAACAATCGAATACTATGAACATTGCATGTTGTGGGGTCAACATCCAGTTGTTCTTTGCCGAGACAGGCAGTTAAGCAGTCACTCTCGCCCTGACCCGACGGCGAGGGCAGCAATGGCCGCAGCTCATTTCAGTGGCGACTGGCGGACGCGGAGGCAGTGGCAGGCAGGCAGGCGGCGTTGGTGGCCGTAAGCTCTTGGCTGGCTGGGCCGGCGGCCGGCACGAGTCGGATACATAAGACGCTGGCGAACGGCGTTCGCGCAATCACCCTACTGCCACGCGACACTAGCCGATGCTAATGCTGAGGGAGGCTCATAAATATCCGCGTAATGCCACTCCGTGATGTGGCGGTGACAACGAGAATAATAAAATGCAGGTCTTGAACTCCGCGACTGCGGCAGATGCGCGCACTCCCTCTAGAGTGTAAGGTGGCAGTTTGAACCGTACTCGGACGAAAGTTTTATCTGAATTAATTTACCCTGCAACAAAATCCACCACCGAACCTCTGTTTTCCACCCATTCACCGACGAGGTAGCCTACTATTCGTTGTATGAATGGTGTTCGAGTGAGGCTTGTCCTCCCCCATCCTATATCGGCGCACGTCCATTGAAATTTTTTTCTTCAAATGCCTGAAATACTGAAAATCTGGTGGGCGGTGGCGGCTTGATGTACTGTTACCGTATAATGTTAGTAGAAAATATATGCAAGAAAACAGGAAATTCGTTCAGAAAATAAGTTAAGAAACAAATTATCTTTGGCGCTCATACCCTACTGGCCTTGAATGGGTGAAGTGCATTCTATCACAACCAGGAGGAGACAAAGTTTATTGTTATGTTTTTACACTGCTGACAAAAGAGTATTTCCACAAACATAAAAGATATCACTATCTACAGAAGACCACTTACATAATTTTTTAACTCCGATACTCCAAGTTTTTTCTACGTTTTATGTTTTCTCCTCATGCTACTTAAGTAGAAATGAGGAAGTTTTGTAAAGCGTCGGTAAAAATTGGCGATCAAAACTCATATTGCGGAGTCATGGTACCAAAAACTTGGATAAATCTTGTAGCAAGTTACTACATGGGTAGTCAGAATCCAACTTCTGTGGGTCCTTGAAACCGAACATTTGGTTGACAGCAAAACGTCCGCCCGTTCTTTCTTCATCGTATGGGCAAAATGGGCAAAAAAAGTGCGCAGATAATGTAATATTGCTTAAGGAGTATTCTAAGAACGGTTATCTTAAGTTCATTTTTTTGGTGAAGCCTTCGACAAAAAATTGCTTTATATACTGCTGTCTTCGGAAGTTCACTTCATTGCAACAATAATGACTTCAGTGTGCTCTCTTCTGTTGATTGTCACCCTTGCTTCTCAGTGTGCCTTTGCACAGTTGACAGAGCCTACGAATATTACATGGCCCTCTGTAACGAGTTCCGGTAAGTAAAAAGACTATTAGTGGTTTAGGCATGCCCTACTTCTGAAGTTGCGGCTCTATACACGGCGGTATGAATGCATAGATGGGTAGATGAAAATCCCATAAGCATACTACTAGCAATCTAGAACAAAATAAACAACGTCGAAGCAAAGTTCATACAAATAGCGATCTTGGAAACACTGACACCAAGACGAACTGTTGCTTGCACTCGCGAGGAAAACGGAACGGCAAGCAATCGGGCTACGTCTTGTTGGAGAGAAAGGTGAGAGAGAAATAGGAAACAGAGTTGAAGAGATGCGAAGGGGACAGAGAAAAAGAAGAAAGAGTTGGAGAGAGAAAGGCGTAGTGCAATTTCCGTTGGAGTTTAATTCTAGTAAATTTGTACAATCCATAAAGTATTTCAAAATATAACGTTTTCAACGTTCCTTAGGAAATTACATTCAAAATTATTTTGCACAAAAAGATGTTCCATGCATGAAAATATTTTATTGAAGATAGATTTTCTAATCATCACACACTACAAATTGTAAATAACAAATTAATGAAATTACTTTATTACCATAAATAATTCAATCACGCAAATTTTTTCCTCGAGTCTCTGAAATAGTCTCTTTTTACTTTCCCGTTTACGTACGTATACACAGAGTATATACGTAGTATAGGGAAAGTTATGTAATGCTGCTGAAAATCGATTTCGATATTCCGACGAAAATACACGTTTTGGGTCCCTAATACCGAAAAAGTGGTTCTTTGCAAAACGTTCGTCCATCCGTCCGTCAATCCGTCAATCCGACCGTCTGTCTGTGAAGTTGGAGCAATTTCTCAAAAATGGCTCTAAAATTCCTTCAAACTTTTACAATTGATAGTGCTAATTTAATGACGTACAATTAGTTTTGCTGTATTCATTTGTTCTTTCAAAAATTACACAAATGTACATTTTTTGAAAGATTCCTCACGCCTTTAATACGCACAATTCCAGCAATTTGTAAACACCATTGCGTTTGTGACAAGAAGGGCTTGAAATGACGTCATATGAAGCTTTCCGAAAACTCAATATTTTGTTTGAAAAGAGGTTCAAATTTCAAATTTACAGTATCGCTTAAATTCCATTTTCTTAAAACAGCTTCAAATATTTCAAAGAAACTTACCATTTAGGACGAGGTTTTACTGTTCATTAATATTCTTAAAATAACATTTCCGTTCTACTATTAGGATACGAGAACGTTATGTAATGCTGTGGAAAATCTATTTCGAGATTTCAACAAAAATACATGTTTTGAGGTCCTCTGATACCGAAAAACGATACTTTCTCGTAAACGACTCCACATTTTACATCGAAAATGTCCATATTGGACGAGGTTTTACTTGTCTATAATATTCTCAAAGTCATATGTCCGTTTTACCATTACGAGACCGAAAAATTGAAAAAAAAATGTTCTTTGGGGGGCGACAGATGGCAGCTGGGAAAAGTGTAGGGGCAAAACCGAAAACTTAACCTAGACCAAGGAAATCAAAACAAAAAACAACTAATAACTAGTACTGAAAATTTTGTGCCATTCTGTAGTTCAATATATTTTAAAAACGCCGTCTTCGTTTATTTCGAGACTTAATTAAAGTACGAACATGTAGCACTGCAATTTCTGATATTTCTATTGTTCTTTTGCTACATTTGATACTCATATTTTTCAGGAACATGTGACAACTCTACTGACGATTTAATAACGAGTAACTCATCCAGCGACCCCTTCTCAACGATTCTACAAAACACCTTCAACTTTGTGAATTCCACCATTATTTGTAAAACAGGCTGTGAAGGTAATTTTTTTATTATTTTTAATGGTTTAAAAATTACACAAACGGTATTCATTTACAAAATAGTTATTTATATAACTAGTACATAAAGTGAGTATTTGGCGTCGTAGTGAAATGTGACTCCAGATGTGAGGATAGCACCCGCGTCCGATATTTTCATTTATGTAGATATGCTAAAGACTGGTATTGTGAAATACCCACTGATATTGAATATAAATGTAATAAATCTTCCTCACTAATATTTTAAATACCCAAATAATTAACATTCACCTACTAATATTTGAAATTATTACTTTCCTGCATGGACACGCTATGGAAACTCACATAATACTGACCTGTAAATATTTTTTTATCATTCATTTGCCCTGATATGCTTATATATATATATATATATATATATATATATATATATATATATATATATATATATATATATATATATATATATATATATATATATATTGTGACGTACCTGGTTGGCGGTACTTTTCACTGCAATAAATTTGGAAAAGGACGGGTGTCTTGTCTCGTGAATGGGTCTCTTAACCTTTTCGCTGCTACATTCTCCGTCGGTACGCGCGGCGAGGAATACGGCCCGTTTTCCTGGTGACGCTCCTACCTGCGCTGAGTCAGTGGAATGTCCCACCTTTCCCTGTGCTGAATAAGTTTCGAGCGCTCCTGACCGGTCTGCGACTCGCAGCCACAGTGAAAGGAAAATACATTTCCCATCCTTCTTTTTGATTCGGGCTTTGGACCGACACTGGCGAAGTTAATTTTTTTTGTTTAGTACTATTTTTTAAAATTGGTTTGTTTAAATTTTTCTTTTTGATCTTATCTTTGGCTTTGGACCGACATCGGCGAATTTAAAATTATTTTTTTTGGTTTTTAGAACTATTTTTTGTTTAAAACTTTTCTTCTTATCTTAGGACAAGATTTTTAATTTTTTTATAATAATTTTCCTGCAATTCCATTGACTTTAATATATCTTTTTTGTGTGAAATATTTCAAAACACGGAGCAGCACATAAAGGAACATTGCATGCTTTGCATTCGTACTTAGTTTCTCGACGCTTGTTTTGTGTAGCACAAACAACACATCTTCGCCTTGGTGACCTCTTCTTAGACTGATCACCGGGTATCAGATTTGGAAAATGCCTTCCGGTAAATCGAAGGACCGCGAAAAAATGCAATGTTGAATGAAGATAACAATTCAAAATCAATCAATTAGCAACAAAACGCACCACAACTCTAAAGAACAAACCAAAATAAACCCAAGACTAATAAAAGATGTCCAATACTACACGAAATGAAATGTTCAAACTGCAGGAGCTGAGTGAGGTTCTCGGTTAAATAGCAAACAGACATTGTGTTACACAGAACTGGAAACAATACTGCACAAAAGAAAAGAATTTCAATGGAAGCGCTTCCGCGAGCCGCCTTTTACATTAGGTATATTTGGAAAACCCGGAATTATCCACCTTTCCCTTTCTGTAGAAAGGAAATTCACTAGAAAGAAGCGAAGAGGCAGTGCGCGCCATAAGGCGTCCGGAGGCCCCCAGAAACGGCCCGGCGCCGCGCCTATAGACGTCCAGAGGCTGCAGGTAACATCACGTCGCCGCGCCTTAAGGCGTCCAGAGGTTCCCAGAAACAGCCCGGCGCCGCGCCATAAGGCGTCCAGAGCAGCGCAAAGGTTAAGGATTTGGCAACACATTGGCAAAACAAAGTTATAATTTTGTCTGAACAAAAATACGATTTATTTCTAGAATCACACATTTAGTACATTGCCTTAAATACAATTATTCCCTGTTTTGGTACCAAAACTCAGTTTACAATTTTAGATTTTACAATACCTCGGGCACCGAGAATATGTAGTTTGTTCTCTGATGAATTCTAACGGCTGCAACGATCGGTGACCTTCGGTGCGGCTCGGCGCTCTTTCGGACGGTCGGCAGGGCGGGCTCCCACGTTGTCGGCCCTCGGCGGCGGTTGTGCAAATCCTTCTGCGTTGACGCCAACCGTTGCACGTGTCGTTCCACTGAAGTATGCACTGCCTCTAGATTACTGTTTGTCTTATCCTTGCAGTATATCTCGCTGCTCTATTGTAACACAGTTCGTTGATTCGCCTCCACTTTCCTAATTACCACTATGTGAGCACGTGGCCACCACTCGTGCCGGTACCAGCTACGCGATTTATAGTTTTGCCCCTTTTCTTCACTGTTTCTGACCCTATGAACACGATCATTAGCTTGCACTGTTAAAGCATTTGCCACTATCACGTTTCACTAACTTCCTGATAGTTTTCCTTACACTGGTCAACTGGAGTTTGTCCTCTTTACCACGCGCACCAAATATCGTGCCGGCCTCTCCCAAGTCCTATCTCACAATCCCAACTGCCGTTGTCTCGCGTCGTCTCTCACCGCCTTCGCACCTGATTCGTTCCCTTGTCCCGTGTCGCTGCTCGCCGCTATGCCGCGCAGTTCAAAATGGTCGTAATTAGAATAACACGCTCTGTGTCTCTAATTAATTGAAGAAACGCTCCGCGTTTCAATATATATAAAAATATACAGACAGACCCACATTGGCCACCAGTGACCACGCAAATGTCATTCAAATATTCTTTTCGATTGAGAGTCTTGTTCAGTAATTTCAAATTATTGTGTTTCTTCCTTCTTTTGACATAGCCATCTTGGCCTTTGTTATTTCAGATTTTATCAAAAATTTGTTTGTTTAACCGTGATTGGTCCGTGCGGACCATATGTCCGTAGAACTGTAGTCATTGTTTTCTAAACATCACTTCTAGGTTTTCCGTTTTATTATACATTTCTGCATTATATCTCAATCTATAACCTTCCTGTGTTTCGCTTGGACCATAAATCCTTTGCCTATTATGAAATATTATTTAATTCTATTTCCATTATGGGTTTCGACTCATAACGTGCTGTCTTCTTACCTATTGTACGTGGAGGGGCAATATATACAGAATTGCAATATCTGGAAGTAGCAACAATACATTCATTCTCATGATTTATTTGTTCCCCACAAGAAACAAAAAATGTTAAAACAAAAACACAGTTCAGTACGAAGAATAAAGTTATTGTATGAAACATCAGCAGTCTCTATATGATACAATATTACCGTTTTAGAAATATAGCAGTTATGTTGTCGTTTTTTTCAAAATAGTATTTTTTTAAATCTTTTTTTCTCTCTATGTAACTAATAAAAATACATTTCCCCACTTCACTCACTCATTATCGATTTAATATCAAACTTTTAACCCAAATTTATTCCGAATGAAGACTTTTTTTAATATCAAAAGTTATTTTATTTATTAACTTTGTTATAACGGCGAGAATTATGTACAAAAATCAATACATTGCGGACAAGTTGTCGGTCGCCGAAGAATGGCGAAGCTTTGCCTAGCGAGCCAAGACTTCGGTCACCTTACGAAGCTAGATTCAGCTCCTATGCTGAGATGCATGCCCTTCCAACGTGCTGAAGGCACTATGTTCGTTCTATCGACAACGATTACGTATCCCCAAAACATACTTTAAATGAAAGTAAAATCTCTGTTCTTCATGGTGGTAACGAACATTCAGGCTCTTACTTCGCAAATTTTGTTTTAATAAAAGAAATTAAGATTAGTGCAGGCTCGTATGGAAAAACTTTCGCGGGTATTCATTTTAGATATTGAAGAAGTTATCCAGTCATGTTATATTTCCTTTGTGTTCAACTCATGGTAAATGTTTTGAAGAATTTGATGTTATTAAATGTACGAGTAACGTAGCTCACGAGGTTTTCTGGAAAAAAATTGATGAAAACTGCTGCAGTATACAACGTATCCGAAAGTACCGGTTCGCTGTGTAGCAGTTACTTACGCTATTTCTCTTCGAGTGTAACTGAAATGAAAGCTTACTTAAAATTTTGAATCGCTCACAACCACAAATTATTTGATGATAATTTACTTTCAATGAAACCAATGTGGAGTGACATTGAACGCAGAAAGATAGAAAAGTACGGGAACCAACGTCTACCTGACGTATATTAGGTATTGCCAACGTATAAAAATGAAAATTGATACAAGAGACTAAATTTAATATTAAGCATTTTTCACACAGCAATAATTCCATACTTTTCCTTTACCTACTTACAAATAATTATTAAATGCTCCATTCACATATACAAGCAGCTATTGTTAATATATAAATGTAATAAATTGTTGAGTATTTGATGGGTGACTGGCACGAACATATTACCTAAACTTAACTTGTAGAAGAAGCTGTAAGTGGTGCCTTTGGTGCGGTCGCTTCGTTATTTTTGGCGAAAGATATTTTTTCCGCTTTGAAGTATAAACTACAAGTACAAAATTATCCAAATAGCTAGGTGTATTTTTGTTTTTTTGTTCATTTTAGCTTGTAATGATTGATATATAATATCTTACTTTGTTTCAGAGGCTGCCAAAATTGCACTAATCGAAATATATTATTTTTATGGGTGAGTGTATCATTAACCGTAATCATACACAACACGTACTTCCTAAACCTATTATTCACCGTTACAGTAAACAAGTGAAAAATCTCATTTTCGTTAAAAACTCGAATTTTCCGAAAATTGAAAAAAAACATTTTCCGGCGTGTTCTTTTAATTAAAATATTAAAGATAGATTTTTTCTTAATACAATACGTTCCTTTAAGAAAGATTTTGAAAAGTCTTGTACATTTTTTTAAAAATTTGAGTATTTTTTGCGTAATTTTGAGTAAAGTATTGACAACTTTTAATTTTGTTTCAACATTTTTTTTAAAAAAGCAGCTCTATGTTATTGACAAAATGTTGTTGTTGAATAGTCTGAAGTACGTTTAAGAAAATGAAGAAGGTCTCATGTTGTTTAAAACCCTAATTTTTTGAAAACTGAAAAAATTCAAAAAAAAATTCGGCGTCTTTCTACAACTACAATTATGAACATTTTTTTTCTTAATGAAATGTGTTCATTAAAACATATCTTCAAATAAGGTCACGTTCAATTTTCGAAACCATGTGTATTTTTTGCGAAATTTTGTGTCAAACATAGCAATTTTTTTATACTTTTTTCTTAAAATCTGCACATTTTTATTAAATTGGGACCGTAAATAGCGTAAGGAAAGCTTAAGAAAATGGTGCAGGTCTCATGAGCGTTAAAATGGTTGTTATTGAGAAATTATTTTAAAAAATGAATACGTTTCGGCATTTTCGTGTAACTACAATTGTAAAAATACATTTTTTCTTTATTAAATGTATTCTTAAAAAGCAAACAAGGTTATATTGAATGTTTTGAAAATATAAGTATTTTTTGTTTTTTTAGTATTATTTATGTAATTTCGTAACAAACATAATAGTCCACTCCCCATTCATTGAGCTTTGTGTACGTAATAGAAGTAATTCCAGCAGGATGCTTCCTAAATTAGAATTTGTATATTATTTCATATTTCTTTGTTCATTTCTTACATTCGAGCTTTCGCTACACGTTTACAAACTAATATTTTATGATTTATTGAAAACCTATTTTAAATTGCGGTATTTAATTTAGTTAAATGTGAAAACGAATGGATAATTTCACTTTGTATAATAAGATGTGGGAATGAAGAAAAATCCGAGCAAAAACCAAGTAGTTTTGATGAACACAACAATATTATATTTAATAATGATATATTTGTATCCATTTTCATTTTCTTGTAAGCAAAATGTTGTATCATATACACAGAAAGCTGTTTTTGTTTAAACGTTTGAATTAAAAATATACGCATTTTTCACTTTGTTTGTTTAAGAATTTTTCAAATGGTAATTGAAGTGTTTGAGAGTACTTGTCATATTATGGTATTACATAGCTATTAGCAATATCACGAGAAAGTACGTGCTGTTGTAGCACCACTAGTTTACATTTGCAGTATGTTAAGAATAAATGTTTTACATGTAAAACAAATAATTTATTCATTTTAAATATTTGATGTTTAAATAGTGGCCTAATGTCAAACTAACCTTTACTTTAAAAAATTCGCTTTATTCAATCACTGTTTGTATGTAGTTTATGGAGGTACGTAATCTGCGATGTAGGATTTGTGTTTATGTTTCATGGTCTACTGAAAAAATGTTTGCCACGTTTGTGTTATATTGTCTTAATTACACGATATTGATATTTTTCTTAATTCTGATTCGTAGATGTATTTTTAATTGCACTAATGCTATTAACATTGAGTTTATAAAAAAAATTTAATGGAATTAATGAGCATATTTAGTTAACTAAACGAAAAAATACGAAATATATTTTTTCTTATATCGCACGATTTATTTTGTTCGGAGTTTTTCCAAATCTGAAATGTTAGCATGATATAATTTGTAATAAAACGTTACGTAACTGTTACCGATGAAACATCTAACGAATTAATAGAACATGTGTTGTAGCACCACTAGTTTCTTTTCTTCTTTCCTCAGGCCCACAGAAACCGACTACGAAGTAGTAAATCTGAATAACTTCAGAGCACTGCTTACCGGAGGCCATTGGAACTTTTCTCGAAATACAACTTGCTTCTTTCCAGGATACTTGAATGACGCTAAGACAGATTACACTTTGACAGTGGTGAATGGTAAAGATTTTATTTTTTACGTCTGTATATGTCCATACTTGACCAGAACGTTCTAATCTTTCAATCTTGACGGTGACTGATCTTCAGCACTGGCTGGGGTAAATACAATTTCCACCTGGAAGAGAATTCTAGTGGCCGAGGGTTCTGATCGGTAGTTTTCGGCTAGTCCTCCGCTCAATACCAGGCGATTGACAGAGCAGTACACTAACAAACTGACCACGAACTTCGCGCGATGTTTCCTCCCTCGTCTTTGACCCCTCTGCTCTCCTGAAACACACGTACTCACACATACAAGCGGTAACTTCCTCAATGTGGCACTGTCGTAAAATAAGGAAAGATCGCGTGCGGTCCGTGGCCCGTTTGTTAGCCTACTGTTTCGCCAGCCTCCTTGTGTTGATCGGAGAAACTACGGAAAACTACTCGATCAAAGCAGCCGACCACCAGAATTCTCCGCCTGACTGGGGCTGAATTCGAATTGTAGCAAGTATCGAAAATTCTGCCACCTTAGAGAAAACGTTATAAGTAACTAGAATAAAAATAAAAATAAAATATATTCAACATAAATGCAATGTTCTCTCTCAAAAAATGAAGTCAAATCAGTTTAACACTATGCCTACAGACCTCCGTAAGATTTATTTTAAAACAAAAACTACACCTGTGTGTATTCCAAAATATCAAATAATCAGTGTAATTATACAACAAATATTTCAAGATTCTGAAGCTTTTGGCCACCTGGGCAACAAAGTGGTGTTCTTAGTGAAGCTAAACCACCAAAAATTTAATAGGTCCAAAATAACCCATTTTGTCGATCAGCATTGAGGAGTTTTTTTATAAGAACCAACAAGTCCAAAATTCTGTATTTTAATACATTTCGGAAGTTATTCCCTGCAACTGTCGCTATCTGTTGAGACATTTCCTTTCGGCAATTTTGAATTCCATTGATATAAGGAGGGGAAAAGTCACAATTTCATTAGTACGCATGTCCACGTTACAAACCATTTAACAGAGTACAGTTTTCGAGCAGATTGGGCGTACAGAAAACGTACAGTCCAGACTGCGGGTTGTCTGCGTGAAAACATTTGAGCATGTTCGATTTTTATTAATACAGTAAACGTACAGTTTGGCCCTTTCGCTTTTGACGGTAGACTTCGTTCGCTAACGGCTTTCACTATGGTGAAAATCGTCCATCCATTCCAAATTTGTTTAGATTAGGTGCGGTTCGTGAGATTTTGTGTATTGGCTTGGCGGATTCGTGTTTCAGATTATCTGGGGAGTTTATTTTACTGTATCTTGCAAATGTGAGGTAACTGAATTTCACTTCTGCAGCGAAGATTTCCTCTATTCAGAGCGTTTTTTTTCTGCGCACACTCTAATCCTTCGCAGCCACAACCATACTTGTAGATACAACGCTGACGGCCTTTCTATTTTTTCTCCCCACGTTTAATTAATACTTTAAAAAAATATTAATAATGTAGCTCAGATCCGACAAACAAAATCGCAAAGGCAGTAGTGGCGGTCTCGGGCCTGAGGATCGCGGGTTCGAGTCGCGCCTGGGTCACGGTTGTGTTGTGCGTGTCTCTGTGTGTTTGTGGGTGTCTTTATCATTATTATTTATCATCATCATCATCATCATCACAATTTCACACCATCCCCCGGGACTAACAACCCTGGGGTTTAAAAAATGGAATCAACGTTAAAATGCTATTCCCCCAATAGAAGGTAACGTTCACCTACCTATACAAGACTGAGCCCCGGAGGGATGCGTGGCCTCATGATGGCCGATTCGCGAAACAAAAATGTATGTATCTCAAATGCACGTGCACAAGTGTTGGGAATGAATGTACTCGGACGGTGCACTTCAGGAATTCATTTGTGTGTCCACAGAGCCCCTGGCGGCGAATAGTGGCAAACTATGCAGACCGTGTTAACAAGAGTTTTGATTTTTATACTTCTTGTTATGGATTTTGAAGTTTCTGTACCGTTCAGCATGAGAATCTGCACGAAAACTGTGCCGTGTAAAAGGACCTTATGAAGTTGTTGGTCCCTCCCGAAAAATATCGGATTTAGACTAGAACTTAGATTGGTCTGTTGAAAGTACCCCTGAACGATTATTTCCTATCCAACAGAAAACACGTTTATAAGGTTTTATGTCGATGGTATCACTAGCTTCGTACAAAATCCCTGTATATTTTGTTATTATTATTATTATTATTATTATTATTATTATTATTATTATTATTATCATCATCATCATTTTGGACGCGGCAGCGCAGTGGTTAGGATACGCGTTTCCAACTTGACGGGCCGGATTCCAACCACAGGTAGCTTAGGATTCTTATCCGTTCATGACCTATTCAGGGCTGTCCTGCGGTCCACATAACTTTATTTCCCAATGAGTACTAATATTTAGTTGCTTTCTTAACAGTAAAGTTTGGCAAAAATATGCAACTGACGTACGACATTTACCACGCTATCTTCAACCCGCTTCGTAAGTCTTAAAATGACCTTCGAGATATACCCGTTGCATTAACTTTACAGGGAGCCATGGAAGTGGGTAATTACCGAAAATAAAAGCTTGAAATAAAGGATTTTTAACCACCTTTTACCCCTAGCAGGACAAACCTGCAGTACTAGAAATACAAAAGGCAAAAAAAAATACTATTTTTTGTATACGAACAACAATAATAATATGTATAACCATAATAATAATAATAATAATAATAATAATAATAATAATAATAATAATTACTACTATTGTCATTATTGTTATTGACCTATTTTACGAAGAATGATGTACAAGACAAAAGGTACTTCCAAGCATTTGTGCTCCACAGCGTACCTTTCCAACAACAGCACCAACCTGTTGGTGGTGGTGTGGCCAAACCGTCAGGAGTACTCGTGGATGGTGTGTCAAATGCCCTACTTGGCGCAGCGACTGGCGAAGGCATTTGACGATTTTTCCACAGCCAGCTCGGGCAAAGTGACCACGATGGTGTTCGTGGGCCACAGTGTGGGCGCGCACCTCTGCGCATACACTGCGCGCCTCCTCGTCGTCCTCAGAATCCCCTTGCTCGCGGGTAAGTGATGATCACGATGACAAACGCCGTACTCCTTTCTGAGTATAGGCTGGGTAAGAACCTCTATGACTTCTGCTTGTCTGGACAGAGGATAACTGTGATCATTTGCCTTTGCCTCCCATTATATGAAGAGTTTCTTCCTTTTTTTGTTATTTAACGTCGCATCAACTTTAACGTTGTACTATCTATAAAGATGACATGATGTGGTGATGATGATAGGGGGTGAAAGGACGAACACAATACAACCATGCCCGAGGTGGGACTCGAACCCGCGATCCTTCGGTCCGAGATCGCTACGGCGCTATTGCCTTAGCGACCTCGGCCATCCGGACTGCCTTCTTCCTTTGATGTTACTTAGCATCACACTCATGTTGAGCGCACGCGTGAGTGGAGTCACGTCATATAGCTTTCCCATTTCCTGGGCAGTTGATGAAAGTGGTAGTTGTCTTCCACAGCCTGGAAAAAAGGATTGGTTCTAAAACATTGCCAAAAATGGTCAATGATAAGCTATTGAAATATTTTTTTAAAATCACCTTAAAGCAAAAAAATGACGAAAAAGATTTGATCGAAACCAGTTCAGATGAATAATTAAAACTGTTGGGTATGTTGCTGATGTGATCGAGGTTACTTCCTTTCGTGAGCTCAGCTTGTTGAAAATGACTTATTAGTCGAAATTAAGAAAAATGCAAAAACGTCATATAAAATTGTATAATTTATTTTTGTCATAGCATAAAATTAATTGACCTTTGAAGTTTATGCGATATAAAATCAAAATAATTAAAAAAGTAATTTCTAAAAGTAATGCTCTTTCCTGAGCGTAGGTGACAGAGGAGTCTTACGATCTTATTTTCTGTTATTGGGGGGAGGGACACAAGATCACTACAGTGGTGTGTCACTACAGTGTGTGTCCATTCAGTAAATTAATGTTGGGATGATGGCAAAGAGATGAATGATCAACAGAGCCGAATGCTTGTCCTTTGAAATCCGCTCCTTTGCAGCTCTGGACCCAGCGAATCCCCTGTTTTCGCCGTATCCTTGGCGCTGCCAAGAGGGCATAGGGGCAAGCGACGCTGAGTGCGTCGTGACCCTGCATACGGATATTGGAAGGTTGGGAACCCCCATAGCCATCGGGCCCGTCGACTGCTACGCCAACGGTGGCACCTACCGTCAGCCGGGCTGCACGGAGTACGGTAAGAGTTTGCAGCTGGCGGAATGCTTTTGCGTAAGGATATATTCTGCCTAGGGATATGTACTAGATGCTGGCTAGAACGTACTTCGTAAATTGTAGGTGATTTTCTTTGAAACTAATGCAGCATTGACATAAGTATGTATTTATTTAAAAGCATTTATTTACAGCCACGTCCAGTCATACCAACTCATTCTCCCCTCTGCTCTTGCTCCGCTGGTCCCGCTCGCTCTGCCTTCGCTCCACCTTCATCATTCCCCCTCCGCTTCACCAAACCCCTCCTGCTTCATCATTCTCCCTCCACTTCACCAAACCCCTACCGCTTTACCAAACCCCTTCCACTTCACCAAACCCCTCCCGCTTCATCGACCCCCTCCGTTTAACCGAATCCTTCCAGCTTCAACGAATCCCTCCCGATTTTCCAAATCCCTCCCGATTTTCCAAATCCCTCCCGATTTTCTAAATCCCTCCCGATTTTCCAAATCCCTCCCGATTTTCCAAATCCCTCCCGATTTTCCAAATCCCTCCCGATTTTCCAAATCCCTCCCGATTTTCCAAATCCCTCCCGATTTTCCAAATCCCTCCCGATTTTCCAAATCCCTCCCGATTTTCCAAATCCCTCCCGATTTTCCAAATCCCTCCCGATTTTCCAAATCCCTCCCGATTTTCCAAATCCCTCCCGATTTTCCAAATCCCTCCCGATTTTCCAAATCCCTCCCTCTTCATGGCCCCTCCTTCCGCTTCTCCAAACTCTTACCAGTTTACTGTCTCTGTCCGCATAAGCCTGCTCATACTAACTGCTTCAAATGTATTACTATTTGCACGCAGAATTACATTTTATTTGTTACCCCTTCCCACTACCATCCAAAAGGATGATATAAGCGTATTACACCCACACTATTATTTTAGCTACTATAACAATTATGTGTCACAAATATCTCTCAAAGGTTGTAGCCGGAAAAGACGGTGAAAAATTTGTTCCACATCAAATCGATATTCACGATGCTCATATGAAAGAGGATACAAAATTTAGATTCGCAAAAAATCAGCCTGCTATCAGGCAATCAATTTTATTTTTTTCTCAGCTTCTATTCAATGTATTACGTTTAAAAAAATTACAGATACGGGGGAAAATAGATGCATTTAAAGGAATTTGGCGACTATTTTTGTCAATCAATTTTGACGCCAAATTCAAATGGAAAAAAGTAAATGAAGTTTTTAAATTGATTTTCAACATGATAAGGATGGAGTATTGTCTCAGTTTTTCTCTCTAGAGTGTGTCTTATAACATTCTATATTTTTTTTCCAGATTTTTAAACAATGTGGACAACAGTGAAAAACAATTAAAACCAACTTTCTCTGTTTAAAATTTTTGAAATTCTCTAGGAACTGAGTAATACGCATTTTTACATGTTACATTTAAACTTGACTGTTAAGCAACCCTCCATGCACAGATATTAGACATGTGCATGGAATCTTCTTGAACGCTAAATCTGTATATGATGAGTTGTTTAAAACTCAGGGGAAGTCACGTTTGTAACTGTGTTATGTATAATATTTGGAGAAGGGTTCATTTTCAAACACTATGCATGCCCTAGAAGTTTGTAACATTTATCAGAGACACTTGTAGTATAGAGAGAAAATTAACTGCTCACATCTTTAACAAATTGATAAAGGATCTAAAATCGATTATTGAATTAAGATTTATTAGTGTTGTAAGAGGGTTAAGGTTGGTGTAAGTGGTGGGATGCACGCAGTTATGTACCCAAGAATCCGGATGTCTGTAAGTATGAATGTATGTACGAATATGTATACACATATCTAAGAATCGCGATGTTTGTGCGTAGGTATGTAATTGGTCGTATGTCTCTCGTAAAACTCGGTCAGATTTGCTTTTAAGCTTAAACTTGGAAAACAGTCATAATTAAGATGCACTTGTGCCGTTACTTGTAGTACCATTTCCGTAACTAACGAAACGATGGATAAAGAGGCGTATAATTGCATGATTGGTGTGTTCAAGAAAGCGAGCGACGATAAGAAAGAATTTTATTAGTTACCACGAGTGCAATTATACTTCTTATTCATGAGTTACCTTCAATATTTTTTCGTTTGCATTTAAGAATAATTACAAATTTTAGAAATTCAAGTACGTCTTTAGCATTTGAGGCATACAGTTGATGACGTATTGATTCTGAAAAAGCCCATTTTTTCTAGTGTGACTTGCATTGTTTTCTTATTATATATCTCAATATAGTGGATTAGAGAATAAAGACAGGTTTGCGAATGAAAGATATTAAACATATCCTGGATGAAATATTAGAAAAAGCTGACAAAACTATGAAAATATTACTTTCTCAAATAGTTAAGACAAACATGAAAGAGAATTCAGATGTATAAAAATTGAAAAATTAAAAAAAAAAATTTTCACTCAGTTTTGCTGGCGAACTTTTTAAAACAAGTGAATGCAACTGACGTTTATATATTTTACACTTGTAATATGCGAAGACCAAATCTTGTACACGTAAATGTAGTACATTTTTGTTCATGTTTCAAGACCGGCTGGAAATTTCTTGGCCACGTCTGTGTTATAGTCACTTAAATAGAAGATTTCCATCCTTTTTCTGAATTCTGAATGGTAGTTGTGGATTTTTAATTGCATGCGTACCATTAACATAGTGATAATCGACGATTTTTCATGGAATTAATGAGCAAATTTAGTTAACTTTTGCAAGTTCATGCAGTACAATATAACGGAGCAGTTAGAAATAATGCAAGAAGATATGTGCTGTTGTAGCATCACTAGCTTTATTTTAAATTTAGTGAAGGAGAGAGACGCTAATACGAATGTGTATTTGTATGGCAGACATGAACCCTACGGGGTGCGCCGACAAGTTCGCATGCAGCCACACTAAAGCGCTCTTGATTTGGTGCTATGCCGTTCGCTATCCGGGCAGCATCATAGCACGCCGCTGCTCTTCTTATAGCGCTGATCGATCTGGCATGTGCGACAGCTCAGAGACCATCGACATCACGTCCCTCAACAGGTACAGCTCTCATGCAAGCATTTTGTTCGGGGAGGTACACAAGTAGGGACACGCTCAATTCCGGGGTATACCATTGCTTCCGTCTAAAGCAGTGGTCGCCAAACGAAGCTTCTGAGTAAGCTACCGTGTTCACTTTCTCCCTACGAAGTAGAGAGAAAGTTTTATAATGCTGCGCGAAAAAAAGACGAACTTTTGCAAGAAAAACTATATTACAGGGCCCTAGTAACGAAAAGTGGATAAATTCAGCTTTTAAATTTAGGGGGAAACTTCTATCACGTGGTGTAGCCAGAATCCACGTTTTGTGGGTCCTTGATACCGAAAAATTTAATGACGGCATAAGTGTGTCAGTCGTCTGTCTGACTTTCTATCGGTGATCAACGTTAATAGCTAAATCGTTCTGCCGATTTTCTCTGAATTCGATATTCCCCAATTGATCTGACTTATGTCGCGGCTCCTTGAATTTGAAATCAATGTTTTAATTGGGAGGGGTACTTTACATGAAGCCCCTGGGAGGTTTTCATTTATTTTTTAAAAATTGACTTCATAGTTTTTGATTAAATTGTGTTGTTGGATAATGTAAAGGGCGTTTAAGAGAATGATGTAAATCTTATGTTCGTTAAACATCCAATTCTTTTAGAAAATTGCAAAAGTTCATTTTTCTTTGAGTCTTCCTACAACTAAAATATTGAATAGAGAAATTCTTGCCTTAGTGAAATCTATTCCTTAAAGTCAGATTTTGAAAAAAGTCCTGTACAATTTGAGAACTTTTCGCGTGATTTTGTGTCAAAATACGTGGGAAAATGTACGTGCCTTTTTGCACCACCAGTTACATATTATCGCGAGCTACCAAATGAAACCATGGCAGAAATAAGAACAATCATCCAACTATTCAGTTTGGCAACTGTATGATGAACACACGTACAACATGAAGGATATAACCTCAAGCCCACACAATATTATTATAATCCTGACAGTGACAGTTGCGCGGGATTATGCAAACAGCAATTTTCGTGACTCGTCAGCCTGAGATCAGTGAATCTGCAGGTTAAGACTATCTGAGAGTGTCACTGTAATCTACCCCAAAATTTCCCAACAAACTACTAATAGCTCGCAATCTACGGTTTGGCGATCTCTGGTCTAGAGTATATATTCGGGTACGAGACCAACGAGGTCTGGAACCTTACCAGGTACAGACATCACTAAAGGACACAACATTCTGTGCGAGGAGAACGAACAAGGACAGGGTGTTCAATTTTGAGGTGTCTTGGTTCAAACAGAAGGATATATAATACCGTTTAACGCAATATTACGTTTAAGGAAAAGGTTTTCATGTTCAAAAGTAATTCACGGTGTCTTGTATCGAAAATTATTCAAAACTCCTGACAATAACTTTACTTGCAGTTGCAGAATACCTGGCCCATACTACTTCAACACTACAAATATTTAAGCAAAGGATTCAGCGGAGGCTAACCCATCTATGGCGACAGGCATACCCTTGAAATCGTAAACGACGTTGCATACCAGACATTCCAAGAATTACAATAAAACGCATAATTACTCTAGCTACTGAGCTACCGAATCGACAAACGCTTTAAATCTTTTAATCATTGGTAGTCTCCGTAGTTTAGAGGTTGTAAACGAGTAAATGTGGATTCAATTTTCGGTTGTGATGACTATCGCCTCCAGCAATTTAAATTATTAGAAATTGTTTTAAATACACCGGAAAGGAGCATTCACTTTGTAGTTAATAAGAAGTTCAAGGATCTATAATGGGTTTTTAAAATTCAAAATCAAGGATATCTTGATTGAAGAGTTTGTATTGATATATAACTTGTACACTAACTGTAATAAAATATGTGCACTGAAATTATCTTACATTCTTCAAACCGAGATCCTTCATGCTTTTTCTAAACTTTAAATATCCCACTAGAAAGCAAAATAACTATCTGATGTCTTTATTGAATGACAAAAATGTATTTTATATGTATAGAGCACAGATATCAGTTCTATGAATTATATCTACGTGATTTTCTTAAATGTGGCCAATCTTGCTCGAATCGAAAAATGCGCAACAGAGGTAAGACTCTCTGAATGTTGTATGGAAGGCTAACTTTTACTCAGAATAAAGTCACACGTTGCGAAATAGCAGCGCCATCTCCGCACCTGCCCATGCGTGATTAACTAATTGCTTATTTTCTATACAGAAGCTTGTCAAAGAGTGGCGAATCGTCCAGGACTCTTAAGGGAAGAAAGAAGTCATGCAATTACTATTACATTTAAGCAAGCACATCAAATGATATTACATTATTGTAAACGAAATTCATTACGGTTGCGGTATCGGTGCTGATAGAAGACCTCTGCTACAAGCTCACGTAAGGCGTTATTCTTTTTTAGTAAAGAATTTTATAAGATTAAAAAAAACTAACAATTCTACGCGAGAAGCTCGGAACAGTGCGGTTCAGCTGACTCATTTATTACACAAATCACGTAGTGAAGGATTGTCGGGAAAGAAGAACACTCTTTCTCTGGGCAGATTATAATTCTTTGTTAAGTTATCGCATTGTTCGTCGGCTTTGGTTTAGAAAAGAGAGATTGACCTATGGGTTCGATTGGCCCTTTCACCCAGGTTTCCGTCAGCTCACCCTGCTAACACCCTGAGCGATATTACAACGGGTCTCTTCCTACACATAGTAGCCCATGATTCATGCGCGTGTAGGCGCCAAGTATTAATTCGAAAAGCTGATAATAGATGGCATTCTACATGGGGAACTCCTTCCCTCAAGACGTAAAGCTGCATTAAAAAAAACGTTTCCTCCTCTTGCCTCCGCAGCGCTGTGCCATGAAGACCATTACTACACGAGAGGATGAAACACCGTGAATTCTTTATCAAGCAATTTCGTGTTTTGGCGTCACCTAGAAAGTGCGCGCAGTTTAAAATTTTGATCAAAGACAATTCTAATAACTGTTTTGAGCTCAAGCAAAGAAAAAAGAATTGGCATAACGCATCCTGTGACGTTGAAGGAGAATGCCTGACAAAACAATTCTGTTTCTCTCTGGATTCGCTAGACGCATTAGGTGCTGCAAGCAGGACCATGTGTACAAATTGAAAAGGGAGGGCAACTTGGTCAACAGCTGCCTCCTCCTCCTCCTCATCATCATTTCAAGTTTTAAACATAAAATGTACTAATATTGTTAAATTTTATGTAGTTGCTTACAGAATTGATATCATGCATTGTTTTAATATTATTATTATTATTATTATTATTATTATTATTAATATTATAAGTAGTTGCATTAAAATTACAATAACATCTTGAAATGTTAAATTATCTGCTACTAAAAATAATTATCTAATCTATAATATCCTAATCTATCTGTAGCAAGTATTGTAGTATAAATCGTAGGCCAATGACCCCATCTCGATCAGGGTTTTGTTCAGTTTTCCTGGTCCCTTGAGCAAATGCTGAGATGGCCCCTTGTTTGCTCCTGAACAGTAATGTAACTTCGTTCTCCCCACCCAAGACATCATATTGACTCGTCATACACGATTGTAATTGTATATGTGACTCAATGAATATTATTATTATTATTATTATTATTATTATTATTATTAAATAAAAAACGTACATTTTCCCTCATGCGAGAGAGAGAGAGAGAGAGAGAGAGAGAGAGAGAGAGAGAGAGAGAGAGAGAGAGAAGAAAATTTAGTTTTTACTAATTATATTCAATAGAAGAAAATGTGTCAGGAGGATATTCTTCCCGTCTCTCCCCTGAGCAATCGTCCCGGATGTGATAGTAAGTTTCACAGGTAGTACGGTTACAAAGACACAAGCGGTATTAGTAATACATGATTTCACAGGTAGTACAGTTACGTTCACAGTTTCACAGGTAGTACGGTTACAAAGACACAAGCGGTATTAGTAATACATGATTTCGTTAGCACACATGTCAAAGCTATTTCTCTTCCACGATACCAAACATGTATGTGTGAGAGTTTAGAAGGATCAACGGCAAGATCAAGAATACATTGCAAAATAAATGTATGAAAAAGATTCACTACGTTTCTTGTTCTATCCATTTTGCTCATTGATTTTAAGGAAAGTTTCGCAGGAAGCAAGTTCGAGTTCACAGATAATACTTAACCCGTGGGTTATTTCCTGTCATCCAAAACTGATGTCCGCAGTGGTCTCGGGCTATGCCCCCACAGGACCCAGCAAGGGTCCCTCCTATCTCCAGTCCGCATTACTAAACTGTCTGCTGAAGGATTTTCACTGACTGCTGAAGACAGTCTCCTTCGCTGGCTAACGCAAGGTTCCTCACTTCACTCCATGAGTGACCTGGTGTGCCAACCTAGTTTCTCGCGTGTACCCTTATTATTATTATTATTATTATTATTATTATTATTATTATTATTATTATTATTATTATTATCTTACATTATTCACAGTATCTACTGGTCGCTATGTCAACCACACACAGGTATGATGACCAGGTGTGTGTTTGCTTTACTGAAGGTTCAGATGGCTTCTGACAATACGGCATGTATTCAAAATTACTGTCTTTTGCATGTTATATACATTCCTGGTATCCAAGTGAAGACACTCCAGTGCCCGAAGTGTCATTTTCGGGATCACTCCTGTAGCTGATATTATTATAGGCACAGTTGTCACTTTACTGAAGTTCCACTGAGTTGCGACTTCATAGGCGAGATCGGCATACTTCTGGATCTTCTCTTGATATTTTCCCGATATGTTGTGGGTATTGGGTATTGATATATCGATAAGGAAAACCTGCTGTTGGTTTCTATCAATGTACGTTATATCGGGTCTATTGCCGCCGACATGTCTGTCAGTGATAATGGAACGATCCCAGTAGAGTGTGTACTCACTACTTTCAAGCACATTCTGAGGCACATATTTATAATACGGCACGGAAGTGGCGAGTAAGCCTGTTCTCAATGCCAATAATTGGTGTACCTGCTTCGCCACTTCATCATGCCTCTTTTTGTATTCCAACTGTGCGTGGCTGCTACATCCACTTGTCACGTGTTGGATAGTTTCGCTTGCAGCCTCACATCTTCTACACGAGTCGGAATGAATGGTAGAATCTCTCAGAATGTGTTTTCTGTAGTTCAATGTTGGTACCACTTGGTCCTGGATAGCTATCATGAAGGCTTCTGTCTCCGGAAAGAGATCCCCGTGCTGGAGCCATGCGTGCGACGCAGAGATGTCGACTTCTGGTTTACTCAGCTCGTGAGGGTACCTTCCATGCAGTGCCTTCGCTTTCCATAAGGTTATCTTCTCTTCCGTTTCAATGATTGGTTGAACAGGCGGATCAAGCTTTTTCAAGTTCAGAGGACTATAGTTATTATCAACTGCGCTCACTGCTTGCTGAACTCTCCCACAATGTTCCAAGAAGTATCTTCTGAGTGAAGCAATTTGAGAGCTGTGTAGATTTATGAGATCTACAATACCTCGCCCTCCTTGCGATCTTGGAAGGGTAAAACGCTCAGTACTTGAATGGGGATGATGTTTTCGGTGTTGAGTCATAGCGGTTCGAATTGTTCTCTGGAGGTTGTCGAGGTCGGTATTGCTCCATTTAATAACGCCAAAGGAGTATGTCAGCACTGGAATAACAAATGAATTGATGGCCTGCACAAGGTTTCTAGCAGAGAGTTGAGTTTTTAAGAGTCCATGCAATCGTTTACACACTTCAGTTGTTAGTATGTTCTTAGTAACAGTGTGTTTGATTCGGAGTGACTGTTGGAACCCAAGTATTTGTAAGTTTCATGGGGTTCCATGAAGGTAATCTTTGGTTCATTATCAGTTTCCAAATTTATAACTTGCATATGACCCCGAATGATATTCACTCTCCTGCACTTATCCAAACCGAATTTCATCTTAATGTCGTCAGTGAACTTCTCCGTCACGTTTATTAGTTGCCGCATATGACTCTCAGTGTCTGCATAGAGCTTCAGGTCATCCATGTAAAGAAGATGTGAGACACGAAGAAGAGTTGAGTTCCCCTTTTTAAGAGCGATTCCATAATTAGATGAATTAAGTAGAGTAGAGAGGGGATTCAAGGCTAAACAGAACAATAAAGGGCTTAAAGAGTCACCCTGGAAAATCCCTCGGCGGATGTGTATAGTATCTGTGTGGACGGATTGTTTTCCATTAGAGAGATACAGTTTTGTATTCCATCGACTCATCGCAGTTTTCAGGAAGTTTTGGATAAACGGGTGGACCTTGTATACATCCAAACATTGAAGGAGCCAAGAATGGGGCACGGTGTCGAATGCTTTAGCGTAATCTATGTAGCATGCGTACAAGTTTCTTTGTTTTTCAAGCACTTGCCCCATAATTATAGAGTCTATAATGAGCTGCTCCTTGCATCCCTGAGATCCAGGTCTACATCCTTTCTGTTCATTTGCTAAGATGTTCTGTTCCTCAATGTGTGTCATCATCATTTGTGAAACACAAGATGTTATGAGTTTGTAGAAAGTTTGAAGGCAGGTTATAGGCCTGTACTTCGAGAGGTCACCCTCCTTTGGTAACAAAAATGTTCTACCTTCAGTGAGGAAGTAAGGTAGATTTTCTGGATTGTGAAGAAAATATTGAATTATATTAGCTATATGATGGTGAGTGCTGGTGAATTTTTTGAGCCAATAATTGTGGAGGCCATCACTGCCTGGTGCTTTCCAGTTATGTGCTTTGTTCAAAGCTGCTTGGACAATTTCTACGGTGATGATTGGTTCATCCATTAGAGGAATATCTCGGTGTCTGTCATATTCCATTTCAATCCACGTCCTATCTGGGTTGTGGGACACAGCAGATGACCAGATAGGCTTCCAAAAGTCCTCTATTTGTGCCTTTGAGGGAAGCTTTGACTCTTCCATATCATTTACGAGCCCTTTGCCCTTTAACATATTCCTGTAGAATGCTTTCTGGTTTCTGTTAAAAAGAGAATTCTGTTGCTTCCTCGTAGTGCAATTCCTGTAGCGTCGAAGGCGTTTTGTTAACGCCAAAAGCTTTTGTCGTAGGGTGTCAAGATGTTCTGTTATTGTTGAATTCAAGGGCTCGTGCTTCGTATGTATTTTTGTATTGATAAGGATGTTATTCACCTTTCTTCTCAGTTTTTCTGAGGTATTTCCTTTTTTAAATTGTGTGAGTCTCCCAATATCTCTCCTAGTGCTTTCTATACGATTCACCAGCCGTCTTTCCCAAGGTGGGATTCTTTTTCCACTTCGATCATTGTGGGCAGTTGCTACGCGGCTGAAAAGCTTGGAACCGTTACATCTTGAAGCCACAACCGCAGCACAATAAATTGCTGTGTGTACTTCTTCGAAAGATGGTCTTTGTTGTAGATGTTGTGGCAGTACTTTCTCATTCAAGACGCTGATTGCTCTTGCTAATTTCTTCGAGCAATTTTGTCTGGGAATGAGATAGCGGTTCAGTGGGTCAGTTCCTTCAAATTCCGCAAGTGCGACTGCAAATTCATTGCGAATTTGCACCTCTTCTCTACTCTTATCATCCATACTTTCTGACATGCTTGTTCCATTGTCATCGTGAGTTTGCACAGCTGATATCTCCACTGCCCTCAGATTACTAGGTTCTGAGGAGTTAAGCATGTTTCTCACTTCTTCCGACTTCCTTATTATTATTGAATTGATAGAATGATGGCGGTAGATGGAGGTAGTGGAGAGTGGTAGGTGTTCGTGGGAAGTTTTGAAACCATCCAAGCATTCGCCTTATGACCAAGGAAAAGCAAGAAAAACACCGGTCAGGATGGCCGGTCCGGATATCGAACCCGGACCTCACGATTGCGAATCCAGCGCGTTAAGCACTTCGCTCGATCATAATAATAATAATAATAATAATAATAATAATAATAATAACAACAACAACAATAACAATTAATGGCCAATCACTTGCCTGCCAGATAGTTATTTTTTCAGTAATAGCTAATAAAATGTACAGGAAACTACAGAAGAACCAAGCGATGCCTTTTGAACACAAAATGTCGTAAAGGTAATGGAATGGCTGCAAGGAAATATTATTATTCAACAAATGATCTGACGTTCTATAGGAAAGGAAAACGTAATTCGAGTTTGATTGACTCTCAGAAAGTCTTTGACAGTGTACAGCACGATTGGTTACTGAGGAACCTGGTGATGTTTCGTTTTCATCCTAGACTTTGTGAGTTTTGTAAGGTTGATATGGAGTCTTGGAATACCATGTCACTTCTACAGAGTAGTCAGTAAGTACTACAAACATAAAATATCCAAAATAATAGTGTTTTCAAGGAAATTCACTATCTACACTGCTGTTTTCCATTAGTTTTACCCTTCTATAAATTGTATAAAGCTGACTTAAGTTACAAACTCCAAGATAATGAAAACATAGTATACAGGGTAATTAATTCCTCGTTGCTAATACACCAGGATCATATCCCACATGTAATGTACTGTAATGGGACGGTCACATGCGTCAGGTGATGCCGCGTGTTTAAAAATTTTATTGAACATAACGTTGCACCAAAAGATGCCAGAAAACGTGCAGTTTTTCTCTACCTGCAAGTGTGTTCGGAGAATCGGGGACGCTGACGCATGCAGCCTATTGTCTCCTCACAAACGACGCCCTGCTGCATCCGGTGACACGTGAAAATACGGCAACGCCGCTGCAGCCTTTTCTCGGAACTTTGATGACGTTCGAGTTTCGAAGAATTTGGCGAGACTCGGGCGCCCATCAACGACGCCGCGGTTGGGCGGAAGAAACCGCGTGCCGTGCGCCCGCCAATCGCGGGAAATGAAGCGGGGGAGGGCTACATGACCCGCAAAACCGAGAAGGCAATTACAAGACGCTAGCTCTGCCATTCCGATTCCGATCAGGGAGGCGACAAGAAGTAGGTTTGCCTTGCTGAGGTGGGGGCGAAGGCGAGTTGCTTTGACTAACGGGGGGACGCCAGCGGATGCATTGCCGCATCGCCGCCGCGCCACCTCCCGAAAGCATTGCCTCATCGCCACATCGCAGCATCGCCTCTGGAGACTCTGACTCTGAACGAACGCAGTGGGCCATGACTATAAGAGCCCGACCTCGAGCCCAGAGTGATGAAGGGCCGAGACGCGATTAACGTAGCCGCGAACCGTGCCGCCGACGCCCGGACCAGCGCTGTTGGCGCCCGTTGACGCCACCATGCCGCATCGCTGCCGCTGCCGTCATCCGGCCTCGCCGCCGACCGCCCAACGCCGCCTGCCACCCCGACCGCCTTGCTAGTGAGAAAAGGATTGTGGCGAGACGCAGCCTGCCGACGACTGCCACTCCCGTAACCAAGGTCGTGGCAGTAAGTTAGATAGAAAGTAGTTCTATGGATTAAATTTAGCCAGAGGCTTCGCCTCGTTCAAAAAGGAACATTAAAAGCATCCGGAGCAACGCTGGATCGGACGAAATACAGGTAATCAGGTGAGTCGGGGCCGCTACACAAAGAGTACGGTTAAAGTACAAACTGAATTTACCAAAATTTACGACTACAGCAAGTGACAGATCGACCTTATCTGGCGTTTGGGCTCGTCACTTCTGTGGAAAACTCAATAACTAATACTATCCGACAAACTCCGGAAGCGAGCATTTGGCAAATTTCGCGCGAGGTCAAGGCATCACCGTCATTCATCTGGTGAACAATGCATGATGAAGCGGGTTTTACTCGAACTGACACAATTAATGTGCAATAATAATTTGTATATGGGGACCGAGGAAATCCACATGTCGCACATAGTCTACCTCATCAAGATTAATTTTGTGTAAATGTGTCAGTTGGCATTGTCGATGAATTTATCCTCTATCTTCACTTCTCATCCGAGCATTGAAGAGGCTCTCAATATCTGAATTTTATACCTCAGGTACTCCCAACGCTTTTGGAGCTGGGGTTTAATGAGAGACCGTGTTTATGCTACGGTCGTGATTAGTCGACGATCGTGATGACCTTCGGTGCATTGAAAGCGTGGAGGCAGAAATAACGGTAATACAACCCGGTATAGTTGTGCATGTCACGAAGGCCATACGAACCAGATGCCTACCTTGCGTTCACGCAGGAGGCGGCCATTTGATCACTGATAGAGCCCCTCTTACACGAGGTGAAAGTGCAAATTTTTGGCTGTATATGCAAACATGATAAACTATCCTAAATAACACTTAAATTATTTTTTCTCTCTTTTCATATTTGTTAGATCCTTAGGCAATAATAGCAACAGCGAACAATATATAATATTTGGGCCACCGTTTTTGCAGAAACTGACCAATGACTACAAAAAATTTCTCAAAATTTTAAGTATGGTTTACACAATTGTCTTTGCACTCGGTATAATTTAGTGTTATCAATCACCGGGTCCTGTATGAACAACGAGGACTGAATAATCCTGTACAGATAATCTTAATTGCATGCTACATAAGAATGAAGCGATTCTCTCTCAAAATATCTCTTTATAAAAATTGCTTTCATGATGCAATCTTTGTGTAATGTAATATTTTATAAGTCACAACACAAATAATAAGCGACTGCCCAGGATTAATTTCGACGGTTACCAACAAGTTCCAACCACATGCAGAACTAGTCCTCGAAGCCCTCAAAAGGTTAAAAAAGTTATAGGGAAAGGTGTTGTACCTTGGACATGTATATACCTTGGAACTTTCCTCTTTTCTGATCGTCACAATTTGAGTTCTTTCATGATCTTAAAATCAAGTGTATTTCCTAAATTTGAATAACTTAGAAATAAATTTTTATTTCGAAATAAGAAATTGTAATATAACAAATTTCATTAATATTTTCAAATTTTAATACATGCGCATTGAAAGTTGACACCCTCATAATAATCTCTTCCTTACAATAAGTGAATATTCAAGTCCAGTTATAGTCGAGACTCCTCGGAGGAATACTCACGAAATTTTCACAATTAATTCGATTTTACCCTTGAATTATTTGTTGGATCTTTTTTTATTTATATGTTAGCATCATTAACAGTACTTCGCATAGAAAAATATTCCTGAACACGAATTTGTGATAGTATATTTAAAAATTATCAAATTTATTTAACTATATGTTTTATTTGTGGTTTGTTTCTGCGGTATATGTTATTACGAATAATAGAATATTAGATAAACTGTAATAAATTTTATGATAAACGGAAGAAATTCTATAATCAAAAAGTAAGATCAATAGAAGAAGAAAAGAAGAAGAAAGAGAAAGGTTAGAAATGGCAATACGTGATTGTGATCTCTGGTTCTCTCGGAGACGATTCTCTTCTTTTATTACCTAGCTCGTAGAGAGGGGTAGAAGATTATTTATCAGTATAAATATAGCACTATTAAAATTTACTCTCTTCCTACAGACTTTTTTTCTGACTACTCAGGCGTGGTGCCGCCTACACAAACAAGGCGTCGAGGGCGACTGCCTCTGCCCACCCCTCCCCCTCTCTCTCCCCACCAGCGCCCATGCGCGTGGTCTGCCGTTCGGATTGCGTGTCAGTTAACGTGCGAACAAAGACAGCAATCATCCGGAGAGATGAATGGAGTTCTTATTCCACAGAGACGAACACTGTTTCCGGAGAACAACAGAGGTGATTGTGGGGAAATTTTTCTGATAAAGACGTTGACTGAAATGGGTACGCTGTTTGTTTTCACGAATACAACTAGAGAAAAATTTACAATCGGTCTTGTTAATAGCATTATTCTTTTAAAAATTATTCTTGGTAAATATGAAAGCCAATGCAAACCAAGTAAACTGCCAAACATATTAAAAGTATGCTGTTTACTATTACTAAGAAATGAAGTTGGGGACGGTGTGGTAACACGCACACATTTTGACGTTTGTATTTTTAATTTTGACGTTTCGAGACAAAATATGAATGAAATGATTTTTC
This sequence comes from Gryllus longicercus, assembly GCA_038098605.1. NCBI lineage: Eukaryota > Metazoa > Arthropoda > Insecta > Orthoptera > Gryllidae > Gryllus > Gryllus longicercus. The sequence continues at coordinate 4,758,584 of JAZDUA010000068.1, forward strand.
TGGACTCTATTGTTTTCATTTTTTTCAAGCATGGACTAGTTTTACAACATTATTGATTTATTTGTAAATATAAAGAAAGTGTAATTAGGACCAAGGTACTACACAGGTGTATCTTTGACCCAAACATATTGTACCTTAGAACGTTCATAAATATGTTAGGAAAATGACAACTTACTAGAAAGAACAAAGTTATTTAATAAATTTTAAATCAACATTAATGTCTTAAGATGATATTAGGCATAATTAACATTTGCAGGAGAACACAGTCAGTAGAAAAATTTTCAAAAATTAATTTAACAAACGCTGGATAAATCGAATTCAAATGTAAACTTTTGAAGCTGCCAAACTGATCCTTCTACTGAAGGACCTGCATCTGGAAGTTCATGAAGACAACATTCTTGTCGATATGGTAGTATTTTCCCCTTCGTATATTTTTGAAAATTCATATCATTTTTCATGTATTGCATAATTTTAATCTAATATTAAATTATAATAATAAATTATAATGTACTAATAAACAATCACATAAATTGTAATATGTTTTTTTCCAACACCATAGCTTTTTCAATATCCTACTTGATTACAGGTTTTCTCTTGACGGAGACTGCACTTCGTAGCTTTTTATTTTTTCTGAAAATAACGTTTTGAATACGTCGGTATTTTACATTTAGTTTTAAAGCTAAACGTAAATAAATTACATAAAATAGAATTGTACTACAATTTTGGAAGTATTGTACGTCGGAACAGTCCAAGGTACAGTTCTTTTGTTAGCTCCAAGGTACAACACATCGTTGCATTGAACTGCGTGTCTTTTTTGTCTTTTTGAGGTAAGGATGAGCTCTATTTCAAAGCTTTATTTCCCGATGTTCTGCTCTTAAAACAGTACGAAATCAGGAAATGCGTTCATTTCAAATGTGATTACAAATTTTGGCTCTATAATTAAGGGAAACCAATTAGGAATATTTACTTTTGACAGGTGATTTTATGTTTTTAATAACTTCTACAGCAGCTGAACTGTCAAATAAACAAATTCTACTGCACAGAGACCACTATTGACAGTTTTATGTAAAGCATATATTAGTAGTTATATATCTTGCTAGGAAGATATATGGTAATTTCTGTTCAACAAAATGTCTTTCAAAACATTGAAATTTACAATGTAAGAACAATTGTTATGGACACTAAATTTAAAATTATAAAATTGTAGTCAAGATAACGAGAAAGGAAAAGAAGAGGTTAACAGAAAAGTGATTCTTCATGCACCAAGTGCACTCTGTATGCAGCAGTTATTTGTAGGGCAGAGGAGGGTAGAATTAGGAAGATAGAGATAGGCAGGGAAGGCCTAGGGTAGACGACGAGGTCAATTCGGCAGAGTAGCTAAAGGGGTTGGGGAAGTCAGGCTTAACTGTCGTGGGGTGAGGGAGAGTGCATGGTACGGGATAAGGCGGGTTCGCGCTGCGATACGTCGGTCGAATCGAGATAGTGCTAAATGGAGCAAAGCGGGGGTCAGGTGCCATTAGTCGCTCGGGAAAGTGGAGTGGCGGAGAGATCAGGTAATGCGGGGGTGACGACGCCCGTCCCTGTTCGGGGTCCGCTCATCCGTCGATGGAGAGGGAGAAGGTTGAGGAAGAGATGGAGAGATGAGAAGACGCAAGAGACGGACGATTGATTGACATTCCCGAAAACGTCTACTTCTTTGATCGTTTGTCCCGTTAACTTAGTGAATAATTTATTCCAGATTGAGTAATTTTCTCCTCTGCGCGTTAGCGAGATCCGGCGCCGACCAACAAGTCGGCGTGCAAGCCATTTCCCCTCCAGATATCTTTTCGCTTGAGAGACACCGCGCCAGCTTTCCTGATTTCCTAATTGTCTCCCGCCATATCGGATACTGTAGTGCATGAAGTGTGCATGTGCATGTAAGGAAAGATAAAAAAGAGACGGTAAATATTGTGCGCGTCAATAGTCCGTTTGTTAAGGTGTTGCTCAAGCAATGGCATGGTATTGATCCAACAATTCAAGTAAAACTACCGACCAAAGCAGTCGAACGTGAAAACGGACGAGACATTTGGTACAAATCGGTCAGAAACGGGGGAGAGATTCGAGCAAGAATAGTAAGGTAAAGAAGCAGGCGAGAATCGAACGAGAAACGGGAAAGAAATGGAAGGGAAATGGGAGATAAACAGGCAAAAAACGAACGTGGAGAGGTGGAGGAATATCAGAGGAACGGTCAAAGAACAGTCGAAGTACAGTCTCGGAGCAGCCGAGAGGTGGTCTGTGACCAGTCGAAGAACTGGCGAGAAACAGGCAAAGATCGACGAGGAACAGTGGAAGAACTGGGAAAGAACAATCGAAAAAATGAACCGGGACGGACTAGGAACCGGCAAAGGACTGTCGAAGCACGAGCCGGGAGCTGTCTAGAGCGAGGGGAAATGGGAGAGAGAGGAGTGCTCGGGCGGCGGTTGAGCGGGCGGGTCGCGTGGTCGTGGCCCCGAAGCGCCGCGAGCCCGAAGCCACGTCCTCGATTAAGGGACGGCGTGGCGGCGGCGGGGGCGAGCGAGGGCGAGCGGGGGCGGGCGGCGGTGCATTATACATCCGAGGGATCGCCCGCGCCAGCCGCCTCTATAATGCACAAGCGGCCGGCGCGTGCCGCAGACGCCCGGCGTCGTCGCCGCCGCCCTGGGGCTTCGGTTCGGTTCGGAGGGCGAAGGGCAAGAGCACGAACAGGACGCCATCGGAGGGCTTAGCCCGACGCCGACACAAAGGTTACGGCTCCGAACGGGGAGTGCATGTGCACCGGAGAGGGATGAGGAGATTGTAATGGTGGAGCTGAGTGCATTTTTTTGTCCATTTGGATGAAAGAGCGCTGGTAAAAGGAGGTCAACGGGATATGTATTGCGTATAAGAGAATATCTGAAACACACTATACAAGTATTTTAACATACGAATTGCCATTGTAGATAATAAAAATTCTTTAGTAAAATAAAAAAAATATACATACGATAAACCATCTATAATGTTTGCACGGTAAGAACTCCAGACAAATTTCTTCGATTGTAACAAATCTGTGGTCACACTACAGCATTACGTGGCTTTGATATATGAATTACAAATGTAAGAAGTATCTATTCAAGCTTGCATTATTTTGTACATTAATTGATTTCGAGAAATTAAATGTTACTCACTTTCCGTCGATGATAACAAACCTCCTAGAATTTATTAGATACAACGCTGGAAAGAGAATGCTGTTAACTGAATCAAAGTATCAGACTAAGATACGAAGAGCGCTAGAGAGACGTATGTTATCGAATATATAAAGCATAGGTTTAAAGACATTTTTTCAAATACATGGTATCCAATTGGAGAACGCAAGACTGAGACACATGCATGTGTAAAAGAAAAGTAAACCAATTGTTTTTTTATTGATTTTTAGCGATTTTTGAAGTCTTTCAACAAGGGACTAAGCTCACACTTTAATGTACAGAAGTTTTTGTCGAAGATTCATATAATCAATAAAACCATCGAATGAATCAACCACAAAAAACATTTAACCAGGGCTTCAAGAAATTATATATATATATATATATATATATATATATATATATATATATATATATATATATATATATATATATATGGAGAGAGAGAGAGAGAGAGAGATTACCCAATCACAGAAGATCATATCCAGAAACTGTCGAAGGCTGGAAATGCAGTTTCACGAAAAGGACATACATTCGATTACTGCAAATTGGTAATAAACAAATATTAAACAAGCACAAACTGACCAATAAAATATACTTTTTAACAAAGTTTTATTCATAATAATAAACTTAATTATTTCTACTGTTCCATATCTAAACCCAACGAAGCGGAGAGCACCTGCACTACCCTAGAACCACCTCCACAAACAGAAGACCGAGGTTGAATGTTGGAAACACAAGAGCGCGCACCTTCCGGAAAACGAGCCTCGGCTGCGTGTCGGGGAGCGAGGCGCGGTGCGGTTCGGCCAGCGCGAGGCGACGCGGGCTAAAGCGGCGCCGACAGCTGCGAAGGAAATGTTTGGCCGAGTGTCCACTACGCGGGGCTGCCTGCCGGTGCCACCGTTCGAGACCTGGAGTGTGGAAGGAGCGGCACGGATTCGGTAGACAAACGCCGTTGTTCTGCAGCCACAGAAATTCCGATTTTTTTGTTTATAATAAAGAATCATTAATTAAGCAATACTACGTGAAGTCACCATTGAATGAAAAAGAAGTGTTTAAAATTTATATATTTCGTTTACTTCATCACTAAATTTGACATTTTCTATGTTAAACACCATAAAAAATTATCTTTTTGTGTTAGGAAGAACAAAATTTAGATTAGACTTGTTAACTACTTAACTTTATATGTGTGACTTGTAAACTATATATATATATATATATATATATATATATATATATATATATATATATATATATATATATATAATGTATTACAAGTAGAAAACAGAAAACATACCCAATGTAATACAACGGTCTACGGGTGGGTGTATGTGTGTTATTAGAACAACAAAAATAAATAAAAACCAGTGGTACTATAGGACGGCAAACTTTTGTTTACTAGTTATTTTTCTAATGTATTTTAATAATAATAATAATAATAATAATAATAATAATAATAATAATAATAATAAAATAATGCCTACTTTTCAGCCGAAACCACGTAAATATTTACATTTGCGTAATGACAATTGAGGCATTCTGGTACTGGCATACAATGGTAACTGACATTTCATGTTATTTACCAAAGTGCAATGATCTTATTAGCTAACGAAGATGTGCTGCATATAAGTATGAAAATATTTTGTCAATTTTCTGCACTCTGAAACTAACACGATGTAAAGAGAGCATGTTTCTTATTTACAAGGAGAGCGTGGTAAGTCCATAATTTTATTTTCACAAAATCTCATAAATTATATCTACATCAGAATGCATCAATTGTGACCAAATCACAAGAAGAAAGGAGGACAGAATTTACATTTATATCTGGGATGCAAGACAGGGACCATCCCGGCATATACACCTTAGGCGATTGAGTAAACCCATTGCGTAAAACCTCAATCCGGATGGCGGATTAGGGCCGTAATACTAGTGAACTACCCAATGGGAAGAAAACAGAAAATACATTTTCTCCGTACCGAATACCTAGCGAGTACAGAACATACTTTTCGCGACCTTCATCTAGAGTGGAATCGTGCAGACATTGCAACGGTCGTTGTAGAACCGCCTCAAAGGGCAAGTTTTTCCCCGCGCGCCATTCCCGTTCCCGCGCTCGCTCCCTAACGAGCGAGCAAGCGTTGCGTGCTGCGACGCAAGATGCCTGCACCCGCCCGCTGGCCATGTGGTCGCGCGGCCGGGGCGGCGCAACGCAGACGCGTGGGCCCCGGGGCATCGGTGCGTTACGCGGTGGCGGCGGGGGCCGGGGGCGGAAGAGGGGCGGCAGCCCGAGCGTGGCGCCCGCGCACCTGCCTCCACATCTGGCGGCGCCCGCGGGCGGGTTGGGCCGGCGGCGGGGGGTGGAGCGGCGGCAGCCCCGCGTACGAAATGGCGGCGGAGGATTAAGTGGGGTCGGAGGTTGAGGTGTGTGGTGAGAGGGCGTGAAGAGATCAGGATTGCAAGCCTCGTACGATTGAGGAGGAAGGAAGATGGCGGATGGGGATAATAGAGGTATTGATAGTTGCGGTAACTGCGTAGACGGTATCTTTTATGTGCTAATGGAACCGACAGTTGAACGGAAGATAACTGGAAGAATTGTGCAATACATTACGTTACAGGGCAAGAAAGAATAGTGTGTGATGTCAGAGATGGGTTTTGCGATGAGGGAGAAAAACAGAATTCAGGCCGGAGGTGAGTCCAGTGAAAGAGAATGCAAACAACTGAAAACTCAGGATTTTCTACACTTAGATGAAATGATGGCATACGAAATGATGGAAGGCAGATAGTGTGGGAAATGCTCGCGGTAAAACTTATAAAGAGAACGATGGAAGTGATCGATGCACGTGGAAATACTCGTATTTTCTTTAAGTGACATTCTGTGCTCGTGCAGAGGAAACATTAGGCAAGGAATATAGGAATAAATAATTGGTTCTCTCACTACAATCGGATTGATTTTGAAATTGACAATAGTATAGATTACACGTGCAATGGCATTGATAGAAGATTAATCCATTTCTGCAAGAAAAATGGTAGGAGAGAATTGAGAGAAAGAATTTCGAAATGATCTAGATTAACCAGCTCACATGAAATTGGGAGATTAGCTTCGTCAAAGCAAACAGACAAATGTAAAGGTGTTGACCTAAAATTAGAAGGTATGAATAGCTATCGATGGCATTAAGCAGTGGTTTGACTAAAAAGATGATGGCAGAGAAGAAGAAAAATAGATTTAAGAGATTTAGGAGTCGAATATAACAGTTTCAACGCTGGAGATTGAAGTAAAAGAATGGTCTATTTTAGGGTGGCAACGCAAATATTCAAGCCGAGGTGACGATAAACTCCATTACGATATATATATATATATATATATATATATATATATATATATATATATATATATATACACTTATAAAAGGCAGTATAAATAATGGGACAAAACCATTGAAAGACGTTGGTGTATCAAACGTAAAAACGATAAAATCTAAAGATGGCGTTTGATGATATTAGATTTCGAGCGAGATGTGTGCTCTAACGAACGAGCGAGTGTGAACAATGAATCGTCGCGAAGGACGATCAGTAACTAGGTATGATGGCTATGAAAGGCAAATACAGGCCTAACGAGGTAGTGTCACTTCGTCAGTACACGAGACGGCGATGCAGCCGGAGGGAGGAACGGAAGAGAGATGTCCGTGGCGTGGGCAGAACAGTGGTGTCGCAGTAATTTCGACGCGTTTGTCAGCAAGAGCGACGCGTAATGTGGCTCCAGCGAGCTAGTTTCCCTCTTCTCGAAGCAGACTTTCAAATCTCGGTCACTAATGTTGCTTTTCCTGCTTCACTTACTACTTACCAGCTTTTTCACTAATTCTCTACATAATTCATTCAATATTCTCATTAATTCCGTCCTGTCATTTGTCATCCATTTAAATATTGGGCAACAGTAATAATATTAATAACGATAATGATATTGATAACGATGATAACAATAATGATAATAATAATGATGATAATATTAAAAATTAGTTTTTCCAAAAAGTACACTGATAGTGTACATATGTTACCATTTACGTATACAAATATTAGAACTACAAAAAACAACACCTTAAAAACAACAAAGCAGGCAGAAATAATACTAATTTTGCTTAACTACATTACATCATGTCTAACCTTTTAGCGAAAACACCATTCTTATTGAAATTTGTTTATCCAGTACACTACAAACCTTCTCTAAGTACTTTTTGTACTTGACAGAGCCGGGTATGTTACTACGTACGCAGTTAACAGTAAAGATGAAGATTTAGTTCTACATATTGTTAATATAGTTGTACACATAATGATAGTAATAATAATAATAATAATAATAATAATAATAATAATAATAATAATAATAATAATAATAATAATAATAATAATAATAATAATAATAATAATATACTTTTGCTCATGTTCAGAACCCTTAATTCAGGACTCAATTTTGTAAACACGACAACCGATACGACGACATTGAAAGACATACTGATGTCACTGGGCACATGGACCCCAGCAATTAGACCAGCTCATCAAACAACACAAGCTCTGAAAGCTGATCTCCTAGAAGGTGCAACCGAGCGGCATATGCGGAATGAGGAGCGGTGAGGCTACTGGCGTGTGGCGGGAAGGTCGGTCGAATCGCGGGTGAGATCTCTCGGTGGCACCCTCGCTTCGCACCCTGCAGAGACCATGCACATCCGCACCATCGCCCGAACAGCCGCCCTTAAGTCTACCCGGTCCACTCCGTCGCTCGCCCCCGCTTCTCTGTCTCCCGCCCCCTCTCGCCCATTCGCCCGCACGCCGATCCCGCCTCTCACCGGGCGTATTCCGACTGCATCCCGCAGTCCTACTTATCCTAAGCCGTTGGCCTACCTTCCGAAAAAGGATAGCACAACTTCTCCCGTTCCGTTTTCCTTAGTGAAACGATTGGTTTCGTCATTTATCTGTTTTGTTTTTAAGAAACGTTTCCACGCCCTTTTAGAGCAGTGCTAACGTTGAAAACCACTCTTGTATGTTGTGGAAGGAAAACTTGGAACTTCCTATCACGAGCATATTATTTCCCCCTTGACATAACATACATGTTTCCGGAGATTGTGTCATTTTCATCTGTCTTCAAAGCTTTCTCTGGATTGGTCTACATCTATTTGTGCTGCTGATGAATGAAAAGTTAACAATAAAATTTCCATTCCTTCCGAAACACGGTATGAACGAAACGAGATGCAGTCGGGCTATGTCTTCTCAGGCCCAGAAAAGTGAAGAGTGGTTAGCTGGGAAGTGGGGGTGACAGAAACTGATTGATAAGTGAGTCAACTGCTAAGGTCACTAGTCCCGTATGGGTAGTGCATGATTTTTTCGTGGGATTCGGCCCCGACATACCCGTCAGCTAGCGGAGTTTTCTCTAAACCAAGTATCTCCCCGCAGTAGGTCATCGCCCCATACGGGGCAAGCAAAATCCCGACTGTACTCCTAGACTGTGTGGTAAAGTAGTGCGTGCAAGTTTAAGTAAGGGGTGAGGATAGGAGAAGGAAGAGGAAGGAAAGATCAAGCGCAGTGCGTGACCCGCTTGTCAGTGTATCGTTCTGGCTTCCGCCTGGTGTTGATCGGAGAAACCACGGAAAACTACCGATAAGACCAGCAGGCAGCTAGTATTCTTCCCCAGACAGCGATTGAATTCGACCCAGCTAATTAGCTGGTGTTGAAAATCCTGTCGCCATTGGGACTCGTACCTTAGAACTCCTGGCCAAAGTCACTGCTGTGTAATCAATTGATACGCTGAGTCATTGAGTCGGTGGGTGAGGAAAACTGGGATGCAGTCGGGTGATTCCACCCCCGTCTACCCCATTGCTCATCCCATCGTCTGTCCGCCCACCTAGTCGCAGGCCAGTCGCCTGTCCTCCTCGCCGTTCACCCCTTCGCTCGCTCGCCCTCCCGCCCGCCCACCCGCTCGGCCGCCCTCTCTACTGCCCGCCCGCCTCACCGCCCGTTCTACCGCCCGCTCTGCCGCCCACTCTACCGCCCACTCTACCGCCCGCTCTACCGTCCGCTCTACCGCCTGCTCTACCGCCCGCTCTACAGCCCGCTCTACCGTCCACCCAACCGCCCGCCTGCAAAGTGGCGGAGGGGGAGGTGCGATGATAAACAGGGGGACACGCAACGGTATTTTCTGAAATAAAGCGCTGATGAAGTTCTCGATACAGGGGAGCGCCGCCGGGGAATGGGGAGGGAAATGGATGCTCAAACAGCTGCAAACGACCCCTCGCGAATGTGCGCGCGGGATTAAAGGTGCGTTTTGTTGATGGGTGAGAAAGAAATGACGCGAGAGAAACAGAGGAGAGTAGCGTGTCCCACGAGGGGGGAGAAGATTTTTATTTTTATCACTATCTGTCAGAACGGCTCGGCTTATGTATGTGATACGTACAAACACGTCAATTCTAATTTAAATATTTTATTTCGTACATAAACAATACTTTAATATGATGTCTTCAACCGTTTTAGAAATTTTTTCTCTGATTGTACCGCGAGATATTCTTACAATATTTGTATCTTTAAATGCCTACTACAATTATCAGGTTGCATCTTGGGGCTCTGGGTATTCGGAGGTTTGCAGGTGCTCTGCTAAATTTACTTATAGATGCTGGGAACCGGGAGAGAGAATAGATAGAGATGAGAAAAGAGATGTTACACACCGTAAACGAGCAGCCAATGTTGTTTAACGTGTAACAAATATGGAAAATAATATAAAATATATGAAAGCAAATTCTGTTAACTCTTCTGTCAGAAAAGTTGAATTGAATTTATTAATTATTACCTTATTTTCATCTTTGTTCATAATACGTCTTTACGTGAACAGTCTTTCTCTTTGCGCAATTAATTCAACACCAGACTGTGTATATATACATGTGTGTATTACGATTTCTGTTCATTCCTAATAATATCAGTGTGTTGGCAAAATATTTCAACATTTTATACTAGTGATCAGCGAGACAAACAGGCTAAATAGCCGTAGACTTCTCATTAAAATAGATGCATTTTAGATCTAAGTAATCACTGACCCTAGCTATTAAAAATACTTCAGATAATAGTTGTAAAATCTTGGCCTTCTCTAAGGTTTTTTGCATGGTTTACGGTTTGTATCAAATTAAATATATGCATTTTTGAGACTGAGTAATTTTGAGACTGAGTAAGCGAAAAAAATTATAAAAGAATAAAACACTGTAAGAGCCAAGGTAGCCACACGTATCATGAGTCATAAACTAGATTTAAGGACACTTTGCTTTACGCTATTATCTTTTTACGACAAATGTGGAATTGCTGCAATTGGCATCGATATTGTGATTCATAAATTAAAATAAATTTTATCGCAATCATTTTCATTTCAGGGAAAATATTTCTATTTATTTTAGTAAGATTTATTTTATCATCAATGCTGTTCACAGCACCGCAGTGGCAGAATACACTATTCAATAGATGAAATGTAATATTCAACACACTAAAATGAAACCCTTGTAGCGTGCTCTAATAAATATCAGGTCATGCGATCTCTGCGATGGAACTAACTCAAGTTCACGCGATACGTGTATGCCGAAGCTAAATTTGCCTGTATCAGAGCAATTTACAGAGGTCATATCCATTCGAAATTCCGACAGTGGTAATAACAATATTAAATGTAAGCCTAGGTCATTGTTAATCTGAACAATTTCGTTGTAATATCACTATCACGCATCAATAACAATTTTCATTTCCCGTCAACGTAACGTTGACTAAAATCTGAAAACATTTGATTGCGTAGAAAATGTGTTGAAAATTGGAATATTAACATACAACTTTCTCACTCTGTAGTTCGCATTAAATACGAACAAATTATGTCACGTGATTAATTTGTACTTTATTGTTAAGTATATTACAAATAATTCGGAATTCGAATGATGAACTTTGTGAAAAATTACTGATGGTAATCTATTGCAATTCACAGTTTTTTACCATCTGCGAGAAAGTCCGTTGCACTAGGAACCAAGCTGAACAGAATCCTCGAATTATGTATTCATCTTCCCTCATGCAAAAAAAAAGTCACAAAAAATGAAAAAATAAATTTATTTTTATAATCCCATCGAGGAACAGTTATTTTCTATGATCAGCTCAGCGCTTTTCACAAGGGAGAACGAATCGCGTTGCGTAATAAGTTTTGGCACGCGCCATTTTGGCGTTGCAAACACCGCTGCACACAATAGAGTTCCGCTTTCCTTTCGAGGCGAGGGAGGGCGGCGTCCGCGGAAATGGCGTAATCCGCCGCATCCGGGGCCGCCGGAAGCGGCTCCTTAGGGAATCGCAGGACACGTGCGCGGCGGAAGAATTTGTTGACTCGGAGGGAGTGTGTCTCCAGGAAGGGAGTTGCAGGTTCAACCAAGATTCGAATGATTGTATGCCTCTTTAGAGGTAGAGAGAGGACAGAGATAGACAAAAAGAGGGAGGGAGAGAGAAAAGAAAAAAAAGAACGGGGAATGTAGAAAGAAAGGTAGGAAGAGACGGTCAGAAATGAGTGGACGGACGGACAGATTGAAGAGCAAGAGGGTGATAGATATATTCTATGGGAAGCAAAGGAGGTACATATGGCGGAGTGCGGCGGGTGGTGTGAAACGAGCAGCAGCAGCGGGCGGTGGGCAAAGATGAGCGATGGACGATGGGCGACCGGTGGCGGACAGCAGCGAACAATGGGCGGCGAGCAGTAGGCGAGAGCGGCGAGCGATGTCGACGAGCAGGGGCGGGGGGCGCCGGTTGGTTGTGTGGGTGGTATTTGGGCGGACAGGAGTGTGAGTGGTTAGAATTTGGACGAGCGGCCGTGAGGGTAGGTAGGTGGGGTTTGGACGGGCATGTGGATGGGTGGGTGTAGTTTGGGCGTGTGGGTGGGTGGTTAGGGTTTGGACGGGCGGGCGTGAAGGTGGATGTGGTTTGTGTGGGTAGGTGGGTGGGTAGTTGTAGTTTGGGCGTGTGGGTGGGTGGTTAGGGTTTGGACGGGCGGGAGTGAGGGTCGGTGGGGTTTGGGCAGGCATGTGGGTAGGTGGGTGTAGTTTGGACATGTGGATGAGTGGGTGGGGTTTGGACGGGCGGGCGTGTTAGTGGGTGGGATTTGGATTAACGGGCGGACGGGTGGGTGGGCGGGCGGGCGGCGTCAGGCAGCGGGCGGCGGCAGTCCCCGAATATTTAACGAGGCAAACACTCGGCGGCGCGGCGGCGCGGAAGACACGGCCGCGGGCGGCGGGCGCGGCGGCGGGGGCGGGGGCGGCGGCGGCGCGTGGGCGCACAAAGACGCCGCTAAGCGCGAGGAAGCCGCCGCCCGGAGCGCTCGCCCGGAACGCTTCCGGCGTCGCCGCGCCCGCCCACCGCGCCGCGCCGCGCAGACCGCCTCGCCGCATGGCGCAGGTGAATGAATGAGTTGTTCGCGATGAGGTAATCCGCACGAAATTACCTTTTCTTACTTTCTCTTTCCTCTCGCCACTGCCGAGCTCTATTGTCCCTGTGTGTACCGCCGTTCTAGTTGTCATTATTAGTTTTACTTATATCTTGTTGGGATTTAAAAACCCTTGTGTCATTTCGTTTGTTTAATTATTATGTTTTGTGTATGTTTTAGATATTTAATCTGGTTGTAGTATTATTTTTTCGACTTTTCCTCCCTATTCTAAACAAAAGTGTTTCACCTCAACAATTCGGTTAGGTTTTTTTTACAGTAAAATCAGGGGTCAGAGCTGTAACTTCACACATACCTTATGATTACAATGTATTAGAGTTGTTCCAACGATGGTTAAATTAATGCAGGTGGCAAGGAAGTACAAGCAATTTTGTACCCGCAAATGAATTGCCTCTAAACGTATACGCATTGCTTCATTTCTGGCGGAACGCGACGGAACGGCATTCCGGCATCTTGGGAATAATTATTTATTTATATTGTAAATATAACTATTTCTATTAAATTAATAAATAATTTTTGGGACGAGTTCCGCATCCTAAAACTTTATAAATCAAGCTCTGTGTATATGTATGTATGATGTATGTATGTATGTATGAATGTATGTACGTATTATGTATGTATGTGTATGTGTATGTGTAAAGCATAATTGAAATGGTTATTTTTAAAAGCTGTAAGTCACTCTATTTTGAATTGTCGCCTTTTTTTAGAAAATAGAACCTGTCGCATTGATGCTTCGTTCCATGTGCAAATCTCGTAAATCAAATTAATAGAATTGTCCTGAGGACACTGCAAAATTTAGGTTTGGTTTTGAAACTCTGTAAGTTATTGACTTGCGGGGTATATACGACTGTATACGTATTTATGTATGTATGTATGTATGTCTATGACATAACTGAGAGTGATAATGAGATTGGTTAAACGGGATATTCAATGCAGAAATACATATTGCTATGTATTGCCATCTACTATCATAGAAACACAAATTTCAAGGAACTGTTTCTGTAATTTGAATCTTATTTGATTAAATGCACGTTGTAATTTCACGTAACATTGTAATAAATGTGTCACATTACAATATGAACCTGGAATGTGTATTTATTTACATGTGTAGCTAAAAAATTCCTGATTAGTTTTTGAAATCGCGTAAGTCATAAACTTTCAAATACATACGGCGATTATTATACTATTGATAAGAAAAGAATAAGAAAATTGCACTTCTCTGTTTTATTCTTGATCAATATTTATGCAACAGAAATTTGAAAAGAGAGAAACTTCTCTTTGTTCTTAATTATTTAGTTTTCTGGTTTTCCCACAATTTTACATTTGCTGACTTGCGGGGTTTTAAAAATAACCCTTTCAATAGTCACCTGAGAAGCTTTTGAGCTGAAACTTGATATACACGGCAGGAGGAAGATCAACGTATGTTGTCCTGGGAATACTTAAGATATTTTAGTTTTGGGGGTTCTTTAAACCTTGCAACAATATCTGAGAAAATGGATGTAAATGATTCTTTCAATTTTTTCTTGAATAGAGGAAAATGTATTTATAAACATGGCGAGATTCGGTTAAACATTTGAAACTTTGAAAATTCAAAAGATAGATATTTCTTTTTGAATGAAATTTATCGTGCAATTGTAGATCTTTAAATGATGTCGAGACCTTTTCAAAGATATCAGTAACAGTTCAGTATTAACATCAAGAAGAAGAAAATTTTCGCTACGCCGCGCTTTTCACCTGGTTTTTACAATAATTATAGCCGTTCCACTTCTTAAGTTCATATTAATTAAGTTTTTGGTAAGTTCCTAATACTGGTATTTTAGTGGATTTTTTAATTATTTATTGAATATCATTACGTACATATAATTGTCAAGTCTTTGGGTAAAATTAATAATCACAGCATTTGTAGATAATTAAGAAACAGTTTTTATTCTTCATAATTATTCGTGCAAGAACACCAGGGATCTAAGAGCGAACAATAACAGTTCTTGAAAATTGAAGAAATACATTGATAGAATGGAATTTTTGGACGAATAAGAAAAAGTAAAATAAAATAGCGATAACGTAAAGCAAAAATACTTGTATGTGTAATAGAAACCACAAAAAATATTCCAGAAAATATTAATATGCGTAGGCTCTTTTCAATTGCTTGCAGTCAAAGGAGGAAGAGACAAAGGAAATTAAGAAACCTAAAAGCAATGTATAATAAAATGAACGGAAATAAGTAATTTGGATATAAGTTAAGCCCTTCATAAAGAGAAAAGCGTTAATTTAATAAACCAAACAAATTTCCAATGCAATTTGAATAGTGTGTCGAAGCAGCAAAGTTTGTGGCTATGAAATAATCGCCTAAAGGAATTTAATCAATAGTATTCGCACCGCCGCCCCCTGGTGAGCGCCGAGGCAGGCTGCAACTGCACATCGCGGCCGCGTCGCGGCGCCCCGGCGCCCCGCAAGTGGCTCTGGCGGAGAGCCTGACCTTTGACCGCAAACGCAGGTTCCAATCGGACACGCTGTCGCAATACTCCGTTCGACCCGCACTGTTTGCCCGCCGCGTGGCCCCGGTCTCTCTGACCCCTGACTCCAATCTCGCCCTCCCACGCGACGCGGCCACCCTCTGCATCGCCCCCCGCCGCTGCCCTTCCAACCGCAGCCCTGTTGTCTCCCGGTCTTACGAAATAGCGTGTACCAGAGTTCACAGTTTTTAGGGTTATATTGTTCATCTGATACTCATTCCAGCTTAACTTCGTTTCAAACCAATTTTGCCAATTAGTTCACGCAGCCGTTTTCAATAATGCATTCATATATATATATATATATATATATATATATATATATATATATATATATGTATATATATATATATATTGTAGCGATACAGATTTCGTCATACGTTTTGAAACGAAATTCAGCGGACTAAAAATTTAAACAAACAGACTCGGCCACCCTGAGTTCTGTTGGGAAATGAACAGACAGCGTTGCACGCGCGCAACCCCGCTTATCGGACAGCCGTTACCGCCCCCGGCACATTAAGAAAGTCGTTACAAGGGTCAGTCGTCGACAGATTCACTGCAAAACGCACGTGTTCGCTAGGCCAGCCGCGCGAACTTTCTAGATCGCTCTTGAAATCGACATCCCGGGAATCCCAGAGCGATAAATTCTTTCACGGACAACGCCTGTCTTGTGCAAGCATGTTCTAGAAGGAAAAGGAAAATTCTGGACGCTCACAGTTATGCAAAGAGTCGAAACTTCATTCACTACTCCTGTCACGATTGGTTGAAATAACGTAATGCGACATTTCTTTTGGCCAATAGCGACGCACCTATCATAAGGAGCTAGAACATACGAGAAAATTGGGTGGGGGCAAAAGTTAACCTAATGCAATTTCGACTGACAGAATATCAGAAGGGCCAGAGCATCAGACGGGGCCAGATCATTTAGACGGGGAGCAGTCAGGAGAGAATCTTCTCTGGGGTGCGTAACTATTCGTCGGAGAGAGACCAGTGTGCCTCTGGGAAACTTATAATTATTCGTCGGAAGGAGCCTGAGTTCTAGGCTGAGGATAGTTAGGAGAAAAACTTATCTGGGGTGGGAATTATTCGGGCGAATGTGCCTATGTGGGATTTTATTATTTTGCTGCGAGTTTTGAGCATTGTGCCGGCTGCAGTAGACAGAGAAAATTCTCTGGGGTGGGAATTCGTCGTGAGGCGAATGTTTCTCCGAAGGATTGCTAAACTGTCCGAAGTTGTAATCGACATTCATTATAATGAGAACCAGAGGTACGCATAGTTAATTACTACGTTCCTGAGATTGAGACCGCCCGTCCGCTCCAAGTCTACCAGTCTACCAGTCTACCAGTCTACCAGTCCCGCTTCGAGTTACTACCAGTTCAACCAGACTGCCAGACGCCGTTTCAACGCAGCCACGCGCCACCGCCCTTTGGGTGACGCCATCAGACGACCCGACCGCCAGCTGACGGCCCGGGGGGCCATTGACCTCCGCCGAATTCTTCTGAAGGACGGCAGCCGTTTCCTCGCCCCGGCCGCGCCCCCCTGTGAAGGTTGCCGCCGCCCTCTCGGCCGCAACGCGCCCGCCTAGGGCCCACAGAAAAAACTTTACCAAGGCAATGTAATTCAGGGTATTCATCCCTGCGTAAATTCTGTAATGCGGTGTCACGCTCTGACACATTGACCGGTAATATTTTTTACCATTGTAATTATAAGTCTTCTTAATTTTAAGCTTTATTCTAAATACTAACCTTTTCATCTTCTTTTTCTTTCCACCTAATTTTCAGATTTCTTATCCTATTTACAAGTGTAACTTCCCTGGGGCATTTTACATTATTTTGCCCAGGAATAAAAGTGATTTTTACCAGTGATCCAAGTGTTTCTTTCATGTTACCAGTATCTGTTTAACGATTCCTTCCATCACCGACTGAGCTATTTCAGGGCCGCCGGGAGTGTTACAATATATATATATATATATATATATATATATATATATATATACACACCTATTATATACTCACAAGTGTGTGTGTGTGTGTGTGTGTAATGTGGCGAATATAAGGTTATGACCCTCAAGATTTATTTATTAACTTATATTGTGAGACCTACCAACTTCTATAAGGCAATTCAATGAGAAATTTAATGCTGATGATTTTTTCCACGCTACATAACAAAATATTGAACTACCCCCCCCCCTCACTATTCTGGACACCAATTGAACTATTATCAATAGTTCCTACTAATACTGGTAAACTATACCATAGTGAATGAAAATCTACAAATTTATAAGAATTTATTTAACACAGTATACATCAGTTACGTCCCTCGAGTATTTTTATGAAATACGTTAAATCAATTTTTGTAAGTATCTTCATACAATAGAATTATTTTACAAAAAGATATAATCAGTAATAACGTACGAAAGAATCTTTTACATTTTATCGTTTGATAAATAACTGTAATCACTTAAAACACAAATTTGAATTACAAAATTATGTTTTCATTCCTCTAAGTTCATTTATTCCTATGACTGTTTAAAGTATAATATCAATCATATATTATATTTGCTCTGCTGAATTATGGGACAGGATGTCTTGCACAATAACTTAATCCCCACCCCGTTTTACTAGTACGATTATCGAGATAAGGGGCTTGACCATTCAACATCTTCAGGTGAACCTAAGCACCATGTTGACAAATGTTCCAAATTAAAGATTACATATCATTAAAGTCTAATCTGCCAACAAAAACTCTTGTTTTTGCTCCTTCGTGACAGCGGAAACAATCCAATACCACTTTAGCAAATTTTCCATATGATCACTCTTTAACACTAAGCATTTCCTCTACTAATTATCATCCCATCAAAACGTCCTTTTTATTCGACTAATAAAACTCCTAATTAACTACTGAATTGATCATTCTACAGACACATATTGTAATAGGAGAAATGAATGTTATGATCCTTCATGCTGCCTTCGTGACTATGTTGACTTCATGTCATTTATTATGTTTATAAATTTCTCAAAATATCTATTCGGCCTTTCACCTAAACCCTAACAAGTTATTTTCTCAATTGTACAAGTGTACCAGCTTAGAGCTAGCCCCGGCTAGGGCGGTGTCCCGCTGGTGGGAGATATCTGGATAGGGAAACTTCCACTAGCCGACGGGCGTGGTAAAGGTCGGTGCCGAATCCCACCATCCAGTGGGAGAAGAATATCGCCACCTCCCGCGATAAAAGCATGCACCACACTTATGGGAATAATGAACTTAGCGACGCGACCGAAAACACGAAATAATCAATCAATAAAATATATTACTACTTACGTACTTTGCATGTTCATTTTTGTACTGTAATACAGTAAGCCAATTAAGAAATGCTCGTGAGAATTGAAAAATATTTTGCAGATATTGTTCTCTATTTCGTAGAGGAGAATCACTTGTTTCCTTTTCTTCTCGAGATCCAGGAAACATTTTGAGAAAGGAAGTCTAACCACTACACAACCATTTTTCCATCAACGGTCAGTGAAACATGTTATGTCCGAAGTGGTGGCGTCATCCACCCACGAAAGACGAGGACTCCAGGCGGAGACACGCTGCCTCCCGTGCTCAGGTCGGCCCGGTCTCTCACCGGCCTTGCCTCTACCCATTCCCTCCCCTTCCCCACCACTTCCAACGCTGCCTGCCCCGCCCCATCTCCGCTTCCACCGCCCTCCCCGCTTCCCTCCTACCCCGATTTCGTCGCATTCTCTCCCCTCTGTACTCCAACACCCGCTGACCACTCTCCACCCATTTTCTCACTGATGCCGTCATTTGCTCACACCTCCGTCTCGCATCCACCCTTGACTCACTCCACCCTCGCTGCCGCGTCCGTAGACACCGTGAACGCCTCCATCGCCTCTCCCCATCCCCGTGCTCTCCCTCTCGTTGCCTCCGGTCCATTTACTGATTGAGATCGCGCGTGACCCCCGCGGGCGGGGACGTCGCACGAGCGAGCGGCGGGAGGACGGGAGAGCGGTCGGGCGCGTGCAGATCCAGAAAAGGGGCGAGCGAGGGGTAGGAAAGCCTCAGAATGCCTGGAAGAGCAGGCTAGAGGGTCTGAGATGTCTTGGAAATGGCTGGAAAAAATGCTATGACAGAGGAGTGCGAAACAGATTAAAAAAACGGGAAACAAAAAAGAGTTATTAAGAACAAGAATGAAATAATGAAGACCACACTGTCTAGTAATTAAAAAAATATGAAAGTCCTTTCAAAATGAAAATGCAATAGAAGAGAATTGCAGATAATAATTATACAAAGCAACAAAATGTAACAATAACAGCACTTTTTATTAATTTGGGCGCAGATTTTTTCAGAATTGAGATTAAAATACCCACAAGGAAAGGTACTTACTAAAACATTTAATTTTTGTATATTAGGAGAATAAGTGTGCGTAGTTATGTACCTATGTACAAAATTAACGTTTTCTAGAGAATATGTGTTTACACCTTTGTATTTAGCTTAAGTACGGAGGTTATACAAATACATTTGATTTTAAAACCATAATCAAAATCAAATTTTATAACCAACGATTAAAACGACAAAATGAAATTGAAACAACAAATGAAAATGTGATGGCTCTCGGGTGTCCGGGCGACGCCGCGTGGAAGGTGATGATGCCCTCATCACTGCCCTCGACACGGCGTCACCCGGATAGCCAAGAGCCTTCACATTACTTCGACTGCGGTAGCCTACGATTACAGCAATGAAAATGATAACAAAATTTCTGAAGATGGTCTTCTTGTGTCTCTTTGGCTTCATAATGCATCTGAGTTGCTCTGCTGTCTCTCTTGCAGAGGAAGCAGCAGTATTTAGTAAATACTTGTCGGGGGGAAAGAAACAGTGCTATATTAAAATCTGTTAAATGAGCTCCTTTTTATTACTTGATTTAAGTGATTAAATCCATACCTTCGTCAGATTGTTTAAGATAACGGATTGCGCTAAAGAAATCGATGCTGTTGAAAATGAAACGGAGAATTGGTGCACCGGAATTCCATATATTCTATATTTTGACGAATATGTAAAGAGTCAGCATTCATTTCAATTTCACGTGAACTCTTTCATAAGAGCATAAGTATTTTTATAATAACACATAACATTTTTCTCGTAGTAAAACTATTTAATTGTTTTTCTTATAATATCGACACTTTAGTATTTAGAACATATCAATCCCATTCTTACAAACTTGAGGTTAGAATTTCAGCCCTATTTTAGGATAGTCTAAGATCACGAATACGACCGTTGAGTCTGTAACTGAAGATATGAGATGAAATAAAGTTGAAGTTCAAATTTCACGAGGATTGTAACGAAAACGAGAATGGGAGAAAATATAAAGAATTGTGAGATAAAGGACGTGTAACGAAAACGAGAATGGAAGAAAATATAAAGAATTGTGAGTTAATGGACGTGTAACGAAAACGAAAATGGAAGAAAATATAAAGAATTGTGAGATAAAGGACGTGTAACAAAAACGAGAATAGAAGAAAATTTAAAGAATTGTGAGATAAAAGACGAAAGAAACGGAGCGCAGATTTCGGCGGGGAAGGAACGGGAATGGCGTACACAGCGAGACGAGGTCGCGGAGGTCACGAGCCGTTCCAAGGCGAGACGCGTGGGGCGAAACGTGCTCCGTGCCGGGGCCACGGCGGCGCACGCGACAGAGCAAGCAGTTGGGAATCGGAGAGCGCCGCGGGAGTGCGACGCCACAGAATCTTACGAGCGAGACGCGACGCGCTCCGGGCACGCGCCCCCACTGGAGCACCGCACCCCCAGCCACCCACGCCGGCTTCGCCCAGCAGCCCTTTTCGCCTCTTCCGCCGCTCTACTCGTCACCCCTACCGCTCTACTCGTCTCCCTTGTCGCCGTACTCTACTCGTAACCCCTGCCGATGTACTCGTCATTCCCATCGCCCTGCTCGCAACTCCTGCCGCCCTAGCCGAATACCCACCATTCTAATCACCACCACACTCATAATCACTATTCGACGTTCCCCCCGCGATACTCGTCACTCCCGACGCCATATTTGCCACTCCTGATGTACTATTTACTCACTCTCATCTCCATACTCTTCACACACGCCATCCTACTCGTCAGCCCCGTCGCCCTACTCGTCACCTCCGCCCCCTATTCGGCACTTCTGTCGCCCTACTCGTCACTTCCGCCGCCCTACTCGTCACTTCCGCCGCCCTACTCGTCACTTCCGCCGCCCTACTCGTCACTTCCGCCGCCCTACTCGTCACTTCCGCCGCCCTACTCGTCACTTCCGCCGCCCTACTCGCCACCCCCGCCGCTCTACTTGCCATCTACCTACCATACTCGAAACTCCCGCAGTTTTATTCGCCTTCCCTTCGCTCGACTTGCAAACCTCGCCGTCCTCTTTGCCACACCCGCTGTACTACTTGTCATTCGCGCCGTCCTACACTCCACTCGCTACCCTAGCTGCCCAAATTCAGCAATTATCATTGGTTGAGCCATCATCGCCGAGAAGCTCTCGATTCTTCTTCGTTGCGTTCGCTGCCATCCGTCTAGCTGCCCTCGGAAGCTTCTGAAGACCCGCCCCACCACCTACCACTGTAGTTCCCACTTAACAACAATCCCCTGCCACTACTTCACGTAATTCGCCGATACCTTTCTTTTTGAACAGCAGCACCCTTCATGGCTGTTTTCTCAACTTCAATACATCGCGTGCTCGCGAATCCAGTCAGACTCATTTCCACCATTTCTACGTCCATCAAACGTCGTTTTCCAGCTGCAGCAGCCGTTGCTACGTTGAATTCATCTTCATCCTTATCCACCACTACTAACTCTTCTTGCTCTGTTATAGTCACAGGCACCGTCACCTCCCGTACGCCCATTTTCCCCAACCATCTCTCTCCCCCTAACCATCACCACTTTGTTTGCACCACCCACTCCTCGTCCGCCGGCCCAGCGGCTCCCATTGTCTCCACCGCAGCCACCTCCTGCGTCCGCGTCCGAGGCGCCGAGGGCCCCGTTTAGTTCGCGGCGGCGCCCGCGGGGGCGCTCGCGTCGCGTGGACGGCGTCGTCCTCGCCCGTCCTCGCCCGTCCTCGCCGCAACAGTCCTCCCCGGGTGGCTCGCCTGGGGACACGGGGCGGCGGCCGCAGCAGCGGCAGCGTGTGCGACGCCGCCGGTATTCCGATCAGCACCGCTCGCCCTCCGTCCTCTTTACGACGCGAGGTCCTCTGCGGCCGATCCCCGAGGTGGAGGGCGCCCCGAGCGCGAACGTTTTGTTGAGGTCGCGCCGCCGCGCCGAGTCAGCGCTCGGCCAAGAGGGCGCTAAACCACGGGAAGCTCTCGGAACTCTCTACTTGTACGAGTCTCATCTGGAGTTTTCATTTCGTCACGAACAAGTGGGAGTTCTAATGAATTGTTTGCTAGAAATATTCACATTGTAGTATATTGTGGAGAGTTTAAAAGTAAACTTTGTTTGCGTTTTTTCATCAATGGCATACTTGCCTTTTAAGATAAACATGCGAATAGAAGAACAGAATCAATGAAACACAAATAATTATTATAGATAAATATTTATTTATGTTGCCCTTGTGCAGATAGCCAGAAGTAAAAATACACTCGAATTACCATTGAACATAAATTTCTCCGTTACTGGATATGAAAAAACTCAAATGTTACGCATACTTTTTTTAAAATTCTACTACAAAATCAAATATTTTAGTATTAAAAGAAATAATAAAATTATAATTTTTTAAATAATAATTATTTACATTTTTTAAAATTAGTATATAATTAGTGAAAGTCATATTAACAATATGTATATTCATGTTTACACTTACCACAAGCTACAGATAACATTCTAAAGAAATTCTATTTTTGATATATTACGTCCTTGTATTTTCGTTTTTGTAGGTATTGAACTTTGTAATTAAGTAAACTATATTCCACAGCTTCTAAGAGATCCCCTAAGTTATTTATATTCTAAACTTGAATGCATTGATACAGAAATTCGTTTCCAGTACGCAGAAAATGTTTTTCGAAATAACATCTTGGGCTTTATGACATAGTTTACGCCACGACTTGCTCTGACTTCAAACTCCTAAGACGTGAAAGAATAAAATTTATCCCTTTAGCATTTCCTATTTTTTATATCAATTCTCCTTTCAAAGGTATGTTCATTCAATATTTTTAAATGTTTACTAACTTATTAAAAACATTTTATACCCTCCAAATCCTTTTGAGTACAATGAGTGTATAGGCAGACCGTTACCAAAACTTTCAACTGTTCGCGAAAAAAAATTAAAACGAGAAAAAATCTTTCTCGTTAAACCCTCAAAGCTCTACGACAACTTGCATTCTGAAGGTAGAAGTTTGGGGTAGAGTTTGATTATGAACATGAAGGTCATTTTAGATTACAGGAGTTTAAACACACTGAGATGTAACTTAGAAACAAAAGATGTTTTCTTATTAATATTGTTCAATGTCTCTTTATAGAACCATTGAAAGAATTTAAATTATGTTAAGAAATTGAATGAATTGCATATGCAAGTTTATTTACATATCATTTGAACTCCCTCCAAATTAGAATAAGAGAAAACAAATATTCACAAATCGTCGATGCAGAAGAAAAGTGATAGATCAGAAAAATGTTCATTCTTTGGTCAAGAAAAAAGTCAATTTTTACCAACTTCCCTAACATGGTGGAATAAAACTATCAGAATAGAATAGAGCATCACGATCTTCTGCCGCGAAATAAACAATCTCCCACGATTATTGGTCCACTGTTTCTTTACATGTAAATTCAGTATATTTGGGAGATCACGTATAATTAATAGCAGCGTTTAGTAATACATTGTAACTACCATCTGAAAGCGTTCGAATCTTTCAACGGTGTCGATTCAGAGTAACCCTTCCCTCTCAACACAACGCCCCGATCGCCCGGGACGCGGGCGCCGATATCGGTCGGCGGTGCGTCCCGGGGTGAGCGGGACGGAAGGAGAGAAAGCTTTTTCGCCGGTCGTGTCGCCGGTTCATTAGTCGGCCGGGCGGCAACACTCGGCGTTCATTTGTCAGAGGGCGACGCGCCGCCACCGCGTTTGATGAGCTCGCGCGCGCGCGCGCGCGCGCCCTCTCGCCGAGCGACGACGCGCCGCACCAGCAGCGCTGCCAACGCAAACGCGAACTTCACCCCGCGGGCCGCTTGCGCAAACGCCCGTGAGAAAAAAAAAAACATTTCTTTTATTACTTACATTTGATTGATTAATTGGTTAGTTTTTTCGCCAACTGCCAAGGACATTAGTCCCGTAATTGTGGCGAATGTTCTTATTACGGGAGATGGTGATGCTCTTTTCACACTGGTCGGCGAGACCCGGCACCGACCTACCCGTCGGCTTGCGGGGTTTGTCTCCAAAAAAGTATCTCCCACCAGCGGGTCACCGCCCTAACCGGGACAAGCTCTCGTCATGTGTAGCAGTATAGTGCATGAAAGTGGAAGTGCGTGTAAGTAAAGGGGGAGGATATGACAAGGAAGAGAAAGGACAGATCGTGGTACTGCTCCGGTATTCACCTGGTGTTGATCGGAGAAACCATGGAAAACCACCGATCCGGCCGCTGCAATTCTCCTCTAGACAGCGGCTGAATTCGACCACGCTGACAAGCTAGTGTGGGAAACCCTACGACCTAACGGTCAGAGGCACTGCAGTGACATCAGTTAATGACCTGAGCCACCCAGGCCGGTTCCTCCATTTGGTAAATAATGATTCTTTGTTTTCGTTAAAGTGAAGAAGACGCTCTATCTAAAATTCCAAGTAATTTCAGTAACTGTCAATCAAACAGGAGTTATACGAGTAACTCACTTGTGTGGTATGGGTTCTGTGTCAAACCATGGTAATGCACTACCAATCGCCTCGAAATGTTTAATGTCGGATTCTATTATTTATGCCTAATTTAGCTTGTCTTAGTAATTTAGCTGAATGCCTAATTTAGCTTGTCTTCGAAATAAATGTATCGGTTCTTTCGTACTTTTATAGTTTGTGATCTCTTGGGTGTTTGACTCAACTAAATTAAAAAGATTAGATATGAATCTCCACAGGTTAAATTCAACATTAGGTATATAGATTTGTGAATACTTTGTGAACGCTTAAAATTAGTATTAAGTTTTAATTGTTCCAAAGAAAGCATTTTTAGCAATTCTATAATGGGATGATGGTGAAATATTTATTAGAACCTCACAAAGGTAATGAAAACAACTTGATTTAAAATAGTATTATTTACGGTTTAATATTTACATTAGGGAAGAAGAACGTTGGCAGACAACATTGTAAATGGACCGATGGCTTCCGGGAACTTCTAAGTTTGTTCCACAATGGAAACAACATTTTAATCTGAAAATTTCGCAGAGCTTGCAATTCCAATATGTGGGTAAAGAACGTTAAAAAATTGTTTTCCCTGTGAACGTAAAAAATTATGAAATTAAAGATAATATACATATTGTTCTCTTGTGTGACTCAGCTGTTGCTTTCGCTGATTCCAGAAAATGGCTCCAGGTATTTGGAACGAAGCCACAAATTTCGCCTGCGGGGAACAAAATCCTATTAAATTACTCCATTGGGACTCTCATTAGGGATTTGAAGGCTCTCTGGAGAGCCGTAGCTTGATGTGCGTGGAAATCACATTCAGTATCGGCATAAGTGCCGAATGAATGGACATCTCATCAGATTTGACGATAAGCACAGGACATATTATATCCCAGGAAATGCTCTCGTAGCTGTTGAAGAATTAAAAAAAAAATTTCGTGGTAGTGATTATGTTCAGTCAGTAGCGAAGGTATTCATCGTTATGTATGCGTGGCGTATAATGACTGATTACAAAGCAATCTAGAACACTAGCAGAAGGTCAACGAGGTAGAAGTGTTTACGCACGAGTTGCGAAAACCGCTGTTGAGTAAACACGAGATGCAGTGTGAGGAAAAAGAAGAAGTAAAAATAAAACATTAATGGAAACGAGAATTATCAGAAGCAGAATCCTCCTCTAAAATATAATTTCCTGCGTTCTCGCGATTGTATTGCGCGATTGTGGAACAAGATATACTCTTGTTTTTTACTGCATATTATTACTTTTGGTTTAAGGATATAGTGCCAAAAAAGAATGTTCGGATAGTACTTCCCCACAAGCAAAATAAAATTAAACACCTACCGGTTCATAATGAAATCACGGCAGAATTTTGTAATATTACAAAGAGATTTTATGGAACAATTCGGTAATTTCGCGGTGTCCAATCTAGTAGTTGGAATGAGTTTCGGGTTAGGGTAACGGGTGACTGGAGTAAGTTTTGGGATTGGAGGACTTGCAAAATACAGTCATACCAAGTAGGCTTCTCTTAATTTATTTCGATTAGCGTCCCTCTTAATTTTGTACGACCGGGCCAATCTTTTGACAAGTGGGAGAGTTTTTAAAACAATCCTTCTTTGTTCACGGTCATTTACATATCAATGGCAGCCTTCTCCAGATTTACAAAGCGATTGTTAATGAGAATATTTCTTAGAAAAATTTGATGGGGAAAATTTTTTATGAAAGAAATCTTACAATGTGAGAAAAAACAACCTGCACTTAATTTCGTAAATGTGTTTTTATTCATTATTAATGCGAGAATGAAATTTCAATCCGTCATTTTTGACGGATTACTCTTGGTAAAACACAAAACAGGCAGATGGAACGGGTATAGCAGAAGGCAATACCCAACTCAGTGCGACTTAGAGAATAATAATAATAATAATAATAATAATAATAATAATAATAATAATAATAATAATAATAATGGTAATAATAGTAATGATAATAACCCCCAGGGTAACAACCGTGGGGGATAAAAATCGGATCCAGCTAAAATGCTGGTCCCCCCCAAAAGTTGTTGCAAGCACCTGCCACCGCGATAATAAATAAAAACTGAGCCACGGTAAATGCAGGATGCTTGCATGCGTGATCCTAGTCGGCCGATTAACGAAAAAAAATGATAATAATAATAATGATAATAATAATGATAATGATAATAATGATAATAATAATAATAATAATAATAATAATAATAATAATAATAATAATAATAATAATAATAATAATTGTATTATTTTAATATATAATAAATACATTTGATATTACTTACGAAAGTGCAATGATTGTACTAACAGAAATGTGCTGAACCACGTATAAATGTATTTTCATCGTAATTTTCCTAGACTCAAAGTTAAAATGACATGAAGAGTGCCTTTACATCTCATTTACAAGAAAGGTGTACTAAGTAAAATAATTTTACCTTCGCAAAATGCCAGAAGTCATCTCCTACACCCGAATGCCTCAGGCGCAATAGGGGTAACCCGGAAACAAACAGAACGAACAAAGCCGCAGCAGGCGTAGAAGCCAATGCGACGCCGGGCAGCGGAAGACGGCCGGCCGGCGCGCTCTGAGAGCACGCTGTCACGGAGAACAAGCGGCCCGGGGATCTCAGGAGGGGCATGGTTGGCGAGGTCCGAGGCGGCCCACTGCCGGAGCCTGGGGCGCCTCCGCGCGGACAATGGGCCTCGCTGTTTCTTGCTGCGTGCGCGGAACCGCGGCTCGCTTTCATGACGGCCTAGTTTGCCCTGTTTGTACGCGAGGTCCAACTTGGCAGCACCCGCCTGGCGGTTGACAGCACCCAGCCGCCGCTATACTTGTCCAGAGAAAGATCACCTAATTTACATGGATAAAAGCAATGCATCCCTTAACACATGCTTTAATTTTTTTAAATTAGTCATCAACATTATGAACTATCAAGAGGAGTTTATAATAATGCAGCATCTGTACGTGAAGCAAATATATCTTCTTTGACCTTCTCAGAGCAATGCGATTTTTCAACCGTTTGTAATTTTCCATTTGAGTAACTACTAGCTAAAAAATATCATAAAAATATGTCAAAGAAAGATGAAAAGGAAATTATTAGGTATACGTCTAAAAGACAAAATAATACTGACACAAGCCAAAGAACAGGTCAAAACGACGAAGGTCAATTCACACGTCTTGAAATGGAAATGGGCAGAACATGTAATGAGGATGAACACAAAAAGATGAACCTACAAAATTACAATATGGAACCCAAGGTCTGGCAAAAGAAATATCGGAGGCCAGAGATCACGGTTGTCAGAAGTCGTAGTAAGAAGGTAGGGAAGACTATTGACTAGAAAAGCAGGAGACCGCACAAAATGGAGAGAAGTCATTCACACACTTGAAGTTGATAGAGAAAAAGATAACGCAAATAAACAGGAACAGACTCACAAAAATGAAGAGCACAACGAAAAGCGAAAGGTGATAGTGAAAAGTGATAGTGAAGTGATAATTAGACATGAAAAAAAAGACCAGTGAAAAGTGAACCGAAAATTAGACTAAAAATAGTAACTAAAGCGCTTTCTAGCTTATTTAGAACACCATACAATACAAGAGGCCATGCTCTACTAAGGGATGTAAACAGGCTAATAATAAAACTAATATCTAAATACGCGTGACCACGGTTATGAAGGGCTTCTTATGTAGGTCCAGAACGAGATGACATGAGTTAGTTTAAAATTCATCTACGTCGATTGTCTAAGAACAAAAAAATTCAAGAAACCGAGACGAGTGTCGTAACAAGAGTTATTAAATCACAAATTTTCTAATAGTCCATATTTTTATTTACTACTATCACATTTCCTAAGATGAGAGGTTACATATAGGCAAAATATATAGAACATTATATTTTTTCGATATGACGTAAATAGAAAGTGGATATAAATTGTACAATATTTGTATCTTGACATCTTATGACACTCAATTGGATATTAATTTCAAATTTGTTATGATTTTCCAATCTTGTATTGCATTAACATGATTTACAATACTTATTTCGTAATAATTATTACGTTTTTATTTACGTGAATGTTTACATATGTATGTATGTGTGTATGTATGTATGTATGTATGTATGTATGTATGTATGTAATTGGCGCCAGCCCATGAACGGGCTCAGGCCTACCGGTGACGTCCCTGCCTCGCGGCCATGGGTTAAGGGGGTACATGTGGTTAGCACGTAGACATCCCCACGCGGTATTCCGGCCTTCTCAACCTGAGAAGTGAATTTTCTCATCGTCACACAACAACATGTACTGGGAAATTGCAAGGAAAACGCACATTATAGCCTTGGCTCGACCGGGAATCGAACCCGGGGCCGCTTAGAGAAATGTTTACTATGTATTCTAAATTATGTTCTCGTGTGAATTATGAAATGAATTGAATGTATTCATGTGTAATGGAAAGTAAATTTCTTGAATTTTTGTATAAAAACTTAAGATTAACACACCGGTTACCATTTTCGTTACCAGTCGGTTAGAAACTAGTGTAATATGTGCTTTAATTCTTCCATTATTTCTTCATTTCTGTTTTCATATAAAGTTTGTAACTAGTCACACTCCACATATATTTTTTTCTATAATTCTCATATAGTTGCGGGTAAATGAAAAATCGAAATAAAATGTTGTTTATAATTATTAACTAGTAAACACCATAAATAACAAGCAGTCACAAATTTCAACCAGATATAATAATAGCAGGAAATGGAGCAATGCGTGCATATTCGATCAGTACTACCCCATGTAGTATAATCAATGGTCACAAGTAGCTACTTCGGCAAGAAAAGTGAAATTTGATAGTTCATTTAGTTTTTGATATTTTAAGAATTTATAAATGTTTATAATATTTTGATATTTTTAAGGATTACGTAATTTAATTACAGAATTTCTACCACCAGAATACTTTAATCTATTCCGTGTTATTACATGTTCTTTGAAAGGGTTTTTCTCACGACTGTCAACACATAGGGATTATTTTCCCATTATGGGATCAGTTAGGCGTTAAACCATCTCAAAGAAGGTCTCTAAAGCACGTCAGGTGTGTTAACAGAATGGTTATTTTTCATTTCTAAATCGATGATTATTTCAAAATATACAATTTTCTGCCATATTATGATTGTTAAAATGGACCACAACGTTGTTATGATATTCAGCAGGTGATGTACTTTACGATTTTATCACCCATCTATTCTTACGATCTAAAGTTGAAATACTGCCTAGTCAAATTCGTGATAGTTGTTGTATTACTACAAATATTGGCGGTATTTCGACTGATTCTGACACACTTTGGGAAGTTTCGTTCAAGTAAGTAAATATAATTTTGATTGTTTGAATCTGTTTCACTGTTCAGTACGTCAAAACTACTTTGTGAGGTGACCGTGTTGGTAAACTGGAATAACTGTCAGTGTCAGCAATGGGTGCAGGTTAGACCGTTGTATCTTTAGTTGAGATGATACAATCATAAGGACGGTGAAAAGTTGGCCCTGCGTTGGCCTACCCCGTTGGTCTGTAGCGTTACCTTCTATCGTGTCCATATTTTGCTGGCTCATCGGAGCCCGTTGGCTAGGTTGGGTTTTAATTGTAACTGTAAACGATTTCAGTTGCTTTTCTGTACAACATCGATACTCTTGACGTCTGAGATGGGATAACAATTGCTTAGTGTTGTTAGAGCACTTTTGACGAGCTGCCCGTTCGACTCGCAGTAACCATTGCACCTAACTCATAGTCCCCGCAAGTTGGCACTGTTTCCACAGATCACACGATTGTCGGGGATTAACAGTGTTTCGTAACTTCACGTGGTTTTGTGACTTCTAGGCTGTGCGGGTGACGCCGCGTCGTTGACAGATAGGCCGACGTTTCGCCTGTCATGTCGCAGGCTTCTTCAGGGTAGTGACCGAACTACCCTGAAGTCACTACCCTGAAGAAGACTGCGACATGACAGGCGAAACGTCGGCCTATCTGCCAACGACGCGGCGTCACCCGGACAGCCTAGAAGTCATTAACCCGAGCCGCGGAAGCCTACGTGTACATTCACGTGGTTTTCACTGTCCACAATATTTCGTTTTCACCTCTTCTTTCTCCGCCTTCTGATCCTCGACGTCTTATCGGCCAAAGCATACTTTCGATCGCAGCCTCTCTCTGTCTCATCTCTGCCACCCATTTAATTACATTTTCCTACTAGTAGGACAGCAAACTTTCGGAACGTCTCAGACGGCGCAGGCTCTAGCTAGACCACCAATCCTCTAGCATATATTAACGCGTGTACCCTCTGCGCGCGTGAAAAGTACGTCGCAATACCGTGGGTGATATATCGGTTCGTACTGCAGCCGTTATTCCTTCCGCTCTGCGAAATGGGCATTGTACGTTAGAATGAATTGCGCGTGCAAGGCAGGGGAAGGGAACTTCTCCAGGACTTGACTTGACTGCGCGAGCGAGTGAGAGGATTTATAAGACATATTATTAAAAGGAGTGAAAGAGAGAGTGAACCAGAGAAGGAGAGAGAAAAAGACAGAAAGATAGAAACTGGAAAAGGGATAGATGGATAGCTGTACAGATAGAGAGATGAAGTAAAAAATGTTAATATAAACCAAGGCATTTTGAAGATGGAAAGAGCAAAAGAAAAGAGAATGGTGGAAATAAATTAAAGAATTAAAGAAAGAGAATACGAATATCATTAGACCATTTTTGAAGCAGGAGAAATATAAAAATAATTGGCATAGGGAATAGCAAGTAAGAAAGTTAACTATATCGACAAAATAGAGTAAGTAAAGCAGAGACGGTGAAAAGTCCAGAGCTCCCATTTGGAATAATTAGGAAGTAAAAACAAAGAATGTATGTACAATTTAAAAAATGTAATTAGTAAAGTTAGTAAAAGACAAGAAATGAGCAGGGAAAGGAGGAGGGGAAAGAAGAAAAATCAGAATAGCTAGGAAGTAAGAGGAAAGACAAAACTGACGATCCAGAAAAAGGGCATTTGTCAGTCCGCGGCAAAGCTGAAAGAAGCGCTGGTGAACACAAAAACGGCCAGGGAAGGGTGGCGTGTGGGCTGGCAGACAAGTGGGCGAGAGGCGGAGAAAGTAGGCGGAGTGGGAGCGCGGTCAAGCGGGAGGACTAGCCGAGGACGGCGGAGAGGTCCTTCCTCTGCGTGGGCCAGCGGTCCTCCCTCATCGATCTCGCGAGGGAGGACAGCTCGCAAGATTTAGCGCAGCAATCTAGCCCATTGACCGAGAGCGCAATCCCGCCTACTAGGCCCGTCTACCCTAATAAACCCGGACAAGACGCGGCCGCCGCCGCCGCCGCCGCCGTCTCGAGAACGGCAAGACGACCGAGCCCAACAGTTCCCTGACGCTCCCGCAGGACGTCGATTCCCCGCGCTGGAAATCAACCCCCCTTAACCTCGTATTCGGAACCTCTGCTTCGAACGCCTCGAGTCGCGCGCTAATTACCTGGGCGAGTGAAGGGGGGGGGGCGTCTGTCGTTTCGCCCGTACCTCCCACAGAGCCCTCGAGGAGACGGCAAAGCGGAGAATTCTGTGGAGCTCAGATTAGAGGAGGTCTCTTCCACGAAATCACTCTCTGTGGCGCAACATGAGGACCACGTGGTAACAAGAAGCGCAAGGCAGAATTTCAGGAAGATATTGAGAATAACTATTGATGTATTTTATATTAAATAGTTGTAGGATCCCTGACTGAAAATTCAATTATACATTTGACTGGAAATACATCTACGAAATAAAATTTGGAAGGACACGCTATGAAAAGGTTATCGAGTAAAATCTTCTCACCAGTTATATTCATTAGTCAATATTCGTTAATGAACAAAAGTTCCACAAAAGTGCCGCGCAAGTGTAATGGCATTTCGTAGAAATGAAACAGAATACAGGATGACTGACATAAAAAATAATGCCAAAAAACGGAAAAAACACTTGACAAAAAGAACTACATTTGGGACTAGTAGCTGTTTATAGTGTTTACTAGTCAATAATTATAAAGAACATTTTATTTCGATTATTAATTTACTCGCAATTATATGATAATTATAGACTCAGCAGAAAATAATATATGAGGAGTTTGACTCGTTACCAACTTAATATGAAAACAGAAATAAAGAAATAATTAAAAAATTAAAAACTAATATTACACTTGTTTCGAACCGACACAGTCATAGAAACCGACTTGTTACGGAAATGATTACCAGTGTAGTAATCTTAAGTTTTTATATAAAAAGTACAAGAAATTTACTTTCTATTACACATTTATACATTCAATTCGTAATTCACACGAGAACATAATTTAGAATACATACGTAAACATTGACGTAAATGATGAAAAATGAGCTACACATTAATGTCATCAGTGAAAACGTAAAGGAGTGTAAATATGTTATGATTGAAGCAAGACTACCCTTTTATTTCTGGCGGCATTAACTAATTGAAAGAGATACTCGAGCACCCTCGATATGGGAAATCGGACGTAGATGCAACAGCCTAGGTCGTGTATCCTGTACGAAATATTATGTTTTGAATGATTAATTGTAAAAAAAAGAAAAAACTATTAAATGAGTGGGTAGATGTAAGTGCAATACATGTGAAGATAAGTGATCTTACGTTATTGACAAAAAGTATCCTTACAAAAATACAGTAATTGTCATTTAAACAAAATTTATCTCATACCAATAATACGTTTCGTCTTACACATTCCAGTCATTTTCTCAAATCCCCACTTATTTGGCGTAGTCCTAAGTATTCGGCGCAAGAGTTCCGACACTACTTATATTGCGACAGAACACCTACTTTTCCTCTTGCCCATGTGTGGGAGTCGTGATTGAAACTTTTCCGTTCACTTACAGCAAGACACTACTTACCTTAATACATTTGACTCTTATTCTTCACCCGAAAATTAATATCAACCCATGTTAGAAAGAATCCTTGTCTCATTCTGCACTGAAGATGGTCAAAATATTATTTTTACCGCAAGAACCCTGTAATTCATTCGACTGCTTTGTGCCTCGGAACAGTCATAATACAAAATACTACATCCATTTAGAAAGGAAACGTGTTTATATTTGCGCTAGTCAACATTAAACTAAAACAATTTATATTTAAAAGTGATGAATAAAAATACAGAAATAAGTTTACGAAATACTTACTACTGAATTGATCCACCGATCATTCTCTGAGGTTAGTAAAGCTATCACGTTATCTTCCTCAAAACTGTAGGAGTCAAGCGTCACAACTTTGTTGGTAATATTGGGCTAATTTTGTCGCCACTTTTTATACGCTAGCCCCAAATTAAGGTTTCAAAAATGCTCCCTTCTTTCCATCCCAAACACACTTGAATTGCCTTCGCCCTGATCTTTGTGACAAGGCCAAAGTCATGTGCGGTAACCAGTGGCGTAACGACCTACGATCAGGCCAGTGCAATTGCGATTTTCAATGTTACCTCCCCCTATATATTTTTTAGAGAAATCGCAGTGTTTTTTTTTTTTATGCGCTCTCTTTTTTCTTCCTTTTCTTGATTCTTGTCCGGAATTTTGCAGGAGACCCCAAAACGTACATGACAGAGGCCTCAAAAGAATAGTTTGGCATCATGGAAACGTCCTAAATTCGGAACGGAATCCCCTAAATTAGGATAACGATCGACTCACGTGACCCAGGACAACGATTGATGTCACTGCCGTGCCTCTCACCGCAATGTCCTAAGGTTCGAGTCCCAACGATGGCATGATTTTACACACTAGCCAGATAGCTAAGTCGACTTGCGCTGCTGTATGGAGTAGAATTCTAGCCGACAATTGCTTTTCGGTAGTTTATTCGTGGTTCCTCCCATCAACACCAAACGAATGCCGGAGAGGTCCCTAACAAATCGGCAATGGACAACGCGCGATCTTTCCATCCTGTTCCTTGTTCTATCCTTACACAGTTACACCCACGTACACTATTTTACCACATTTTTTTGGGAGACCAGCCGAAATCTTAAGTCGGCACCGGATCTCACAATCTAGAGAAAGAAAATCACCGCCACCTCCCGCAATAAAAACAGTCCCTACACATTCGGGACTAATGACCTTAGCAGTTGACTCTCCCGGAATCATCAATCAATCAATCAAACAAGGTCCCGAAAGGATAGTTTGATCAGGAGTACAAGTCTGAGGGCGCGAGCGAGAGCATCGCCGCCGCCGGGGCCCCCTCCGATCGCACGGGTGACGCGGTGCGGCGCGGTGCGGCGCGGCGCGGCGCGGCGCGGCGCTGCGCTGTGAGGCGCCCGCCTGCCGTAAAGCGACGGATTGGGCGGGCGTACAAAATGCATGACGCAATATCCGCCCGAGTTATTGCTCGGGAAAAAGCGCCCGCGGCCTAATCTCCTGAAAGGGCGGCGGCGGTGGCCACTGCACGGCCCTATCACGCCAGCACCCTGCCCCCTCCCCTCCCAGATATCCCCTCCCTGCACGTTTATGGACACGGCACCCGCGGATGCGATCGCCCGGTATACTCGGGGCCACTTATCGTGCGCACTCCGAGAGCTGCATCAAGACCCCGACTGTCGAATCAAGATGTGATTCAAGGAACAAAATTCGAACAAAAAATAAGCGAAGTAATATTAACGTTCCTATGTCCATGAAAACAGTTGGCATTGGCGTAAGGATCTTATTAGTGTCCTCTGAGCCAGTAGTGCCCACTTTAATCTCAATATTCGAAAAAGAGGATTTGGATTCCCATTTACTTCAAACTTGCGAAACATGACGTATATATCTTTTAGTGGTGAGGATTACCAAGAAGATAATTTCTTTCTTTACCCTTTTACATTTAAAGAATAAGCTTAGCAAGAACCTTATTATATAGCATGAGCAGACACTTTTTTGGACTGTTTTGGTCTCAAATATGTTCAGCGGTAGAATATTGATTCGCCATTACCGAGTTGAGTATTTGACCACTAGCAAAATTTTTAAGTGCAGATTTTCTACAACTATTAACTACTATAACAAAATCGGGGGTTGGAAATGAATTAACACGAAATAAAGCAAAATAAAAATTGACAAATCCTTCATTCAGTATCACAAAGAATTTAGTACTGCAGGCCAAGAGTTGAAAGAAACCTACAAAATGTTAACAGGAGACACTACTGTGCCCTATACGTGTGTTGTAAGGAAGGTTTTTATGACACATTTAGGTTTAGTAAGTTATTATTTGATATCTTGAAGGATTAAATTATTTAAAGAAATGATGTGACATTATTGATCTAGAATCAATTGCAGATTCATTACAAAGAGTTAAAACGCCCAACACATAACCACGTAACATTAAATGTGACAATTTTCTTTTATATCTGTTGTTTGTAGATTTCTGAAAAGGTTCAAATTGCTCTGCGATGTTTTGAGATGGATTCCTTAGTAGTTTAATTCCATTCGCATGCTTCCACTGGGTTT
This sequence comes from Gryllus longicercus, assembly GCA_038098605.1. Taxonomy (NCBI): domain Eukaryota; kingdom Metazoa; phylum Arthropoda; class Insecta; order Orthoptera; family Gryllidae; genus Gryllus; species Gryllus longicercus. Next base: position 4,795,109 of record JAZDUA010000068.1, read on the forward strand.
AATTTTATGGCAGGGCTTCAGACTTTATCTGTTGCCCCAGGAATGTAGAATTCAACGAAGTTAACATCTGATGTTCATGGCGATCAAATTTAGTAATGACGGACGTGTGATAAAACGATGATGGAACCTGATGTGTTATCGTTATATCACCAACCAATACCCCTGTTAGTAGATTCATCTCGACATTTCTGGCACAAAAAGGTGAACGGGCATGTATAAACGATTGACAATTATTGAAATTTATCAATATTGATTGAAATGAAGTAGTAAACGATTACTTACAAGTTTGGGTTATTAAAAATCATAAAATAACTCACAATTAAATTTTGATGTTACGTTCAAATTTTACATGAAGGTTAATACGTTATTCAAATTTGTACCCATTGGTAGAGAGCAATTGCCTCGTGCCTCTGCTCTCAGTATTGGATTACGTAATTGGCAAAATAATTGCCAAAATTGGATTGGTTTATTGAATATCCGAAGAGAGCTAATTGTTGAATTTTCTCGATTTAAACCCTAGACGTAGAATTTCCCCTGTGATGTATAGACACATAATACAACTATTATAATAATTATTACCAGAGGAAATTAATTATAACTAAAGTTAGTATACTGTCAGTTTCACTAAAGGCGCAAATTTAAATAACTCATCAATCATTCAATGTTTTCACAAATTCGAAACTTTTAGAAAAAAACAAACACAGTTTCATTAGTTACGGTACTAAAAAGAAAATATAAAGAAAATTAATTTCTATTCTAAATTTGATAAGGTTGTTAACTCCTAAAATGGAACATGGGTTATTTTGGTACTTATATACGTAATTGCATTTCTTTTACTTATGTCTTCGGGTACAGATGTCATAATGTGTAATTACGAAATCTGATTTGTTATTACTAACAAAAAATCTCGGAAAAGTAAGAAATGCTCTGAAAGTTTTACTTTCATTGTTGAAATTCTAATATTATGCTCTTCAGTCTTACTGACTCTGTTTTTCTTTGGTTTTTATTCAACTCATAAATACTTCGTAATCCACTGTTGTGTAAATCAGAAGTTAACTGTTTCACAATGTACTCAATAGTAGAATATAATACATTACGAGATAAATCTAACTAGAAAGAGTAAATTAAATTGCGTTTTATCAATACCTGATATAAAACCAAAAAACTCTCATGTCATCTGTGATATTGCACTGTGTAGTTTCAAAAACTTTTTTCCACTGTGAATCATTGTGCATTTCACCTCTCTATCTCAAATGATCAAGATGTGTTCGAACAAGTACAAATATATAGCTTCAACACTGATTAATATTTTTAATGTGACGGCCAATAAATTCACATCCTTTACATGGCATCGGTATATTTTATTGTGTGCCATTATTTTAATAAAATGAAAATAAAATTAGTGAAAAAGTATAGTTAGTAATAATAATGTTTTTTTTTTTTTGAAATATTGACAATTAGTATCTCTGAACATTCCACGTTTTGTGTATTGTTGAGACCGGGTAGAATAGTTAACGGCAACCACCATTATCGCTGTACTGTCTCTGACCGAGTGATCGCAGGGGTCAAATCCCAACGTGGATATAGGTGGATCGAATTCAATTGCTCTCTAATGATGAATTGAAGCGGCCGGTTATTCGAATCGGTAATTCTCCTTGATCTTTCCTTCTATCTTCTCCCTTACATACTTTCTTACACTAAATTACCAAAACTTGATTTTCTGAGACAATGGGAGCAATAGTTAGTTTTAGGATAACGTTGGGAATTCACATCTCACAAAAATCTTAGTTTTTCACCTTATAATTGACGCGTAGTAGTGAAATTCCTCCTTTCTCTGCTAGTTGATGAAAGGAGCGTAGCGAAATTTGTGTGGTCAGACGGAAGAGCGGGCCTGATGGCCCGAGTCTCGCCACGTAAAATAAGGCAAATTCAGTTCAATTCAAAATTCAAACTGACACTTCCCCCATAATCTACAGTTCCAGTGATAATTATTTATCAATGTCATCGTCATTTAGGATTCAACCCTTCATTATTTCCATCTCAAAATTTTTCTCGTTTTTTTTAAAATTTCCTCTGTCCTAAAAACATACATTTAATTTCCCTTTTGAGTTAGTTTTCAGCATAATATAATTTATTTACGACTTTTCCCGTCGATATGATTTCTTAAAATTATTACTGTTTATGAATTATTATTCAGTTTTTGTCTAATGGCTACAGTATTTGTGATCTGTATGTACTCGTATATTGCCACAAAGCGGAGAAACCTCATTTCTGAAGAACTAGTTATCCGCGGCTGGTATGTTATTGTGTAGCTCTCGCTTCCATAAAGCAACAGTGAAAATGCTATTATAATTTCTAAATGACTCCTGAGCTCTTTGTCATATTAGAGATATGGCACAAGACGATTTCCTGGGGTTATCGATATAGGGCAGCGAGTATACGCGGCCCCGTCCTCCCATCCCAAAGCGCACTTCGCGGCGGCAACCGCCCAGTCGCCCCGTGAATCATGCACCCCGGCGACGGCGGCGGGGCGCCGGGATTAAAGATGGATGCAGAGTGAGTGGTCGCGATCAAAGTGCCTGCCTTATTTACGATAATTTCCCTTCCGTCATCTTTATTCATTCCTCCTTCCTGCGCGTCTAATCCTCGGCGAAAATTAGGATTAAAATTTCACGTCACGGTAGCGCCCCTCGAAGAGTGTTTTTTTATTCATCTTAATGCACCACGACCGAACCTTGTGGAGCACCAGGGAGGAGACTGCGTTGGAGTGACCCTTTGGAGACGAAGAGAAGTATTCGTTGGTTTAGAGGGATTTCTGGTATTACGAAGCAGAAGTAATTGATTTTATAATACTTGCAGTACTTCTGGAAAAAGTCTGATCTACTATGCTTTCGTTTGAGTAATATGCACACCAACAATTTCTTAAGAAAACTCATGAATATCCCACATAGTGACAATGAGATGCTGTTCTTTTTTCAAGCGTCGTAATATGGAAGATGATAGATGAGTAATAATATATTGCAGCAAAATTTCAGAATTATAGTTCATTAGCAAAATACCCGGCGTTACGTGGACTTTCTTCATATTCAGTCCGTGTGAAGGACGGAAAACATCAATTTTATATACCAGGTTAAGATTATTCTTTGGTTCAAATTTTAAAAAAAAATTCTTTCATTATGTCTTAAATTAAACATTTTTATCTTTTGCATTGCTACTGGCCTTTAACGAATCTATTAGTACTAGTTCTATCTGCACCGCTAAGGCATCTGGCGGAAAATATTAGGAATCAAACTGCTCTTACCGACAGTCGAAAAACAATGCATCATAGTATATCTACCGACATATTATTTAAATTATTTATTTTCTGGATTTGCGTTGTGTATATCTTTTCCAAACTTTTCAAGGACACCGCGACAATCCTGTAAATTTTACGTATCTATACGCTACTTTTTGTAGTATCGATATTATAAGTCGTTGAATTCACTTTTACCAGAATACTCGTAGAATATTATCAAATCACGTAACTGTTACAAAATGTTGTATCAGGCATCCAAGAGAGTTTACTCTAAATCTGAAGTTTTTTCAATTTAGTATTTTAAAAATAAACAATATGAAATGTATTACAAGAAGAGGAATTGCAGACAAATACGAATATCAAAAACTTAAAGTCACGTCACCATTACCGCTGAATCTTGTGGAAAGAAAAAATCGTACATCCAGCCCTCTAACAGTCCAACACAAAGCGAGAATGAAAATGTTGCTCTGAGAGCAAGAGGGCAACGGCAGCACCTGAGGCGAGGCGTGGCAGTGCGTCCGGCTGAGGGCGGCAGAGCCAGACAGGTCGCGGCGTGTACGGGGCGGAGGCTGGCGGGTCGGCGGTCCCGGCGGGCGCCTGCTATCGCGCAACATCTCGCTTAATTAGCGTCCGCCCACGTCGCCCCCGCTTGCCTCTCTGCGTCCCACCCAGTCGCGCCTCGCCGCACTCCTCCCCGCTCCGGCGCGGCCAACCTAGCTACGACCATCCCACCTAGCGATGGCCCGCTCCGCTCCGCCTCTTCCCCGCCCCGCCTCCTCCCCGCTCCCCCTCTTCCCCGCTCCCCCTCTTCACCGCTCCCCCTCTTCACCGCTCCCCCTCTTCACCGCTCCCCCTCTTCACCGCTCCCCCTCTTCACCGCTACACCTCTTCACCGCTACACCTCTTCACCGCTACACCTCTTCCCGGCTCTCCCTTCCTCGCTCCCCTCTCCCCCGCCCCGACTCTTCCCCGCCCCGACTCTTAACCGCCCCGACTCTTAACCGCCTCGCCTCTTCCCCCGCCCGTCCGCCCCTCTCCGTTCCTCTCTGTCCAGCTTCACTCCACTGCGTCACGCCCCGCCCCGCACGTCATTGCCTCCTTCCGATCTTCAGCCAGCTCTCTTCTCTTCACATCTGGCTCCACCCACACCACCCCGCCCCACCGCGCTCTACTTCACTCCGTCCGACACACCTTGTCTCCCACCCTCTCCACCTCGTTCCTCCCCGCATCGGTCTGCCCTCACTTCATCCCGACTGGCTCGATTTCGACTCGGTTCGCCTCGCAAAGTCCGCAATGCCACATTTCTGTGGCCCGCCACGTTTTCACTTTCCCCGCTTCGCTGACGCCTCCCTCTTTCTCTCTACCGACCCGCCTCCTACACTCGACCTTTCTGCGGCATGCTTCTTGCCCCTACATCGCCACCTCTCCGGATGCAGGTAAGCCCACGCCACGACCGCCCTACGTCATAACCCCCCGCCCCCTGACCCAGCGTTGTGCCGCTCTCGATTTCTTGCTCGTCCCGTGTACTACCTTCCCTTTCGCCCAGAAACACGCTCTCACCCTGACCTAAGTTGTCAGCACCATTCATTTCAGAGAATCTGCCTCTCTTCCATCATCGTGACATGTTTTTAACGATTCCATCAAAGATAGTTCAACAAAAACATCGTTTGAAGACTGGAGCATTGTAACGTTCTGGGTTTAAGAATTTCACCCTCCCTCCTTCTTTTTTGCTTTCTGTCGCTCCCTGCGCTCCTGAATAGTTTCTTTCAGGTCCTTATTACGTTATCATGACAAGCTCCCTGGCGCCATCGCTTTCCTGCCATACGCTTTGGAGACAACAGCAAATGGTATTGTTTCTTGTTCCGCCTGTAATCTTCCGATCTCTTTCCTCTTTCAGATGATAATATTCATCATCGTTTTTGTGAATGAAATTCTTGATATTTACATTTCATTCCAAATGTTACCAACTACATTTTCATTATTACACATTTTTCTTTGATAGCATTTTTAAATTTTCGAGTGAATATTTTCTTTTTGTGCTGCGATCTGCATAAGTTTCCAAGTTTTAAAACATTTAATTCGTCCAGGCCTCAAATCAAAAGCCACAAGACTAGCTAAGTTAGATGCATTATGAACGCTAATTAATATGAAAAACATGCTCAGAGAGCTCATTTTGTCTCAAGTATTACAATTTCGTTGTAAAAAAATCACACATACTAAAAAGATTATGTAACCGTTGAGGCAAAAACAGCAGTCAAATACCGCTACGTCTGGGTTTGCGGAGACTTATCTGTGAATTTATTTTATTGAATACGTGTGATATTTGGTGCCCGACATCACTTTAATCTTCCACAGCTGTAAGGTGTCATTTCCACAGCCATCCATCTGTAGCAGGACTGCTCAAATACCAGAATTCGAGGCATACTGTCAGCGGTGGCCCGGTGCAGCGTCCCGTGCGCCACTCGCCGTTCACTAAAGCAGAGCCGATCACGCCCCAACTCCACCCCTCATCTCAGGAGGATAGGACCGATATCGGCAGATAGGAGCAGGGCCAGGGCTCGCCAAGTGAACCGCCCTGCACAGCCCTGTTCTACAGCACTCGTTCCGCTCTGGCAATAGAAGCATCGCGACGCGATGTGGCGTCGCCACGCCACCCAAGCAGGGCGGTGACGCCGACGCTGATGCCGACGCCGACGCCGAAAGCCCCGCGCGCGGCGTTAACGCAGTACTTCGAGTTCGTTAGACGCCAGATAAATCTCCGGCGACGACGTGCGTGGATAAAGCGCTCCTGTGCCCGGCCCCGCCCCTCGTCCCCGTTCCTCCCCGCTCAGCCCTCTCGCGTCGCGTCCCACGCTGGCGAACGCGGGGTCTTTTAGCTTCGCGACCAGGGACGGACAAACGGCGCGGAATGCAACAGGAATATTCTTTGTGGAAAGGATTGGTTGTAGTGATGACAAGGATGGAGAAAAATGGCAAACCGGAACTCATTCAGGTAATTCACGACTTCAAAAGAGAAGGTTCAAAAAAGAATGAAATATCTTGTAACTTGGTTAGCTGGTGAATGTTCCCTTAGAATTTATGTTTCTGTAATGGTATGCATTGTACGAGCTGACTGTGATGGGGGTATTGATTGCTATAAATGTTTGAGTCTGGAGAGCCTAGAGGACCTGCATTAAAAATACCTTGCTGCATGTAAAATAATAATAATAATAATAATAATAATAATAATAATAATAAATAATAATAAATAATAATAAATAATAATAAATAATAATAAATAATAATAATAATAATAATAATAATAATAATAATAATAATAATAATAATAATAATAATGTTATATGACAAAATATGTATTTTACGAATCACTTTCTATATTTCGTAATTTTGGTTCGCCTATTTACCAGTTTCCTGACACATGAAAAATTCATAATTATTCGAATTCTGAAAACTTAGACATCAACGTAACGTACTCTTGTTAAAAATATACGTGTTAGAGACTACTTGAAACAACTATTTAAAAAACAAACATTGATAAATAGTAATATCCCATTTTATGCTACAATTTATCCCACACCATTATTTCTTCTTTTTTCGCCCTTCCTTTGGCTCTGTGTAAGATTCATAAAGACACAAAAGTTTCACAATTATTTTCTGAGAAACTTTAAATATGCACTCCCATGAATATGCAGACATTTAGAGACTACTAACACCATATTATGCCTACCTCGCATATCCACGAAAGTAAAAGGGGTACCGCATAGTCATAAATATCCCTGCATCAGTAAAAATAAATTTTTAGAAACGTGCCTAACAGTTCAACTCATCTAGATCGTTTGCTTGCGGAACAGTCACAAACGCAATATGCAGGTGAATTCAATTTAATACGTGAATGGCTATAAAGTATCGAATTGAACACACACCTGTACAGTTGACGAGGTATGGAAACAAACCAACATCGACATAACGTGCCGTCAATATTTGTCGAGTAACATTTGCCTGATCAATGACTGACTTGACTGAGATACCGCAGACAGGGAAATCACAGCGCTATTATTGCAAAGTGACAAATTGCAATACTGCTGCTTTGAAGCAAACCAGAAATGAAACGTATCAAAAACACCTGTAAGCAACAAAGTATCAAATCTTTCATATACGTCAGGCGAGAATGTTCTTCGTGAAACTCATGGGAACGTTTTGGAAATAAAATATTTAATTAGAAAGTAATAAATAAGTTAAACGAAGTGTTATAATTAAAGTACGCAGTTGATCACAGTATTTCCTTCGCTCACATTTTCAAAAATGCATATAAACATTACGGATCTCACATTAGGAATCTACTTTTCTAACATTATTTTTTCCTGTTAATGTCAAGATTTAATGATGGAATATAATGAAGATTACATTTACAATAGGGTGAGCAGTTTTAATTAAAATGTGAAACGCCAAATTGTGTTATGAATTATTCTTGTGAACGTTTTTCTTTTTGATTCGACTTTCTGGCAGAAGCATTTGTTTTATTAGCGAAGAACCGAGATTAATTGAGTAAAATAAATTATTAAATTTAATATATTTTTTTCGAGTTGGTTCCTATAAGAACATAATTTAACAATATCCATTTCACCAGATTTTTTTCAGAAGACATATCTTGTCCTAAACATATTAACGTAAAATTTTCACCGATTTGCGTAACAATGAAATTCAAACAAAGTGGGTAAATTTTAAATGATTCATTTGAAATATTTACACACTAGAGATATATCTCACATCGCCGAGATATCAAGATCTCTGGTTGAAAATCTGTAGTTGCTAACTTTTGTTTTCGAACGCTAAGAAGTTCGTTTTCTTAACGCCGCTTGTTCTTATTCTGCTGCAAATACAACATTAAAATTTAGTCACTGTTTCCACTCTATGTCACACTCTCAAGTCAAAACTTAATTGTTCATTGTTCTGTCATTACCATCGGGTAATTAGAAAATACAAACTATGAAAACCACCTCGCATATTGAGTAAGGATATCATCCAGAAGACAAATACGAAAATAGGTTTTATTAATTGAGTTTAATATTTTGTCATTATGGCAATACTCATCTTACATATTTCATACTATTCGTTTACATTGAAGAGAGCAGAAATATACGAAACGTAACGAAAAAGTAGATCAGATCTCCACGAAACTACTAATACGCGATGTTAATAGTAATTATTAACAAGAGGGTCACTATTTGAATCTGAATTTTCCTTGTTTCTAGCAATACCAATTATGAACTTCATTTTTCTAGACCAATAAAACAATATCCTTCTCAATTGAATCCAAGATCATCGGCGAGCACGTTAACGCCTGCACTTCGCAAAAGCCTCTTTATGTACGACATAAGGACAAAATTCGTATGGTGAGAAGGGCGCTTTATTCAGGTCAGTCCTTGAGGCTCAGAGGCCCGCCCCTAGGATTGTGCGCCCCTAACTCCGCAGCCGAGCTGCCATAGCGACAGCTTCCGAGCCGGGCTCTCCGTAATCCAGGGGTCTCCAGGGGCGGTATAGCCCAGTGGCCAACGTCTCATTGTAGCTGGACGGAACGAATTCTGCGTGGGAAGGAGGCAACATAGAAACAAACCAATGTGACAACAATTCTAACAAAATAATATATATATTTTTCACTGTATTATCTGGAACGTAACTCTTTTTTTTTTCTTTCTTAATTTATTTTCTTTCAGGAGTATAAACATTTTGAAGGATGTTTGAATTTCATCGATACTGAATTTTAGAACAAGAGTTACCTTTAGAAAATCATCACTAGGTGAGAATCATTTGGAGGAGTGAGACTAGTGAGTGTTAAGGTGGGTCAAAAATGTCTAGGTAGTTTCCTGCGGATACGTAATCGTTTTGGGTGTTTCATAAGAGTATGTGTAATTGACGGAATCCTGTGATAAAACTTAAGCTCCGATTCTTTGATGTTAGTAGTGATGGGATTATATAGAGCTCATGATCAATTAAGATCACTGGTTATGAACCAGGGTGCTTTGGTAATAGTCTTTAGGAAGCAGTTTAAGAATATCTGAAGTCTTTAGACGTAAGAAGGATTTGGCTGATGACCTCTATAATAAACTTGTGAAGTGAATTCAGACAAAAATTAAACTAATGAAACAGATATTCAATTACACTTGTTTGGTAATGCTCTACAGTGCAAAGTATTACACACCTATGTACTGTATATAGATTCTTCACTTTCATATATATTTCATTACTTGACGAAGAAAATGAATATTAATTTAAAAATGAAAACGAACGTAAAAAAATATACGATAGTAACGAACACAAAAGAAAATTAAATTGATGAAGTATAGTAGAACCTCGTTGTAAGAGACTGTGAGAACACAGATTTTTGCCCCTTTAAGGTAAGAACTGTTGTAACAGGGTTAACAGAGGTAACAGGGTTAACAGTTAACAGTTAACATAAGTTCAAAAAACTCAATGTTTATCTTATATTTCAGTGCTTTTTAGAAGTTTGTGTGAAGCTGTTTTCGAAATTGACTAAAACTTTCTTATCGGAGCCATAATATTTGGAGTCTGAATCCAATTTGTAAATTGGGAAGTCACGTTATCTACAGCGCAAAATGAACCCTGTTTACCAGACGATCAACACTCGTACAGCCTTGATAGTGAAAACCTCAATGCAAAGTACATATCACGTTATGATGACCCTTTCTCCTTGCCAAATACTTCACTATTTTCACTGACTCCACTCACCTAAAGAGGATGAGGACACAACTCAGGATGAAAAAGAACGATGGGTACTAATAAGAACAAGCTCTTGGCGGGTCAACACGCTTTAGCACCTTACCCTCATGGAAAAGTGTCAGCAGATTTTCTTTTTTCACAGATGAGCTGCGTTATTTACTCGGAAGGAAATTTCTTCTTGTGCTGCTGAGGTCGATTGAGAGTGAAGGCTAGAAGTCACACGACTCATCACGCGGAAAAAAGTTGACAACTTCCTATTCTTATTCGCTGGTAATAAATTTCCTTGCGACTCCTAATTTATTACAGGTGGGAAACTCTTATAAGTGGGTTTCTTACATGCGAGAAGAAACTTCACGTTATTTCAATATTCGGACTCGGGGCATCTTTGGACTCGGAATTCTCTTGTAAGAGTGTCTCTTGCCACGGGGTTCTCCTGTATGCATTTATGTATTTATTGTAGAAATAAATGAAAAAATTAAACAGTCCTTAAGTGGTTGTGGACTCGCAACTGAAGTTAGAAGATAGGGAAGACCTAGATTCGAGCCATAATAGCGGCGGATTGTTAACTGAAGCTAGAGAATCTGGGACGTACAACGTGAAATCTAGACGTAGGAGTTTTAGACAGCTCATTTCAATGGTTTCTTTCGGTCAATTCTATGCGTATTCCAATGGACAGCGCTAAACAAGCTATGGTGTGCAAATGATCTTATTTTCGTATCCTGTCCCATCTTGTTCCACTGGTAGAGTTGGGAGGACTCAATCCCATGGCGCATCCATCATGATGTGGAAAGTCTACTACTGCAGGTGAGGTGGCTCAGGTCATCAATTGATGTCACTGGAGTGCCTCTGACCGGGAGTCCTAGATTCGAGTCCCGACGGTGGTAGAATTTTCGTCACTAGCTCAATAGCTAAGACGAATTCAGTCGCTGTCTGGAGGAGAATTCTAGTGGTCAGCTGCTCTGATCAGTAATTTTCTGTGGTTTCTCCAATCAACAATAAGCGAATGCCGGAGAAGAACCGTAACAAACGGGCCACGGACCGCGCGCGATCTTTCCTTCACCTTCCTTGAACTATCCTCACCCCTTACTTACACACGTACTCTTACATACACTACACTACCCAATGTACGGAGACCAGTCGGGAGCTTAGTGCTAGTCCCGGCTGGAACGGGTGCCACGCTGGTGGAGATACCTGGTTGGGGAAACTCCGTTAGCCTACGGTAGGTCGGCGCCGGATCTCAGAATGTAGCGGGGGGGAGGTCACCGTCACCTCTCGAGGAAACACGAGCACTACACTTACGGACTAATAACCTTAGAAGCTGATGCACTCGGACCCACTAGTAACCGATCAACGAAATAAGGGCGAGAAAGTAAAGCAAACCTGCGTTTCGTCCAGTTCCCCTCGGCGCGTGGCCCAGCTTCCGGGTGCGGGGGCGTGGGAGCCACCGAGTTGGGCGCAGCGGGCGCGCGTCTCCGCGCCTCTCCGCAGGTGCGGCCATAAATCGCCAACGCAACTCGGCGAAGTTCGCGAGCGGCTATCGCGCGCCGCTCAGGGATCCGGGGAGAGGCGGGGCGAGCCGAGGCGGGGCGGGGCGGGGCGGGGCGGAGCGGAGCGAAGTCGGACGCGATAGAACGTGGCAGAGAAGGATGAGGCGAGAGGAGCATACTGCGGCGGGTCGCGCAGCCTGGCAGCGACTCGGGGAAGGGCGGGATTGGGTAAGGCTGGGTCGCGTGTAAGGGGTTGCTGCTTGTGAGAAATTGAAGAGGACGGTGATTCGTTTGGGAGGATGGGAAAAAGGATGTTTTGCTAATGGGGGGGAATGCAAGAAAGAATGGGAGAGGATGATACGAACGCAATAATATGAAACGAGCAATAAGGAAGTCTTAAAAAACTATTAATATTTGTACGTTGTTCGTTGCTCTAGATTGATATGCCATTAATTATTCACATCATAAGTTTCTTAGTAATTCATAATCACACAGTAATATATTTCATACAACTTTTAGTATTCAACTTTCCGTCCTCCACCTTCAATTCCCTTCGTACCTACTTCACACGACGTAATGACAACGTAAAGAAAAACACCATGAAACAAATAGTATTCGACTAAGGCTGTGGTCTGCAATGGCAGTTGATTGTCATGGAACATTGAAATTTCAATAACGTGGGTTTGTACTGGGATATGACAAATTATCATGTAGTTGGAGTATGCATATAGCGATTCCTGGTATATTCAATCCGGCATTGGCATTGCAGATTGGGTATAGAAGCATTCCATGCACTCAGGGATGATTCGACATCTCTCACTGCTTATTGATCAATTATCTCAATCTCAAGAGGTTCGTAATTGTTCCAACGAGGCAATCATAATTTACGGAAGGACTAGAAACCGCTCTTGCGAATTAACAATTTCTAAGAAACAAATTAATGAAAGGTGTCACACAAACCTTTTCTAATCAAAGTCAGTGGACCTTTGGATCTCAGTAAGTTCATCTCAAGACAAAGACAAAATTTCAATGATCAGAGAAATATTGACATCAAATATTGCAAAGAAGAAAACCTCAGGAGCTAAAATGATACTCTAATGTTTTCATTTCAGTTTATGATTATGATAATACTGTCTTATTAATAATGTCAAAGTCAGTGCCATCGACACAAAACGGACAATTATATACTACAAAAGATTCTGAACTTATTTTAGGGAATAGAAAATTAAATAAAAATTGGAATAACACCTCTTTTAATTTAAATTAATTAACGAAAAGTAAAGCCGTACTAAGGTTACACTGAAGAGACAATTACACTAGACGATGACGAAAAACAAATATTTTAATAGAAGAGTCGTGCAAAACCCTAAAAACCACGCCAAGTGTTTCACAGCAGATATATAGATGAAATAAGAACAGAATACGAAAACGAAGAATTCTCGTAAAAATCTGACCTCCGCCCTCCTTTTCCATCCCAAATCCCGCCGAGGGAGCCCATGATTTGAATCCGCATCCAGAGGGGTAGTGCTCCAGGCACTTTACCCCATTACCCCGGCGGAGGAAGATCACGACCGGCGCGCTGTAAGGTAGGCGCGGCGGTGATAGCGTGGCGAGGCGCCGGGGGGGGGGGCGACGGTTTACGGCCGCCGTGAAGGGAGGCGACGTGCCCGCGAAGGGCCGCCCTGGACGCACCGCCGCGCGGGGGCCGGAGGGCGCAGGGGGGACGAGGGTAAGCAATCCGGGGGAGGCGAAGAGATGGGGCCGGGGAGGCGCTTCGGAGGCGCCCCGGCGCGCGGCGCCCGAGGCGACGACGCATGAGCGCGGAATAAGCGGCCCACCGGCCCGAGTGGACAGCGGCAGTGGCGTGCCACAGGCGGAATTCACCGCCCCGCCTTGGCAACGAAAGCCTTTGGCTCCTAGTGAGTGATAGATCAGTATTGCAGTGACGTGCATGAAGCAACGGAATATTGAATTGAATTTGAATTGAATTGCCTTATTTTACATGGCGAGACTCAGGCCTTGAAGCCTGCTCTTCCGCCTGTCCATGCAAATTTCGCTACGCTCCTTTCACCAACTGGCAGAGAAAGGAGGTATTTCCTGGGCGAGAAACAGGCGATTTTTGAATTTAGCTTAGAGGCGTCATTTAGGCTTGAGGATCTTTTACATGCAACTAAATCTACTAACATGGGACAGCCGGCTTTACTTCCCCTCCGAAGGAAGGCGTACGAAGGATTTTTTCGCCCTTAAAAATCCACGGCTTCGATCGGGTTTGAACTTGGGTACAACTGTTCGGTACGCTAACCGTTACACCACCGCCGCGCGCAAAATATTAAGGCGTCTGCATTAAACACGTTACTGTGTTAATAAATGTAAGCTTGAGGTAAATAAAAAATGAATAGCTCCTAGTGAGTGATCGATCAGTATTTAAGTGACGTGTGTGAAAAAAGAATATTAAGATGTCTGCATTAAACAAGTCAGTGTGTTAATAAATTTGAGCTTGAGGTAAATAAAACATGAACAGTCCAAAGTATATCATTGTGATTGTCGCATAATATTAATAATTTTACACAGTTGCCTTTTTTGCTTTTGGAAAATCAAGTTACAAGTTTTTAAAATCCGTTTCATTTTTCACTTATTCTGAAACACGTTTTGCGTAAAAGTTTCTCGCACCATCAGGTGTGAACAAAAAATATATAAATCCATTCATTTTCAGATATAAATATCAATTTATATAAATTTTGTTCACACCTGATAACGAGCAAAACAATTAACCAAAACGTCTTGTTTTAGTATATGAAAAAAGTAAGCAATTTTTGAACATTTTGATTGTTCAAAAAGAAAAAAGGATATCTGTGTTAAATTATAAATAAAAAGTGAATTCATATGTTATGGATAGGAATGAGACGATATCAACTTGTAAAATGAGTAAATATTTTGCATTTAATAAAAATATAAACATACTGTGAATTAAAATTAGCAAAACTTGCCGTAGCATCCAATTTTTGGTTGAAAAATGAGAATATGGAATGTTTGTATCTAATAAATCGTTTCCCGAATTGTTTCTGATTTACAAAATTGGATATTTTCCTCCAATGTTTCTTGTAAAATAACTACTTCTACTTTCAATAGCTGGCTTCTAATATGTACAGTCGTACATTATTTTTTCAAATTGTTTTATATGTTCCTATTTTCATATTATATATACGCTGTACGATGATAAATACATCACAATATTTTTCTTAATAGAGTAGTATTGTAAAAAAATTCAGTAGCTTTACACTTTGCTGTTTATATATATATATATATATATATATATATATATATATATATATATATATATATATATATATATGCGTGTGTGTGTGTGTGTGTTCGCTGTTTATTGCTCTTCGAACGTCGGGTGGGTGAAATCCGCTTGTGCCAAGTGTGATGCGGGCCGAAGCGGGGCCCTCGCTCGGATTAACATTGCGGGTGGAGGCCCCCTCATGAATGCGCACGTGACTCTTCCCAAAAGACCTCGAGGAGAAAATCGTATCAATCTGCTTTAGCTGTTTTTTGCGAGGGCCCTAGCGGGAAGGGAGCAGAATACTTGGTTGGCAGCCTTATTTGGAGAGGAATCCAAGTACACAAGAAAGCACTCAGTAATCGCGCTGGATGTATTCGATCGGTACATCCGAAGACTTGAAAAACGTCAAAGAATGCTGAAAAGTTCGTAGGGGGAAGAGCTAAGTATATTTCCTTGGCGAGAAATATACACATACGGATAATTATAAGAACTCAATATTTATAAAGTTATATCTGCCAGGTCCTTAATACAAACATACGGGTTCCAATAATTAAAGAAGGAATGCACATAAAATGAGAAATTACTAATAAATATTATAACCCATTATTATATTAAATAATACCATTTATTACACGTGACTGAATTGACAAAAAATTGATGTTGAATCTCGTATAATAACCTATACATTATGGTTGACAAAATCAGATATTACTTCGAATGAAGTGACTTAATAAAAAGTTGGAGAAAAGAAAATGTTGGAGAAGAAAAAAGTTGGAGAATATAATTTCAAAGACGGACGGATGTTTTGAAAAAAACAACAACATTTTTTGGTATCAGGGTACCCCAAAACGTGTATTTCCTTTGAGATCTCGAAATCAATTTTCCGCAGCATTACATAACTATCTCTATACTACGTATATTACTACGTATAATACTCCGTATATACGTGTGTATACGAGAAATTAATATACGTAATAATATATACGTATGTATACGGGATACTAAAAGAATAATTTAAAGGACGATGATATTGGAGACCTACAAACTTAAGATCTGGATGTTATGTGCATATGATTCCACAGCTACGTGGGACGAAAAACATACGCTACTTAATGAGAAAACATTTAGATTGCAGGAAACTTGAACAATGTCAAATAAAAGGAGTTGTTGTTTGTTGAATTTACTGAATGTACTAATTTCTAGTTCTAATTGTGGACCATCCTTCGAATCACTAGCAGGAATGCAACCAAAAATATACCTGTTTCTTATGCAAATGGGGCAGCCGGGGTAGAAGCAGTCATTACAGAAAAGAACACTGGCTGGTAAGAAATCAAAACTGGAAGACAAAAATGTTGAAAGGGAAAGACTTGCAACACATGATGATGTATTCCTGTCACCATTGCATATGAAACGTGGGCTCATGAAACAGTTTTTAAGGCTTTGGAAAAGGAAAGAGTTGGATTTCTCTACCTTAATGAAAATTACATCGTTTTCTAAGAAAAAATTAAAGTAATACAATTATGTCAGCCCTTAAAGCAAGGTATTAAAAGTGATCGAGAATTTTATCAATGTCATTCAGTTAAGGAAAGGTGTGCTTAGTAATCTTTTAAAAATGTGGCACGTGGGATTTCAGGAAAGATCAGTTAACTACAGAGACAATTATTGGAGGCATATAAGAATTTTGGGTGGATCATTTCACTGAAAGTGCGCTTCTTGTTGTCATATGTACGCTTGTTTCCAGTGAATTTCTTGATTAGTTATTCCGAAGGCTTTACCTACATTCGTTAATTCCGTAAGCGAAATGTATGTTTTATTTTGCAGGAGGTGCCGGTGATCTTTCCCCGCTGGATGGCGAGATCCGGTTCCGACTAACAGGTCGGCTTGTGAGTTTCCCCCAACCAGCTATATACCACCAACAGGGCACTGCCCCAGCCAGCACAAGCTCCAAGCTCCCATCTGGTCTCCCGACATGTGTAGTAAGTGCATGTAATAAGCATATGTAGTAAGTACATGTAATGCATATAAGTATGAATGAGTAAGGGGTGAGGTTAAGATAAGGAATGAGAAGGAAAGATCGCGCGCGGTCCGTGGCCCGTTCGTTACGGTACTTCCCCGGCTGATGTTGATCGGAGAAACCACAGAAAAGAGTAGAGCAGCCCGACGCCAGAATTCTCGTCCAGAAAGAGCGCTGCAGCGTATGAATTCAACCTAGCAATGCAGCTAGTGTCGACAAACCTGCCCCCCTTAGGATTCGAACCCTCAGACCTCCCGGCCAGCGACACAGCAGCGACATCAATTGATGCCCCGAGCCACCTAAGCCGGTAACTGCAAGGTGGACAGCAATGTAGAACGTGGACACAGCCCGCGGGAGGGCCGAGACAACTACGAGCCGCAACAACACCTGCGGGGGAGCGCCGCGCCGTGTCGGCGTGGCCGGCGGCGCAGCGGCCCCGGGGGCCCCGAGTCGCCGAGGGCACGGGAGGCGCCGCCCGCCCGCGGCCCGCCCTGCATACCGATCAGCCCCGCCCCGCCCCCCTTCCCCCTCCGCCCCGCCCACCTCAGGCAAATTGGGGCGCGCCCGGCCCCCGAGCACCGGCCTGCTCGTCACGTTAGGCACGTCAAGAAAGGAGTTAGCAGTGTTTAGGTCCGGCGGATTCCGTAAATAGATTGCGCAGACATGTAAACACGCCGCCGTGGCGGCCTCCCGCACAAAAGATAAACTCTCCGTAATCTAGTGCTGAAGTTACTCCAGGAGTTGTGGAGGTAATCCCTGGCGCTTACAAGGTTTGGGAGGGGGATATACGAGGTGTAAGGGCGGAGCGCGGCATGATCTGATTTTTGGATACGCGCCCAGAAGTCGACAGAGATAAAATCCTCCTTTAAAATGTACGTGATCATTGCAAAGATAATATTCGTAAATTTGTTAGCCGAGACGTTTACCGCTCTACCATCTTCATTATCCTGCGTACATCATATCATTATTAGAAATGTAAGAAGTATAACTAACGTACTTTAGAAAAAAAACCAACCAAAATTGGAATATATTTTTGAAGTGGATGTTGTGATTATAAAATTCAAATCTTAATATTTCAAAAAATTAATTTTACTGTCAGATTTAATTTGGTTTAGTGGTTTAGTGCATTCTGAACTTGGCAGTTTCACAAAAGAAGTTAAAAGAAGATAAAGAATTTTTTGCACAATTCATTGAACCTTATTGGAAAATTGACACATTTTTCCTCTACTGATATACATACAATGTATTTCCGCAATTCATCATTGCTTACAATAAAATGATTATAACTTCTGCGTACATTGATTGACTGTAGAATAGGCATTTAAGAAATTAAATTGTACTGGGGATCATCAGATAAACTATTGACTTTTCAGTATTGATTATGCATCAGGAAGCTCGTTAAGGATAAAAGGGCATTATTGGCAGACGACAACAACACTGCTGCACGAAAGTGAAAACCGAAAATTGGTACAGTAAATGCTCATATTCGTTGCAAATCTAAAATAATCCTCAATTGCTTCATGTTTAGACATTTCATTACATATTTTCGTTTGTACTTTTCAAATTATGAGAATTCTGCAGCTGTATCAATCAATCAGTAGGGATGTGATTCAAATCGGAGAATAATCCTTTCAAATTCATATTCCAAAACCGTTGCCGGAAAATAAACCACATCGTGAGTTGGATTCAATTAGGTTTTCATGTGCATAATCCTTTATGAGGTGTACAGACTAAGTACTAAATTCCGTTTCTGTTAGTATGCACCTCTTTTCTCGAGCTGAGTGTGTTTATTGATGATGTAGAACATCTTGTGTTCGTATACAATTCACATGGTTCAGTGCTTACAAACGCACGCACATTACACTACATACATTGTTTTTCACACTGAAGTCACTTTTACGTTTTTCTACTGAAGTCAGTTTTACTTTTTATATTTCATTGCAATTGAAATTGAAAAGGATGAATTGAGTAACTTATAATGTAGACTTACTCGTAAAGAAAACTAAGTTAACGCCTTGCTTTTACCCAGAAATCTAAAGCTCACATCAAGTGCTGAAAAACCGGCTGCTCTGATCGGTAGTATTCACTGATTTTTGCGAATGACGGAGCAGCAATACCAGGCGAATGCCGGAGCAGTCCCTTGAAAAACAGACCGCAATTCGCAGGCGTTCCTTTCTGTCCCATCCCTGTACCACCTACTAAAAAAAACATACGCATACTCTTGCTCTCGCACTTCACAAGCGAGAGACCAGCCAAGGGCTTACAGCTGGCCCAGGCTTGGGCGACGTCCTACGTGAGAACAAATCTGTACTTGGCGCGTACTTGTTCCTGTCTGTACTTGGCGCAGTGGCCTGCGAACGGGGCCATGGGTTTAAGAGGTACATACGGTTAGCACAAAGACATCCCTACGCCGTATTCTGGTCTTCTCAATCTGAGAAGTGAGCTCTCTCACCGCCACCCAGCAACATATACTCAAACAGTGTAAGGAAATGCACAGTAAAAATCTGCACCGATCGGGAATTGAACCCGGGGTCGCGTCATGGAAAGCGAGTACGCTGGCCAAGAAACATACCTGGAGAAGAAAATCCGGCAACACGACCTGTGTTGCACTCCTTTTCCACACAATCATTACCAGAATTGTGTCATGTGCCATACCGTGGATCAACATTTGAATCACAGTGTTGTAGACGTCTGCTGTGTGGAACACTTATCAGTATTTGAGAGCAATCTACAACTCTGCGTCATTGTGATATACGCAATGCTGACCGGCTACGAATTTCTGGAAGTGTAAGAAAAATCGGAAATGTGTGGGGTCGAGATCCGGACAAATGGGTGGATGATCAGCCATTCATGGCTTGGTTGAAAACAGATCTTTCGCAGCTGTTCAGCTCGAAAGTGTTTGGCCACACTTTTTGCCACTGCCTCGAATAATGAGTTTGGGACTAACAATCATAACTGACGCGTCGGAAACTCTAAATAATAAAATGAAATTTATTTATTTTTAAAAACTACTACGCAGAATGATAAATATTTGTAATTATAAAACGCGACAAATCTTAAAGTTTTAAAAAAGTCAACAGCATCTTATTTTACTTTATTAAAGTCTTTTGTGGCTAATAGGAAACACTTTAAAATTAAAAGTGATAACACAATCATTAAAGCAGTAAAATTGATGTATTGTTTCGAGTTAACAGGTTAATTTGGAAAATAAATTCTCCTCCCAGGATTGCAAGGATTAACCCTTCAATAATATGCAACTAAACTCCATTAGATCTTTATTCCAAAATCATCTTGTTAATCCATCGAGACAGGAATGTCTTGAAATTTGCTAACACCTTGTTCAAAGCTGAAGCTAAGCTTCAACTTACTGACAAACATACGCTCGTATCTAGTGCTCAGCGTCCTAAGTCTAATCGGCTTAGATGGGATCAAACATTTCAGAGTTTACAAGCTCCAGTCAGTTACAAATGCTTATAGTAGGTATTACATATTTGTGTTATAAACTTTAATACGTTCTCCACTATCGAAATGAATTTAGAGACTCCTTGTCCTCCGTAATAGTTGATGTTTGTTTCGGTTATTGGAAACAAATTATAATGTTTATACTCATATAATATTGTTCAAGTTTCTAACTTAAATAAATTTATTTAAAATAGGAAAATCAAAGTGTATTGTTTTACCTTCTCTTCATCGGCATTTATTTTCCCCACTTCTATTTATCACTTTCCGGCATTTAATGTCCCATTCCCAGGGCTTTCTGTAGACAACGGGGAAAACGAAAACGATCTATGTCGAAAACGGGGAGACGATGTCTTGGCAACGGCTGTGCATCAACCGCATTATTTTACCCAACATTAATTATTAATCAATCCCTCAGATACTGATGCTCATATGAAAAAAAGGCTAAACACATTTCAGAATCTTCCTGAATAGCACATAACCGAATAATATTCCCAATATTGGTCCCCAAGGTTAAAAAACAAATAATCTAGCTACTTATGGCAAAATCCAGTCAAAGCACATTAAAGAACAATATGTCATTGACACATTTTCACGTGCACTCACACTATTTGAAAACATACAATTTCTTTCTATATACTACTAATAAAAATAAATTATGTTGAAGAAATTTGACCAATACATTACAAACATTCTTTATTTTTTTACTTTAAAAGACATAATATGAAACAGGTATACATGTTTAAGGTATTAAATATTCTAATCTATACTCGAACATTCACGTACATGAAGATATTACCAATAAAAAACATCAGAAGAAATTCGTTTGGGAATTAAAGCAATAATGTCACTTCAAATGTCAAGTTCCAACAACTTTTTTAAACTCTGTCAAAGATCTAACAGTTAAAAAGGTAATGACTTACGAAAGTAAGCGTATAATATTTTTTGAACGTTTAGAGCCGCGTGAATTCTTCCAGAAATGATGAATAATGTTAACTTCTCAAAAAATAAAGCCTACACGGGCAGTATTCAACACCAGGGGGAAATGTGTTAACGAAATAGTGAATTAGCTAGAAATCACAATCATTAATTTCTTAAAGACATCTTTGTCGATTTAACTATAGCACATAATAAAATTAACGTATGATGTATGTCTCTATTCTCCATTCCAGTTGAGAAGAGCAATATATATCATTTGTTTATGTAATGTGACAAATTATTTTGTGACGAACACTGTATTTTTTTCTGAACAACCTAATAATTCTGATAACTTATTACATAATATAAAAATCCATGTAATTTTTATTGATATAAAATGAGTCACTTCACGGAATATGCCTAAAATAAGGTAAAGATAAATTATTGTTATTTATTTATTTATTTCCACAGACCAGCATAACTGCTTTACAGGGGTTAAAGATAAATTAAAAATAACTGCTTCTGTAGAGAAATGACAAGATCTAATTTCGAGCCAATGGGTGGTAGATTTTCTTTTCAGTTATGTAGCTGGGTCTAAGTCAACCAGTACGATGTTTGGTTGAGAAATATTCAGAGCGGTTAGACTGATCGTTGCTTCTCCAATCAATTTCAAAGACGAATCAGCGCTTTAAAGAACAAGCCCAACGATTATCTCTTCCCCATTTTGTCGTCCATATCATGTTGAAGTCCCACAAATGAGCTGATCCAATATAGTATAAACGCAACTGTCACCAAACGAACGTATAATTGCGAGTTTGTAGCGAAATTTCAGACCAAAACTCACCCTACGCTGGATTACAATCGGAAATGGTTACTTTTCCTTGTGCGAGACTCGAACATAGATCTGCGTCTGCTCTTGACCCCACTCTCAGCCGACCCCTCCGCACGAAAGTGAAACTCGCCCGTCCGGCAGAACAGCCGCCCTGCACAGCATGCGGTACGAGGCCAGTCTCATCCTCCTCTCTTCTCTCCTCTCCTTCGTCCACCCGCCCGTCCCACCACACGCCCCGTGTGCGTTACGCGGGTGCGTCCATCCGTCCAACGCACCTGCCTCCGCTTCGCCGCCGCCGCCGCCGTCTCGTTACGAAGTGGTGACAGCGGGCTGCGGGCGCGCGCACCGCCGGATGCGAGCTCTTAGCGTCGAACACGCGCGCAAACACGCGTCCGCGCTGCGGGACACGCACGGCCCGCGCGAGCTCACCTGCGGACGCGCGACAATCGGATAGAAGAACGGACGGGACGGCAATGGAACGGACGGCGAGGGAGAGGGTTGTCACGGATGTAACCAACAATTGTAGTTAGTATTATCTTTATCGTTTTTCTATCATCGATGGCGTGAAAAGGAAGGCACAGAGAAGGAGAGTCCTAAATTTGTTCCGGGAGAGGTGGCTTAGTGCATCAATTGATGTCGCTGCAGTGCTTCTGACCGGGGGATCCTAGGTTCGAGTTCCGGCAGTGGCAAGATCAGTAGTTATCCGTGGTTTCTCCGTTCAACTCCAGGCGAATACCGGAGCAGTACTCGAACAAACGGGCCATGATCCCAGCGCGATCTTTTCTTCTTCTTCCTTGTCCTATCCTCACCCCTGACACACACTAACATGCACTACTCTTCCACACATGCCGCGAGACCGGTCGGGAGCTTTAAGTTTGTCCCGGCTGGGGCGATGAACCGCTGATGCAAGATCCCTGGTCGGAGGAAATCCCACTAACCGACTGTAGTTCTGCGCCAGATCTCGCCATCCAGCGGGGACCACAGCTATGTAGCATGGGGTAATCATGCACTACACTTACGCGACTAATGAGCTCGTTAGTTGACGCGCCCGGAATCACTAACAACCAACCAACCAACCAACATATCTAACTTTGTCGTTACCTTTATCTTTTTTATCATCAATGGCGAGTGCAGAGGTAAGGATACCATATTTATATTATGGAAAAGGAGGACATATCTTATATAAAATAATTTAATAATTTGTTTTTCTTAAAGACAAAATACTACTGACAAAATAAATACAGCATTGTCATCCCATCCACAATCACTCAATAAGCCTACTGCATTATTTACTGCCTTTACCACTTCATATCAGAAGTATTTGATGAATGATGAAATCTCCCTCACCAATGAAAACTTTGCTTTGCTTTGAGCCTTGCAACAAACGCTTTGATCGTTTGACAATGTCATTGGATAAGGTTTTTCTTTTTCTTTTGCATTCTTCTCTAAATATTAACATCACAGATCAGCATTAACTCCACACGTCAGCAGAATAGTATTAACACCATAGAGCACAGAATCTATAACTGTCATCATCATACATTACCTTGTAAAGTATGTTGTACCACCTTATGGCAGCTCTGTCGCTTTTCATTGAGGAAATTATGTAAATGGAGACATAGTTGATCTATGGATTTTGGTGTTTATTAGGCAAGATAATTGAAGTTAAAAGTCATTTATTTAAACAGAAATGAAATGTTATGAGGTCGGAGGTCTCGAAACAGGTGGAAAAAGCTCAGTATCCTTTGTACATTGTATGCCTAAGTTGCATTTAAAAGTGGTATCCTCTTTCCAATAACAAGAGGACATTCTGTCATTTCTTGTAGAATCCACCCGGAAAGTTTTTCTTACTTCAAAAAAAAAAAAAAAAAAAAAAAGGATATGTCCGGGGAAAAGATGGCGTATGGTAACCCTATACAGAGGGGACGGGCCATGAAAGTCATGCCGCCCCAACCTTGAAATTTGAATGGAACCCCCTTATCCCTCTTAACACAATATGTTATTTGTGAAAAAAATGTTCAATCTTATTTTACCCCTTTAACTTGACAATTTGGGGAAATGTACGGCGTTTTTGAATGAGGCTCTCCAATCCATCTGTCAATGGACAAACATAAAATAAAATGAATTCACCATTGAAATTATACCAACATATTATTCAGTTATAATCATTGCACAATTGAAGTTATACATTCATTATTCTTGTAGTATTGTTTATTTATATATTAGGGAAATACGTCATATGTAAATTAAAAAAGAATGGAGAAGAGGGCCCGGAAATGAAGTTGGACCATATGTATTAGGCTGTACATGCCTATGATCATCACCGTTTTCTTGATTTTGACTAATTTTCTATTGTTTAGATTTTTAGTCGTTTTCTCTTTCAAGTATCGCGAACTCTAGAGAAAAGATTTATCCCACACTTGACATTATCTTAAAGACTTTTCCGGCGACATAGATATCAAATTTTTGCCTGTAATTCTATTGCAGTAGCAACAAATCTATTTCTATTCACTGACTTTCTCTACTAGTTAGAACGATTTAAAGCGCAGATGAAAAAAAATTGACAAGTAGATCGTCAATGAGGGATATGTATCGCACAGATGTTATTTATGACTTCCTCAGTCAATGATTTCAAAGTTTTGCTTCTCACTTTCTTTAGTGACCAAAAACATCGATTAATCGCATACAATATTGACCTTACTTGTGCTTCATATTGTGTCAGCTCTCTTCGTAACAAGTTTTCACCCAATCTTCTTCTAGTTCTAACATTATCTTTATCCAATGTTCCTCCCCCAAACCTTCTCTTTTATCTTTCTTCGCACATCTTTCATTCTCAACACTTTATTTTCCAGAGTTTTCATTTGCAACTTCTACGTTACACTGGAATTTAGAAAAATATATAATAACTCAGATCTGCGAATTAAACACAAATGTTTCAAATAGTAAATTTCAAATTGGGTCAATAATATGCAAAATTAAATGTGCAATGTGGTGATGCTTATCTTTAATTGAATTGATGTATTGACGATATACCGCAGTACATAGATTAAGAGCGAACGTCTCTCCTGAACGAGCCGCTCAAAAACTTATTCAGCAATTAGATGGGTCAGATGAAGTCAAAATCCAGCTTCAAATAATAAAATGTATAAATGGGTGTCTCGGACTGAAATTCTTTTGATTCAACACATTGAAATGAAAATTCATTTGAAAATTAGCACTAGTTTCCTTGCCTCAACTAAAACTCGTCACTAGCTTCGAAATGTTCATTAAGAACAGCTTTTCAAGTATAATAAATGCTTGAAAGACTGTAAAATGTAGATTTTAATACTATATGTGTACTCATGTGTGTATGTAATTATGTACGTACTGAATTGTAATATATGCATCAAATATGCATAGGTAATTAATTTAAACATTAACCAAAATAATTCTTAATGTTTTACTGACAAAACAAATTGCTTCTAAAAAATCCAAAAGAATTTAAGGGATGAGTAAAATAGTTGTTCTTTTAAAGCTGTTTCTTTGCCTTCAAGTTCTTTGTATGTTCCACTCTATGCATAGATAAAGCAATAATATTACAAAATCATATCGTTAACGTTATAATCTGCCTCTTCGTGAAAACATTAATGACATCCGTTTTGTGATACGACATTGAGATCGCCGAATTAACAAATCAAACACCATTTTCAACATTTCATTTTTTTTCATTAATTAAAAAACTGTTTTAATTAAATCTTTAGATAATTTGTGTAGTAAAGAATACGAGGGGGATTTCAACTCTCCGGCTTCATCAAATCAGGTTAATTTACATACGACGGTTATATGCGAATCAATAATTCGTAGCATGATATTAAAGTTCATCCCCAAGGGAATAGTGAAATAAAATAGAATTAAGAAGATAGAATTAAAGTGATAAAATACAATGGATATAAATTGGAACGAACACAATAATAATTGCTAGGTAGACAAAGACGTCAACAAATTAACAAAAATAATTCGAAAACAATGCACGTTTGTTACGTTAAAACTGCACCCCAGAAGCTTTGGCGCGCATACACTCTTCCCGCTTCGCATTTCTGCACCAACAAACAAGTAGTACTAAGAACAGCGGCTGCTTCAGGGTCAGCAGCCCCAACGCACTTGCCTTCTCCTCTCCCCCCCCCCGCCCGCTCCCGCTCCCACCGCCTCGTACAGCGACCGCGCACGGGAGATCGCGGGGGGGAGGGGCGGAGGACAGGGCGGGGCGGGGAGCGGGGTGGGTGGCATGGCGGGAGCAGCGTACACGGCCGGTAATTGGGCGCCGGAGATGGCCGTCTTGTGTTCCCGGGTTCGGCTCCCGCTCGCAAATCACCGCGGCCGCCCCGCGCATTTGCATTTGCATGTGGGTGCGCGCTCGGCGCCGCCTCCGCTCTGGCCCTCCCCCTGTCCCTTCCTGCCCCCGGTGCGGTCGGGGACCGCTGACCTCCAGGTAGGCTCGCTCCGCCACCGTCACCATTGCCGTCGCTGCCGTCGCCATGTCGTCGCCACGCCGCCACGCCGCCGGGCCGCCCCACCGCCGTTGTCATCGTCGTCACCCCCGCCTCCGCCACGCCGTCGCTACCGCCCCTTACCCGCCACGGCCGCCTTCGGCACCGCCCCGCCGCCACATCGCCTACTCCGCCACCGCCTCCACCTCCACCTCCACCACTGCTACCGCACCCGTGTCCGGCACCGCCTCCACCACCAACGCCACGAACGACCGAGTACCGACTCCGTCGTAACCACTGCTGCGGACGCCCGAGCTGCCGCTTTCGCTTCACCCACTCGTTCTCCGATTTCGGCGCTAGGGACTTCATATCCGGCGCACATCACGGCACCCCTGACGCATAATTGCGTTCGTCTGTGACCCATCACATCTCTCACTGGTGGCTCGGGGTCTACAGCTTCTTCGCGCTGCCCATTGTTGAAGTGCCCCTGCCGTCCTCTAATCACCATCATACATCCTGCCCCGCTCTCTCCGTTAGCCCTCCTCAAAATGTCTAGCCAATTCTTAAAATGGTAGATCGAAAACTTTTCAAACCTTTCAATTCATTATTAGAGTTTCTTCTTGGTAATTGAATGTAGTATGCATAATACTTAAAATTAATAATGCAAGAGCAAAAATGTTCAATTTCCCTTTTTCTCATTACGCCGAATATATGCTCTACAGATAATTTATTTCCGTTTCCAATCCGATTACTCATTGCCAGACAAGTTAATTGCGTGGCTTCTCCCAAGCTCTCAGTAATTCATGCATTTCCTTCCTATACCTCACGTGTTTTTTCGTCCGTGTCGCCGCTGCATCCGCTCTTGCGATTAGTACGCTCCTTCATTACATCTCGATTCTTAATTCAGTGCAGCAGGTGTCTCCTGCGTTCCATCTACGGCTTCAACTGCAACTGCCTCCCCCGTCACTACAAGATTCACAGTCGCTCTCCCTCTGCAATTGCCTCTCACGGCCGCGGCGGCTGTAACTCCCAGAGTAACAGATAGAGGCGATTTAATTTTACAACACACTTCCCGCCCACTATGAATGCTAAATTAAGTCATTTTTTTAGTGCATTTGCGTCCGCTAGATTGCAGTTTATGTGGCAACGTATCACAACATAGATGTCCTCGTATCTAACTAATTCAACGACAATAAAGCTTCGTGAACGGTAGGAGCACGGAGGTCTTGTTTGCTCAGTGGCAAAAGTCCAGCATTGTTCCCTCTGCTATTCGCATGTGTTAGCAAGCGAGGCCGGCGACCTGCCAGGATCCCACAGTGAGCTGCAGAATCCGTGAAGAGAAAAATGAATTTATTCAAAACACAAATTTATGCTTCGTTTCAAACTCACTAGGTGTTGTAATATACAATTTTGAGCTTGTAAAGGACAATGTATTTCTTGAAAGTAGTGAATGTTATCTGCACGTACTAATTAGAGAAGTAACTTCTCGTCGTAACTACATTTCTCTTCAATTGCTCTTTGTAACTCAGGAGAAGACACTGTAAATAAATATTTTCTCCCATAGTATTAAACTCTAATTGGATGTCGTATTTTCTGGAAACGTGTGTTTAAATTATTAATAAAAATTGTTTGTGGAGGAAAGGTTAAGTCCAATAATTATTTTCCTAATTACTATCAATTCCATCCAGAATTTTAATTCGCTGTTTTTTTCTTTTCAAACAACTTCAATAATCAAGTAATCTCAGCAATACTATAAGTGTTTACTACATTTATTTAGAGTATAATTTGAATCTGATAAAGAAAATTAAGAGACTTGTGTATGTTGGTAATGCCATTGGCTGTTTTTTGTAGTCGATCGATCCAGACTTTATAAACCAAGTTGAATTAATAAAAATATGTTAATAAATGTTACGACAAATCTCTTACGAAAGAACTCGAAATACGCTGAAAATTAAATAAAAAATTAAATGAGAGTAAATACAATCACTTACTCATGAAGTTATGGTCCCTGGAAACTCAGGCAGCAGCGTCTGGAGTAGTTGTAGACTTAAGCCGGACCTGAGGAAAACACAAATTCACCGTGAGTCATAAATTCACCGTGAGTCAAATTCACCGTGAGTCAAATTCACCAATATCAAATAGCATGTATGGAAATGTAGATGGATTGTCGCGTACTTTCAATATAATATTTCTGAAAATTCATCTGTACTAATTCATTCATTTAATTATTATTAAGTCCCAAACCCCTAGAGATACCTAATTGATTCTAGAATTGGCAAGTGTATTGATATTAATAATTATATAAAGAAGATGGAATGAATAGCACAACCGCCTGGATACATCAACAAAGCGAAGTCTTACGAAGCGACGCAGATTGATTAAGGAGAGTTGATCGGGAAGCGAAACGAAAAATGAGAACAAGAACCCGAGAACACTCGAACCAACGTTCTTTCCCACATATTCCACATCAAAAGACTGAGATTTTAAGCCCAATATCCGGAAATGAAAATCTACGTCAACTTCACAGTACGCTACGTCGCGTGTTTCTCGCCCTTCACATATCGGACTTCAGGTTTAGCGACAAGCACAAACACACACATACACCTCGCGTCTTGAGTTGCCCTCTGGCGGCTTCGAGCGGCTTCTTTCTTCCCCTTCTCCTCGTCCTCCCTTTTCCCACTCTTCTTTCCTCCATTCCTCTCGCAGCACACGCTCGCCCCCCTCCCCCCAGTCTTCCAAACAAACGCGCAACGGCAGCGCGCCCGCAGCAGCGGCAGCGGCGAGAATTCATTCGTGGGTGCGTTTCGTTTATCGGTTTGTTTTCGCTGCCACGCGGCTGCAAGCGACAAATCAGCGAAGGTAAACAGGCTGCAGCACCGCGGGCTAAACGCGAGCTTCTCTCTCTCTCCCTCCTTTCCCCTCTCTCTCTCTCTCTCTCTCTCTCTCGATCTCTCTCGATCTCTCTCGATCTCTCTCGATCTCTCGCGCGCGCCGGCTCGCACTACCGGAGTACCGGCCGGCGGCAGGCAGGGAGTTTATTATTATTTATTAGTTTATTACGTCCGGTCGCGGTAGCGGAGAGCCTTCAGGTAGAAATCGCGATAAAAGTTGTAACACATGCGCACGATTGGCATTAAACGGGCGAGCTCTTTTTTATGTAGTGAATGGGCATCCAACAAACACAAGCAACTGCTGGGGGGCGATTCTAACAATGTTTTTCTTTAGGCGCGGTGAATAACCAGATCGCGGAGGAAATGCTGGTTTACATCCGAGTAACGAACTGGTTGCTCTCGTTCCGTGCTCGGAAGGTCAATATTAGTTTATTCGGCTAAAAACGGGCGTGCATAATTTATCATGTGGGAAGGTTTTATTTACAGGAAAAGGAAGAAAAAAATACTTTCGCCCAAACATGTTTATTCTTTTCGTATTTTGCTTGAACAACATTGAGATGAAATTTCTAAAAACATCGTTTTAACATTATTAAAATACTTATTAGTACAATACGTTGCCCAGAGCTGCAAGGAGGAAAGGATTATCTTACCAGAATGTGTGTACGAGAAAATTAGTTATGTATCTGCTTGTAGAAGTATTGGCAAATGTGGCTCTGATATAACTGTGCACTTTGTTACGCTATAATGCGTTATGCAATTTAATGATGTTTGTAATTAACAGAAAAAGAGTACAGTTGCAATAAAACTTAAAATGCACTTACTGTAATTATTATAAGGAATTCCTTAAAACCACTCTAACAACAAACATTACTTCAACATGTTTCCGTAAGGCCACTATCTACTTTGGGCATGAGAATTCACTCTTTCTCTTGAACTCATTCATGTTTTTCACATAACAGGTAAGAGCGCTGAATCTTACAAAAATATCAACACACTGAGTGATTCTCCATGTTGCTCAACGTCGCGTGACGACTTCCGGTTTTCAAGCTAAGCGATTTCGTTTACGCTCGTGCGTGACACGGGAATATGACGGGAAGCAGAAGACAGCGGCAACTGCGAACATAACTTTCGCTAAACGCTGTTTCAGCGGGCAATGAATATTTATCGTCAGAAACGCAAGTGGACGTGCGCAACGGAGGCGAACTCGCTGCTCCCATAATTACTGCAAGCGTTCCGGAAAGCGCTGCATTCGCCTGATAAAGCGACATGCATACCAAGCAACAGATCCGCAATGCAAAACGAAAAATTAAAAGGCTCGTAAACGCCAAACGAAGCGCAGCAAAGGTCGCGACATTCTGTGAGAACGCACCGTGCGGGTTTCGAACAGGGGCCTCGAGGTCTTCGGCCGCTGGGGTTCTCGGAAATGAAAGGAAAGGTAGGTTTGAGTGGGTGGGTGTATATGGAGGGTGAGGCAAGCGTGGGGCGAGCGTGGGGCGAGCGTGGGGCGAGCGTGGGGCGAGCGTGGGGCGAGCGTGGGGCGAGCGTGGGGCGAGCGTGAGGCGAGCGTGGGGCGAGCGTGAGGCGAGCGTGGGGCGAGCGTGAAGTGAGCGTGGGGCGGGCGTGGGGCGGGCGAGTGGCGACCGTGGGGCGTGGCTGGGCGGATATTGGGCGCGGAGATGGCCAGCCAGTTGGAAAAGAGTGGAATAGGGAGAGATTGTGAGGGTGGGAGTTTCAGAGGGCGGGAGCATGGGCGAGCGGAGAGTTGCGAGCTCCGGCTGTGAGGATCGCGAACTTCTCGCCAATTAAGAACCGAACTCAGATCGTCTGTCAGCGCTCCCGATGCGTAACGAGGCGGGGCTTCCTGCCTTCTCGGTACGTGCCGCGGGAAGAGTCGGGGGATGCTGAGAAGACGGGGGGCGAAGGTGATAAGAGTTATGAAGGTGGCGTGGAATGCAGGAAGTCGTTAATACAAAGTTAGTAGAAAACGTGAAATGCGTGTGTGGTAACGATATCACGCAGGACAAAGGACACGGGAGTAAACTAAAAGAGGAATTTTTTTCAAAGAATTGGCACCCTGCCCGGGAATTAAACTGGCGTCTTCTCGTTCACACCGAGTTTCTCTAACCATTGATATACTGGAGAAGATCAATTCTTTGAACGGTTTCTTACGTCAATATTTTTTGCCCGTTATGTGATATTCAAGAGTCATAACATAATTGTTGGGAAATATGTTCCGCACAGAGAGTATTACCATGGTATGAGAAGGATGTGTTGCAAAAATACACTGTAACAAATGTATTTTAATTATTAAATTTGTTCAAGGAATTTTCACTCCGATCGCGAATCGATCCCCGACCTGGTCGTCTTGGAAGCTGAGATGCTAGCGAAACCCATATGACAATTAGGTGACCACAATAATGACGAAGAATATGCTAGAAAGCAAAGATGATTGAAAGAATGGAAGGTCTTAAATATTATTTTAATTAAATTTGATATAGCTGGATATATATAACTATTATGATTATATTCAATATTTTCGACATTCATGGTGAGATTGAATAAATAGAAAATTTGTAGCGGATATTGTGATGATTTAACACAAAGTGCGTGCAAAGAAACAACAAATTAGGATAAAATATACACACAGAATGACAGCAACAATGGGGGCAAAGGAGAAGCAACTGATTTAGTAATAAGTAATTAAAATACAAGGTAATGGCGACATAATTAATATATAGCAAAATAGGGAATGAATTGATAAAGAAAACAGTGTATGGACACGTGAGAAATATCCTTGAATGAAGAAGTAAATTACGAAAATAATTAGCAAAGAATAAACAAATAAAGTGCTATAATGACGTTGAACAATCAATAATTAAAACATGTACATAGCCTGCGCATTGGGGCGAAGACGAAATGTACTTGGGCACGATCCCGCTCAGGGAAGAAGAGCGGGAAAGACAAACAAATGGAGTAGACGATATTCCGACGCTGAGAGGTGCGCAAGCAGATATACGTGGCAGCGTTCGGATGGCAGATACGCGTTTACGATTTGGTAGTGTTAAGTAAACTAGTAAATAGTAGGAAAGGTTATAAGTAGAAAGAAAACTATAATTGCGTGTGTGAGAGAAGAAGATACCTTGGTCTGGACCGGATTTCAAATAAAATGGAACTTAGAGTGGACGCGGAAGGACTCTCAAGAGAGCTTAGGAAAGTTATTAAAAAGTAGATAGGTTAAATTTTGTGAATGTATGAAGAGAAAGTTTTGGTCTAAATATATGAATTATAAATTAAGATTAAAGAAGGGTAATGTCCATTCATGAAAGCGGAGGAATTCAGGAAAAGAATTGAAAATAACAATAATATGGGGTTTATTACATCATTCTTTGAGTTGTCGTAATTATAAAATGCTATGTACGCATATTACGTTTGTGATCACAGCACAATACAGATTACTATCTTTCCAACCCAATGTGAAAAGGAACGAAAAGTAGTATACGTGAATTTTCATAATCGAGCCTCTTAAAGACGGCCTATCTGACTCACAAATAATTTTATCATGACGGGGCAACCTTGGTACATACTTCGGGTTATTGTCGGGATAAATGCAGATAAATAATGATAATTAATAATTGATTAAAAATTAGGTAGAATAATCAAATAGAAAGGTACCAGGAAATACCCACGTCAGAATATACACTTCAAAGGTTACATTGACCAAGACGATCATTTCCAGAAACATTAGATACAAGCACTTAAAACGCAATAGAAGAAGAAGGAAACTTCTTCTCTTTATTTTAGTCGCATCAGCGACAAAGGTTATTAGCGACTACATTTTTTATAACAGGTGTTTATAGACAATTATTGCTTTATCAATTACTTATGATTTAGTAATCATAATAAGATAGTATGTAATCATTTTTTTTCTTTTCTCGTATTCACACGTATATACGGTGTAATGTACAGAAAACTTCGTGATGCTGCGAAAAATCGACGGCAATATTTCTGCGAAAATACAAATTTTGAAGTCTCTTAAAAACAAAACGTTTATTTTAATGTCGGTCTCTCCATTCGAACGATGTGAACAATGTGAACCTCCATGTGAACAATGCTACCGCATACACTAAACTAGCATTTTTGGCACAATGAAAATTCTTCAATACTTGTGGACTGGTTAGAAACCTGAGCGTTTGAAAGGAATTCTACGAATTTTAAGGGTGCTTTACAAGAAGCTCCTGAGACGTATTCAAACTTTTCACAAAAATAGCTCAATTTTTTCTGTTAATTTCTTGTAATAATAGTCTGAAATACAGTTATAAAAAAGGCATAAGACATTTTTCAAGGTTACCCAGAATTGTTTTGAAAATTGTCATTATTTTTATTTTTTTGAATGTCTTTACACAACTACATTATTGAAGTTGGAGATTTTTTTCTTGAAATGATTGAGATTTATTCTTTACAATTAGATCTATACATAATGTCGTGTAATTTTTTAATATTAGTAATATTCGAACACTTTTTATTGAAATGTGAACACTACCAAAAATATTAAAAAATAACTTTTTCTAAAAAATGGCTAGATTTTTTCCTTTAATAGTGCATAGTGGAATGTGCACTATGTATTGTATTCACTGAAAAACATGATATCAACTCTACTTGAATGTATTGTTTTGCTTTTCCAAAAATTACTCAAATGTAATTTTTTATTTTTCTCTCAAGTTCTTAATATTTACACTACGGGCGTTATTAATACATTTTCGCATTTGCAAGTATAAGTGTTTCAATTGATTTCTGATGAATTTTCTCGAAACACTAAACTTTTTTGTGTAAATGATCTCAAATTTGTGTATTTTTACAAACACAAAAATAACACTTTTTTCAAAAACATTTCCAAATTTTGCAATTAAAATGTGCATATAAAAATAAGTTTCACTTGTATGTGATATTCTTAATGTCATATTCCAATTCAACAAATAGAAAGTGAAATATTTTAGAAAATGTGAAAAGATTTATTTTAGGCGACGCGTCGGTTGGCAGTGGCTGGGAAGAGGGTAAGCAAAAATCGAGAAGTTAGCTCAGACAAGATGAGGAACGTGAATGTCCGTGCCATGCTGTAGTACCACTAGTTTGTTAATAAGTTTATGAGAGTTTTCTAGCAACTTCTATTTCTAACTTGAGTTGCTTGCTTGCTTTCTAACTTGAAGGCTCAAAAATGTTCACCACTTGAGACCTCTACTAGAGTGCAGCCCACATTGTAATTACAGTTTTCGTTTCTTAAATTAAAGTAGCCTTAAGCTTAAAGATATGATAACCTCTTTGAATCTTTACGATGTATACTATGTGTTTACGATGATTTTCGCAAAGTTATTAAGTATTCACTTAATGAATTTATTGGCATGTAAGCAAATCATATAAATATTTCACACAGTTTTAAGTATTGATCAATGACGACCTTTAATGAGATAATTGGGGTCCCAATGTTTTCACAGTATGTACTTATTACTGCAATAGACAATGAACATGTTTATCGTCTATTGCATCGAAAGTAAAAAAACAACAACATGTATTCTAAGATCTTTCGAAAATAACAGTGCCACATCTCCGAAATCAGGAGTCATGTCGTTACACTGGAATTCTAAAAATCCTTCCTTTTACCACCATACAAAATGAGAACTTTCATAAATCACAATCGATAATCATGAACGTAAATTCGAGCCGTCAATCCAAATGGAGAGTTCAAACGTAAATCTAAAATGTCGATGGCTGCGGTAAATGGAAATGATGAATGTGACAGTGGAGGAAAAGTGCGAAAAACATACAAGGAAACAAGAATCGTTAGGTAAGTCGATGCGGCGATAGTCAGGTTTCCTTTAGCAATCTTTTCGAACTAACTAACTAAGCCTACCTAACTTGTTGATTTCGAATTTGCTGCGATTGTTAGATTACACTTGACGCAAAACCCGCAACATTATGCTATAGCATGTGAAGTATTCAATATCTTCTAAGATACGTATCAAGCTATTGCAAATTATTCTCAAGTTCAATTATAATAAAATTATTTTAAATTTTACCCAATTATTAATTCTAAGAAGTTTTGTACAATTAAAAAAGAAGTATTGTTAGAGTGTGCACTGAAGCACAGTGAAAATATAGTACATTTATCAAAATACTAAATTTCCAAATACATTCATAATAATAAATACATAGAATATCTTTTGTATTTTATTTCTACAAACACAATCACCAAACCCCCAAAAAACCGTTTCTGAGAACAGTGATAGTTATCTTAAAAAATATAAATACTATTTAGTGTTTAAAAGTACTAACTTAAGTCATAAACGAAGAAAGATCGCCATTATATTTAGAGCCGTTAGATCCCATTACACTGCGGGTACTTTGAATCGAGCCGATGACTTTGCATAATATCTTTTAGACAAAAATATTCGTTTTCATTGTGTAACTAGTTTACATACAGTAATTGTATGAATACCGCGCATACAAGATGTGTTTCTTATATTATACCCTCACATTCCGTCTCGTCATGGATAATAGTCGGGATTTTGAAGAGAATATGAGAATCTTTGTAAAATCAACAACACTATGTAGCTTCACTATGCGCACGTTTTGTTCAACTCTCCTTTTGCTTGTAATGGTGGGAGTAGAGGTAAGGGCGAGGTACTATTTTATTGGCAATGCAGAAAAATCATATCTGCAATTCGTTTTCTGATGCAAATAAGTTTCTATAACTCGGGAACGAAAATGTCTAGTTTTCTTTCAAATATTGCAAATTTCGCACTTTAAAAAAAGTATTTTTTCATTATTTATTTATTTTAAACTTTTTACTCATCTTTCAACTATTATAGTTAAAATGACGGGAAGGGATTCTGGAATTCAAGAAAACGTGCGCGGATAATCTTCTCCCCCATACGTCACATACAGTTTTTACTTTTTTGATTAAATAAATCTAAATCTCCAGGGAAAAAAAGCGTAGCGAGAGGGTAAAAAATTATTTGCAACCGTGTCAGGTGCGCATGATGAGTTGTGTTGGACAAATGATAAGAGCATAACCCGAGACCAACCGGGTACTATATGAAATGGTCAAAGACAGTTCCGGCAGTCAAAATATCCGAGTGAGTAGTAGAGTAATATCATACGCACAATTAAACATTTTCGATACCTTAAAATAATAAATATAAAGAATCATTTAATACTTTTTAATTTGTAACATTTTCAATAATAATATTACTGCAGATAATAGTATACAAATATATTATTCGGAAAATATCAAAGTTTGTATAACGAACATTTTTAAAAACTGTAATTATTACATATAAATCGAGTATCGCCAATATTGTACTACCAGCTGCACCAGCAACTTCGTTTGCGTGGAGTCTCCAATAAATTTATTCAAATTAATGAATAAAAAGGAGAAGTAAAGTGTGAAAAATATTTAATTATTTGACATTTTTTACACGAATATTATTTACAGTGAAGCTCCTCAACACTAGTTTGTCATTGGTTATACGTTCAGAACCAAGGACCAATATTTTTGGGAAATCACTCTCTCGAGAACATGCAACATATACGTTTTACTAAAATAGGTTGTCCATAAATCTCCGCTTCCCTAAAAAGGACTGCTTTACTGATTTTACGTACTTTACGTACTGATTTTACGTACTTTAAAAGCACAATTCATCGGCAAACTGAAGCCTCTTGATCGCCTCATAGTTTTGAAATTATTTGTACGAACACTTTTTCTTGGTAAAAATCTACAGACGGTAAAAATAACAGCTTCAGCTAACAAATACTGATGTAATGCACTGAATCTCAAAAGTATTATATTACAGTGTTTTCGAAGGTTTACTGTGACCGTCCCGTCGTGCCTCCATCTGCACTAAAATAATTTCCTTACATCTATTACGTATTTACCAGAGACCCGAACTCTCTTCAACAAATTTTAAAATATCAATATTTTTGGCACGAGCGGCGTTGCAGTTGGAAAATTTATATTGGGTCGTGATATTGAAGTTTCTTCCTGTACAGGATAGGGAAAAATGATATTTCTCATTATCTTATTGGTAATGGGAGGATAAATTATCTTTCTTAATCTACAAATCCGAACAAAAGGAATTTTCGACATTTTTCAACTGTATATTCAGTACCGTGTTTGGTAGTATTGTTGTTTATTCGGCGGCGTTAATCTTCGCTGTCGCTACTTTCCTCTGTGACGGTATCGAAAAAATCATTACACAAAAACAACAAAACCTTCTATACAATAACAAAATAATCTAAATTTAACATTCACACTTCGTAACAAAGTATTTACACTATTCTCATTCATACCATGCATAGTATAGTAATTTTGATGGCCATGTACATTGTTTTATCTTTACTAATTCTACTACAATACTTGGCCTTCTTATAATTTTATTCCGAACGCGCGGGTAATATTTGCAGGATGTACACTTCCCTGACTGTGATATAGTAGCCGTCGGCTCGCAAATCCGTTCCATCCACCATTTCACCATAAAGTTCCATCAGCTGGGCTCACCGTTCCATATTTCCACATATCCTCTGCGTTTCTATACAACCTACTATGTGCTCTATTTCTGGCTCCCAATACACTTCCTCTCAGATAACTTTTTCAACTTTCCCCCCGCCAGTAGCCCTGGCGAGGCGGGAGTTTATTTAGTTATTGGGGTACAATATATACGCCGCAGCTCTATGGCTTATGCGGCAAAGAAAGGGGCAGAACTTACTTACTAACTTATTTCTAACTTAACCTATGGATGAAGCCGGCACTTTGGCCGGCAACCTAAGATTAACACAAGTCTTTGTTCTTCGTCATGCTTTAGTATTTGTTTTCTTGGGTATTTTTTTTTTTTTCCTCATTCACACGCACATTCACACTAGATCACTTGACATACGCACTTTCACACGACACTATATACATCCTAAACACTATTTACACTATTTACACTATGTGCGCCACGGCGCCGACTTTGCTCCAAGCGTCCGTGGCGGCTAGGCACAATGAGCCTCACTCGTCCCGCTGGGAGCCTCACGCCGCTGCTCGCAGAGTTCTGCGAGAAGCTGCGGCGGTAGCGCCCGGAACGTGGAGGCCACTTGCTTGGGCCCTCTCGGCGCAAAATACGTCCGGTGGACCTCACAGTTCACTGCCCGACCGGTTTCGCGCAAGAGCCGCGGAGCTTTCGGGCCCAGTGCCCGCGTGAGCGCCGTGTGTGCCCTGCGGCGGATCTCCTCTGGCAGCTGCCGACTCACGCCCAGGGCCCCGTAGGTTGCACTGTTCCTATGGTGGCGGTTAGGAGGAGGAGGAGGGAGATGCGGCCGCGTGGCGGTCCGTACCGCTCGGTTCTCGGCCGCCCAAATCGGGCGTAGGGTCGAGACCGGTGCTGCCGCAAAGGTTTCGCAAGCATAAGTCCATAAACTTCGTATGCAGGCGGTGAAAAGGAGACGCTTCTGCGAGAGAGATAGGTCCGGGGAGCTAAGGAGGGGACGCAAGAGGGATGTCCTCGCAAGAATTTTGTGGCGAAGATCCTTGGCGTGCTGGTGCCAATAGAGGCCACGATCTAGAGTCACGCCAAGGTACCTCGCGCTTGGGGACCAAGGAAGATGCGCGCCCGCAAGCAACACCGTTTCCTCGGGGTCTGCCCTCTGACGGGTGAAGCTCTCAGATAACCATTCCCCCTCTCCAAAACACAGTAACTTGCCAGCACATGCTATCATATCCTTCTGTGTGTCCTTTCCTGAGTGTCCAGTCTTTCGATTGTTTTTCAACAATAAAAAAATGCTTGCTTTCCTTTGTCACCGTGATCTTTTGGAATATTTTATATTTTCGCTTCCTCTATTCAAATTTGGCACATTTCAGAGATTCAGAAAATTTTTGTCACTCAATTCGTTGCGTTCCTCAAAGTTCATTGCCCCCTGCTTTGCCGAAATTCCAACTTATTGCGAAAGCTACTTACATCAGTTGCCTACATTCAATTGTCTTTTCGTGTAAGCATCTTTCAGCCTCTTCAAGATCCTCTTCAGAATTTTTTTCTCCTTTTCGAATATTTCATAAAATTCGATAATTCTTAAAATTGTTTATTTTTCTAACACTCGTTTTTAGTTCGAAAGTTCCCCTGTTATTTAACGAGAATATAAAATCCTGTTCCGCGTCCACGTTGTCACTTGTTTCTTCTTCTATCGATTTATTTACTAAAACATTATTTTCCAACACAATAATATTTATTTTTGGCAGTTTATTGGATTGGGGTTCTACGTACGATTAAGTGATATACATTTTTTCCGGGAGATCAATAACTTTTTAAATTATATATAACTAAATTCATTATGTTCTTGATTCCTTCGTAGAAATGCATATTTATTATTCTACCATTGTTCTTCCTTTAATTCTTAAAATTACGTAATGAGTTCATTTGACACTTAAAAGTAGAAACGAAAGAAGACATCTTCAAACAGATTATCAAAATTACTTGCATTTAAATATCCATAATTTCTCAAATTCATAATATTAATAAATTATTTATAGAATGCATTTTACTAATTAATAGACGGAAATTTAATCCGCAATTTTTGCCGCCCCTAAAATTTTGCCGCCGTAGGCACGTGTCTCTTGTGCATATGCGTAAATTCACCCCTGCTTTCGACAATGATTCATGTTTTCTATTGCGAGGTAACTGTTCGTAAGTGTAACTATTGAACATATGATAACACTCATGTTTTTATGCAACTGCAACATCACATGGACGCCTCCCTCTATTAAAACAGATATGTTCGAAAATCTCCCATAAATAAACCTGTAATCCCACCAAAAGGTCTACTATGGTTTCCTAAATCTTGAAATCTCCGATCACAAGCCTCAACAGAAACATTGTAGGTAATTGTAAATTTGTCCCATACAAAAAAAAACAGGCTTGAAGCATTTTGCCTGTTTTTAGAAATACCACACACTCCATTCAACCAGAAGCTATTGGTTCTGTAAACATTGAATGTATGGTTTTACCACCTAGAAAGTTTCCATGGTACCTGATAATGCGAGTGCGATTAAAATCTTCATTTCTTTTCTAATTTTTGAAAAAAATTAAATAAATGAATTCTTCGCCTTCACCGCAAGCGGTGTTTTCAGTATCATAAATTCCAAAATCATTCATAACTGTGCCTTTGCTTGAGATTTAATTTTAGTTCCTTAATTTTCATTGCATAATCAGTTGAATGGAGCCAAAGATTACTTGTTCAATTAATTATCTATTCATTTCAGATTTTTACGAAGTGTTGGCTAGCCCCAATATGCCGATTCTTTTACCACTTAATGTAACAAGTAAAGTTTGCAGTAGGAATTACCATCTCTCACATTTAGGTCATACAAATATTTATATTAAAGGAAATGTGGCACTGAGAAAATTTTCCAGTTAAATGATTTTACATTTTAAAATAAAAAGTTTCGCGGAGCATTTACTACAATTTCAACGGTATTTGAATCCCATATGAAAGCGAAAAGCGCTCTTATCTTAGACGCATTACATCTTTCTCTAGCCTCTTTCAATGTTTCATGCCAGTGATTCTCATTTTTCAATAATTCCAATAAATATGTAGATAAGTTTGCTGGATAATTCCTACAATACTTTTAAAACTCGCAAACGACTTAGGTCCCTTTACTACATGCATCAACATGCTAAGGCAGTAGCAACTGTGATTGTTGCGGTGAATAAAGAAATTCCGAGGACGTGATCTCGCACAGCACTTGGATAACCATCATCATAAATACCTCTCCGTCTATGTAAAAATGTTCCATTTTTATTCTTAAAAGTGTAATAAAAAATAACATCTACGTGAGGTAACATAATATCCTCGTTAAGGTTCTTACAAAACAAATCATTCCCACACAAAGAAACGAATGCAATCAGAGTTGTATTTCGAGGATTTGCGAGTTTATTTTCTACACCCTTCTCCTCTTCCAATAAATACATTCTTTATCTTTTTTTGTGTACATCTAAATGTTTTACCAGGGAAAATAGCTTGTGAATTAGTGGTGACAGAACACCTCTTGATGTACGTGTGTATCAGCTTTTTTAAGTAGTACCACATTGTTACGACTTTGAAAACAAGACCCTACGAGATAGGAGTCTTCGTGAACATATTTGCATATGTATGTAATTTCATGCCACCACATATTTTGACATTGATGAGCCTTAAACTTTCATGTTGACCTTAGCGAGTACGCATCTATCCAACGATGAACAATTTCTACCGACCAAGTACGACCTTTACCAAGAAACGTCTTATTCTTTCCATTTTCAAGGGATCGTCCACTTCGAAAATAACTTTTATCACTCATGAGATTTCTTTATAATTGTTGGAAAGCTTTTTGTTGCCCTTCACACACGACGCTTTGTTATTAAAAGCTACACATTGCATGTTGGCATTAAGCGTTGAGACGATTTTGAAGAATTGTAGATCATCCTCGTTCGGCAAACTTTACCTCAATCCCGTTGTAAAACCTTTATCTGATAATAACTATAACTATAACACTGAAGTGATAATAACTACAAAAAACTAAAATATTTCCTATACCGATAATAAGTATAACCGATAGTAGCTATAACATTAAAGTGATGTAACTTTTTCATTTAAATTTTCTCAACCAATTTTTAAGATTTGTTAAGTAGCGAAATTGACTGTCCTCTGAAGAAAACGAGAGGACATCGTAATGTGACGTACAGTTTGATTTACGAGTTTCAGTAAATCGCTGTAAAATATTGTGTTGTCTTTTTAGTACAATGCTACTTCTGTCACGTCGTTTTCAGTTATAAAACAGGCACGTCTTTAGTAGCAAGTTCACTATGGAGCCCTCT
This sequence comes from Gryllus longicercus, assembly GCA_038098605.1. Taxonomy (NCBI): domain Eukaryota; kingdom Metazoa; phylum Arthropoda; class Insecta; order Orthoptera; family Gryllidae; genus Gryllus; species Gryllus longicercus. The sequence continues at coordinate 4,837,373 of JAZDUA010000068.1, forward strand.
GCATTATGATTCTCGCCCTTTACTAGCATTAATAACGATTCTGTAGTTATTAATACAAAGCGAAGGAATTATTTGCAAAGCCATAAAAATACTAATTTTAATGATTGTATTCGTTTAAAATTATTTGAAAATTGCCAGTTATAGAGATATTTAAGTTTGGTAACATGTTAGCCTTGTATATCTTTGTTAGACATTTGATAAACATCACTAATAAAATATATTTGCAAAAATTTATTGGGCATTTGCAGCGGTAATGTATGAAACGGTAATGTTGCAACGGTAAATAATGAGCTTACTTAATGATACCTCAGGTTCCGGATCTTAAAATATGGCATAAAATCAGCCACATGTATTTGTCTGGCGCCAGAAGTCATTTTCTCAGAATTATCTACGAATGCTCTACGAATTTAATGAAATGTAAGCTAGATAACAATATAATTCTACATAAGAGTCCAAGTAACCTAAATGTGTCCCTTCCGAACGTTACTCACGTTACAATTCTTCCGATCTAGCTTTTGAACACGCGAGATGTGTTTCGATCCGATTGGGTCTGCTGTTTATTTCATAGCATCTTTCAAGAACATCATCATTATCATTTTTGAAGATAACTTGTCTCCCCAATATGATTTCTAATTGTTTGGAAAGCTTTTTGGTGTCCTTCATTCACAGCATTGTTAGCATTGTTATATTTATTATTACTACTATTATTATTAATAATAATATTATTATTAATATACCATATTGTTTTTCTCTGTTTTCTCCCGATTTTTGACTGTGTATCGGGTTAAGACACATGTCAATTCATGTTTCGTCGTAATTTGGGAATGTTTGTACAATTCTTCATGTGTTTAAGATTATTATTATTATCATTATTATTATTATTATCATTATTATTATTATCATTATTATTATTATTATCATTATTATTATTATTATCATTATTATTATTATTATCATCATCATCATATTTTAGGAAATAAAGTCATACGGAATCGTTGAGAAGGTGAAGTGTAACATTGCCAGCAACAAGAAATAGCGCTCACTCGGCTTAGAAACGCAGCTATGTTGAACAATTTATGATTCCAGACAGGTGGGCATGGACGAACCTGAACGGGTCTGAAGTTACAAAAATCACATGCTTATTACATAAGTGCATTGACCTTTACAATTTATATTTTCAATGTAATAATAAATTGTTCTTTGATTTTCTTATTGCTTTCGTCCTTGTTATTTTATATCCTAATGAGCTCACAAGTGATCATTGTTACTTCATTTTTAGGCCGGTGTGGGCCGAGCCGGGCGAGGCTAGGACAGTTATTACGAAAACGTACGAAATACGTAACTGAATTGACTTTACAATTTATAAGAAATAAAATAAGAATTCAGGTCTGGAAATACCGCTAGGTGGCAAAAGTCGGATGGATCAGACCTTGAAGTGCCAAATACATACACACATACATAGATACTCTTACATAAATTCTCGGCTATCCGGGAGACGTCGCGTCGTTGGCTGGGAGGAAGCCTGCGACATGTCAGGCGAAACGTCGGCCTCCCAGCCAACGACACGGCGTCTCTCGGCATAGACGACACGCTCTCCCGGATAGCCGAGAATTTATGGATTCGAGCCGCGGAAACTTACGAGTACATAAATACTCTTACATTCAAAAACTGATGAAAGATAGATTCTTTGTTACCCATTGAAACTAAAATATTAAGAATCGATTCCATTAAGTTCACCCGTAGGGTCAAGGGTTGAGAGTGTCGGCTGAGTACGCCTTCGTCCAGAGCAGATGAACTTCTTCTCGGAGCGAATGGCGACGAAGAAAAGCCACCGGGTGGGAGGGGGAAGGGGGGCGAGGGACATCGCCCCAAAGAGTACAACAAAGGCGCCCTGCGCGCAAACCAACTTTTGTTGGCATCACGTACACTTCCACTCGCCGCTTTTCACCACCCACGAAAGACCCCGTGCCCCGGAAATTAGGGACACACGTCGCCCTTTGTGGATTTAAAGCAACAACTGTGGATAATGTTGGGTCGTTTTGTTCAGACACGTTCGTGTATTTGCAAAATGTAGTTGAGTTACAATAGCATGACAATGGTTTCGAAAATTCTCAAAAGCATTGGGTGACAAGCTGTAGTGTGATTGAAAAACAATGTCGACCATCTTCATTCTGTGAACACGTTTTCTTAATGGTAAAGACAATAATTTTTGATTTCGATACATTAAAGCTATTCAGTTGTGATAAAAGAATTTCATTTAAAGGGCTCTAGTCCATTAAATCTTATTGAAGAATTACTTAAAAACGCAACTAAAAGACAGTGCTTATGGCCAATTTCGATTTGGGAAATTAAGCATCATAGGAACAGTGCAACCTACGGGGCCCTGGGCGTGAGTCGGCAGCTGCCAGAGGAGATCCGCCGCAGGGCACACACGGCGCTCACGCGGGCACTGGGCCCGAAAGCTCCGCGGCTCTTGCGCGAAACCGGTCGGGCAGTGAACTGTGAGGTCCACCGGACGTATTTTGCGCCGAGAGGGCCCAAGCAAGTGGCCTCCACGTTCCGGGCGCTACCGCCGCAGCTTCTCGCAGAACTCTGCGAGCAGCGGCGTGAGGCTCCCAGCGGGACGAGTGAGGCTCATTGTGCCTAGCCGCCACGGACGCTTGGAGCAAAGTCGGCGCCGTGGCGCACATAGTGTAAATAGTGTAAATAGTGTTTAGGATGTATATAGTGTCGTGTGAAAGTGCGTATGTCAAGTGATCTAGTGTGAATGTGCGTGTGAATGAGAAAAAAAAAATACCCAAGAAAACAAATACTAAAGCATGACGAAGAACAAAGACTTGTGTTAATCTTAGGTTGCCGGCCAAAGTGCCGGCTTCATCCATAGGTTAAGTTAGAAATAAGTTAGTAAGTAAGTTCTGCCCCCTTCTTTGCCGCATAAGCCATAGAGCTGCGGAGTATATTGTACCCCAATAACTAAATAAACTCCCGCCTCGCCAGGGCTACTGGCGGGGGGAAAGTTGAAAAAAGAAATTAAGCATACAATTCTATTGAGACTGTTCTTTCGGTTTTAATGTTTTTATTAATTTATTTAATTCCAGTAATACGATAATCCTATTGCATGTTTTACTGGAAGTAGCCTTATTACGGAAGTGTAACATACTACAATATCGCACTCAAAAAATTGCAAACATTGTTGGAGAATTGAAGTACCAGATGCAAAGACTGAGAACTCGATAAACTGAGAACGTTGTCGTGTCACGAGAGAATAATCTTAAATCTTTTAAAAAAACTAAAACTAATTGAGGCAAATTGCACTGGTGTATTGTGTATATAGGTTCTAAAATAATAAATTCACAAGTGTAGAGCAAGCGTAATACTCACCCCTATGAAAATCTTAAATATTCCTTAAAAACTAAAACGAATATCTTTAATACTTTCAGTCTGGGTGTAACCCGTACGTAACAAGCGATAAGCGTAAATAATAATCAATCACATGAAAATCTTTATTCTTCTATAAAATTTAAAACTAATAACTGCTGATTAAGTTGTTGTTTTTTTCTTATGCGTAAGTCATATACAATATAGTATTGTACAAAAGTGAGTCTGAAGTTCAGCCTATCGTTGGGTTTCTGCCTACACTCTTCACTGAGCATCAAGTGGAGAAGTATAAAAGAGACGATCATGTGCAAACAGGGGAGAACCGAGGCCGAGAGGATAATCCGTTTATAGAGAGCGACGAGTGGTCAATGCGGTGCTCTTGCGTTGGCATTCACGCACCGACAAGCTGAAGGACGCCGGGTTCTGTTGACCAAGGAGCTGGTTTTCATTCACCCATCCATCCATCCATTCGCGGTGTACCAGTCCTACAAAAGGGGAGGATTTACACTGCTTCAACGCCCCCCTCCCGCCGCTTATAGCAAATATGTCTTCCACAGAAACTCTACTAATGCCCTTCATAAATCGTTTCGAAGAATAGTGTTCTGAAATTAGAAAAAGGTCATTCTAATCTATAAATTTTTACTTTCTCGCCTTTAACCTAATTAGGTAGCAAAGCTAAGTGTTGTCATGCACAAGCTAATGGTACTTAATCTAATACTCTGTAAATAATGTATGCTCTAGTTACATTTTTTGATGCCACGTAAATATTACTGATGTGCAACAGAATGCCACAGACTTTCTCGTATTAGGTTTCTTATACTTTAGTCAGGGCTATCTTTACGGTTTTGCCCCACCGGCTTGTCGGCTGTCATCAACTCGTAGTTTTAAAATATGACTTTAAGAATATTATAGAAGGGTAAAATTTGGTCCTACAAACACTATTTCGTTGGAAAATTTGCAACATGCTTTAAGAAAATATCGTTTGAACATTTCTTAAAATGTGCCTTTTGAAGCTCAAACTTCCGATTTTCCAAAAACTACGTAAATTATTTTTTGCAATTGTACCATTGCGTTAGTGAGGTGTATGAAATATAGATAGCGCAAAAATCATGGACGTGCGAGATAATAAAAAAAAGGAAAACACAAAAGAAAATATGAATGTGGCATTTATTTAGTTTATTCATTCCATTTAGCTCTAGCCATGCATTTTTTTAAAATTAGCAACCTTCTCGAGGAAACTGCTTTTGAGCGCGATTATTTTATTTCATTAATTAATTTTGATTCATCACGTCGCAATCGTACGACATTATTTCAATAGATGAAAGAATTGTAACCTCTTCTGTCTAATAAATAAAAACCGGTCCCAAAACGCTGTTTACTAGCCTCTCGCTTCATAATGAACCGGTCCGGATTCAAAGCGCGGCCACGGGTGCTGGAAACGCATCCGGAACATTCCAGAGAGGGCGCGGGCGCGGGCACGGAAGGGCGCACCGGGGCGGGGTGGGTGGGGCAGGGGGCGTGGCTCGGCGACGCAGAGCGACGCTCTGCGACGCCGCCGCTGCTGCTGCTGCTGCTGCTGCTACTACTACTACTGCCGCTGCCGCTAGCGTCCGCGTCCCGGATCCACACTCGAGGGCGCTTCCGGGGCGCCGGCGGCGGCGTCCGGCGGAAGGGGCGTCACGGCGCTGGGCGACGGCGGTGCCCGACTCGCATTGCTCTCTGACGCGCGTCCGTGGAAATAGATACAGCGGTGGTGGTGGGGAAGAAGATTATGGAAGAGAAGTCGCATGAGATAGCGGTTGCTGGGAATGAACAGGCAATGCCAGTGATACTGGGAAAGGGAAGGAATCAGCAACGCTGGGAAAAGACGGGCAGGATAGAGGTGGCGGTCGACATTGGACGTCGTGGCGGGGATGGCGGTCGTGGTGGCGGTCGTGGTGGCGGTCGTGGTGGCGGTCGTGGTGGCGGTCGTGGTGGCGGTCGTGGTGGCGGTCGTGGTGGCGGTCGTGGTGGCGGTCGTGGTGGCGGTCGTGGTGGCGGTCGTGGTGGCGGTCGTGGTGGCGGTCGTGGTGGCGGTCGTGGTGGTGGTCGTGGTGGCGGTCGTGGTGGCGGTCGTCGTGGCGGTCGTGGTGGCGGTCGTGGTGGCGGTCGTCGTGGCGGTCGTGGTGGCGGTCGTCGTGGCGGTCGTCGTGGCGGTCGTCGTGGCGGTCGTCGTGGCGGTCGTCGTGGCGGTCGTCGTGGCGGTCGTCGTGGCGGTCGTCGTGGCGGTCGTCGTGGCGGTCGTCGTGGCGGTCGTGGTGGCGGTCAGGGAGGTTGTCGAGGTGGTGTCAGGTGTGGCGGCAGTGACGGCAGACACGATGTCGGACGCCGAGACTGTCACGATGGCGATGGCCTATTATGTTGTTGAATGATGAGAAATATGAAAGAATATCGAAGAATTTTGATGAATATGTCAATACTGGCAGTAATTAAATTAGAGGGGGATGCGAAAACATACTGCTATAATAAAGAGTGTACTGCAACCATGATCTGAGGTTGTGTTAAGAATCTGATCTGGTTGTGGTATCATTAATCGTGGAATCCGATACCGATAATATATCCCAATAACCCACAAACGGGGGCATTTGTGTCAGTGGATTGCACCGCCAATTGCAGTGTGCATCGTGGCCAGTGCAGCGCCGCCCTCGCCAGCCTGCGGAGCCGTGGGGCCGGGCGGGACGGTGGGCGGGACGGCGGGCGGGTCGGCGGGCGGGACGGCGGGCGGGACGGCGGGCGGGACGGCGGGCGGGACGGCGGGCGGGACGGCGGGCGGGACGGCGGGCGGGACGGCGGGCGGGACGGCGGGCGGCCCCGCGGCGGGGGCGGGAGGCGCGCGCAAACGATTGCGAATTCCTCTGTCTAAACAGCGCTGCGGCCCGATGGAGCGGAATGTTTATCCGCTGCTTCCCTGTTCATACAGCGAGCGCCACCAGCGCCACACCATTCATTTATTTTTCAAGCGACGTACAACTAAGTCAAACAAATCCGGACCCGAGCGCGGCTCGCGCCCGGCGTGAGGTCTGGGGGGCCAGGGACGACGCCCGCGTAGGAGCGTTTGGCGGAAAGAGTACGAAGAAGAGGCAGAGATATTGGCGAAAAATGGGAGGGGAGGGGAGGGGAGGTAGGGTTTGATTGAATAATAGTGATTCCGGGCGCGTCAACTGCTAAGGTCGTTAATCCCGCAAGAGCAGTGAAGGTTTTCCCTCGGGAGGTGGCGGTTGACATCCCCCGGGTGGTGGCGAGATCCGGCGTCGACCTACCGTCGGCTAGTGCGGTTTTCCCCAACCATGAATCTCCCACCAGCGGGCCACCGGCCCAGCCGGGACAAGCTCTAACCAAACGACCGGTCTCCCTGCATGTGTGGTAGTGTAGTGCATGTAAATGTGTGTAAGTGAGGGGTAGGATAGGTCAAGGAATGGGAAGGAAAGATCGCGAGCGGTCCGTGGCCCGTTTGGCAAGATACTTCTCCGGTATTTGTCTGATGTTGATCAATAAACCACGGAAAACCACCGGCTGCTAGCTTTCTCCTCCAGACAGCGTCAATCCTCCAGTCTCGACTTAGCAATCTGGCTAGTATTGAAATTCCTGCCACCGTCAGGACTGGAACCCCAGGGCCTTACGTCAGGCTCCGGTCAGAGGCACTAAAGAAGGCACTAAGCAAAGGTAGGGAAACGCATTAAATTGTGGGAGAAAAACTGCAAGGAAGGTCCAAAGAAGGTGGGTGAAGGAACGTAAGCGGGTGAAGGAGTTGCATAGCTCTAGTAATCACCTCAAGCTCGGTGTAATTCGCAATTGTTTTTTATTGATTATTCGGTGTTTCGCTAGTGGAGGAAATCAAGATGCATCATATCAAAATAGCTGATAAACGTAACCATAGATATATGGTTGGGAATTTGACTCCAAAAGTACTATACATGCTTGAAGGGAGGAGAGTGGAAAATCGCGAAGATGGACGTTAGCTCTCGATCCACTAATAGTTTCTTCACGAATAGATATTTATTTAGACCTCATATTTTCCTTCAACAGGAGGAGTTAACATGTTTTGAAAAAAACGAGGGAAAACATTAAAAGAAGAAATTGGAATGAATAGGGATGGAAAAGGATGGGAAAACGTGAGCCATAGGCGCGCATTTACCTCTGATGGAAATGGTTTCTGTTATTTTTTATTTTGACAATGAACTTTGTATTTGTTTTGCAGGTTCTGTAAAGCCGTTAAAATTTTGTTTGTGATAATGTTTGTTCTGTTCCGGGTTCAGCTTCTCAAACAATGATTCTTTTCTAGATTCTCGTTTAGTCGATTTTGCCGAGACAATAAGAACGCGTTTCGAGAACGTTTTAATTCAGAATAATACTAACCTAGCGTACTGTTACTGACGCATAAAATTGCAATAAAAATGCTTAATACTCTTTAATACTCTACTTCAGGGGTTCCACAGGGAAGTGTGTTAGAGCCATTACTCTTCTTAGCGTACGTGAACGATCTCCATGTGACCATACAATCAAAGGTGCGTTTATTTGCATACGATTGTGTTATATACCGAAAAATCAAAGATAGCGCTGACGAACAAATATTACAGCAGGATTTAGAGCATTTACGTGATTGGGCTGAAAAAAATGACATGGGAATTAATGGATCTAAAAGCAAAACAATAACGTTCGGGCGGGGACGAAATTATGAGGAACCAGATTATCGTTTAGGTGAGGTTATCATCCCAAGAGTCTCATCATGTAAGTATTTAGGCATTCATCTAGTTAGTAAATTAGGGTGGGAGATGCATATAAATCAGACAGTAAGAAAAACGTGGAAGTCTTTGCTTTTGTAATGCGAATACTAAAGAAAAGTTCTGCAAACGCCAAAGAATTAGCATATCTTACGCTAGTTCGCCCTCTCATGGAATACGGAGTTGCATGTTGGGATCCATACAGAAAGGCGCACCGGAAAAATCTAGATAGAATACAGAGAAAAGCGAATAAGTTTACCTATAGAAGTAACGCAACAAAAAAGTCATGGGAACCTCTAGAAACGAGAAGAACAAAGGCGAGGCTTTGCGCTCTTTATAAATCGTACGTAGGTCAACCAGCTTGGAAGGAAATTCAGATTAGACTAGAAAAACCAAATTATTTCGGCCGAAGCGATCACACCCACAAAATTCGAGCAAGGAAACAAAATTCAGATCTTGGGAAGTTTTCCTTTTGTAACAGAACAATTAGAGATTGGAACAGTTTACCTGCAGCAGTTTTCAAAGCTTTTCCTCTCAGTGTTCGAAGTTTTAGAAACAAGTTAGAACAAGAGGACAGTAACAGATATTAAATGTAAGTGCTATGTAGTGCGGTGAAGTGCTGTGAAATGCTGGTCAGTGTAATTCAAAGCAAAAGGTGTAGTGTAGTGAAGTGAAGTGAAGTGAGCGCGATCAATGCACTTTTCAATGCTGCTTTTCGTCTTTTACAGTATTGTACGGTACTATTATTATTGTTATTATTATTGTTATTATTATTATTATCATTAGTATTATTATTAATGTAAGTGTTGTAACTTTTGCAATTATTTTCACTTAACTGCCACCGGGTCATACCCAATTGCAGTTCTAATAAAAAATGTAATAAACATATTTTATTCTTCTACTGTTTTTTTATCATTAACTTAAGTTCTTCTCATTTGGTGGCATTTTAAAGCAAATAACATAAACATTGAAAAATTCAAATATAAAATGAAATTTGTCGCAGAACGTTATTGTTTTTCAAGAATTTTTCTGCACCCGATTGATAATTACTTGCAGTTCGTACAATAGCAATTCGAACCGGAAATTTGAAACGGACTTCACTAATGCATTTGTGGCTTCAAAATCAATGGCAAACAATTATGTCCCCGCGCATTATTCCCTCCATCATTTAATGGCTGTTTGGGTCTTTAATTCACCTGGAGAAAGTCCATCAGAGCGGCAAAACTGCTAGAAACATTGGAAAGAAAAATCAGAGTGTAATTACGCATACAAAATTGAAAACGGAAACTTTAATGATTTTTCACAATTTCAAGGTAGAGTGCTCAAGAGAAACGGACAATTATAGAAACAGGAAGAAAAGAGAGTTCTGGATACAAGAGTGCACTTGTAAAAACATCTGGATGCAATGAATTTTGTCTATAGCAACAAAACCTCGACGATACTCGTCAAAATATATGCATAATGCTAGTATGTCTTTTTTAGAACTATGATGCAAGAGAACCTTTCCAGCTCTGAATACCGGCAGTAAAATGAAGACTGATGGTACCCAACAGCAAGACAGAGCAGGAGAACACGAAACAATACCAACTACATTGCACAAAAGAAAAACACCTCTTAGAATACCAGGAGGTTGAAAGAGGCAAAACGCGCTTATGCACGTTCATTAGATCTTCCTCCACCTCCACAAGAGCGAAAACAGTAGTTTCGCGCTTTAAGTGAGGAAACAGAAAAGAAGGCGAAAAAGAGTCTCGGAAAAAGATAGCAGAATGTGGAAGGCGGAGAGTGCAAGGAAAGTTTGAACATTGAAGGTAGAGAAACATCTGAAACGACTGAAAGTGTGACGATGGCGGGGCCAGTGGATGAGACAGGACAAGCGGGACGGGAGGGACAATGGGCATGACAGGGACAAGAGGGAAGGCAGGGTCATAGAATATGGCAGGGACAATGGAAATAGTAAAGGCATCGGGGAAGGCAAGGCAAGACGACTGGGTCAGCAAGAACTGCACGAACCATTTGGGATGGTGGAGACAGGGAGGATGGTGTGTACTATTTAACTTACAGCGACGGGTATGGTGTGATTAAAGGGCACAATAGACATAGGTATCAAAATGATCACCGTTATCGATTACCTACATCGATATTCTGAAGAAAGAACGTACGTCAGAGTCTACGGCAAACGACGCAGGTGCGGCTTGCAGCGAAGAAGGCAGTTGGCGGAGATGAGCAATTGGGACAGGGATCTCAAAAAAATACTGAGAAAAGCGGGGACAAAGGGAGCCGCGTGGAAAAGTTGTCAGCGCCGGTGGTAGCGACAGTCGGTGCCGCGTGAGCTGTGTTTTATGAGGTCCGGAAGGCCGTGGAATTACCTGGAGGTGCACGTAGCGAGGGAGATTATTTTAATTGAGGCCGCGACGCAGCGCGATGCGACGCTCCGCGTGCTCTACTCGGCTCTGCACCCATTCAGCGCCAGGCGCCGTCGCGGCCTCCGGAGGTCACCCGACTGCATCCCGCGGTCAATTTCAACTCTCTCTCGCTTTCCAGCTAATTCCCTATTACTTTTCGTTACCTAACAAGACATATCCTGACTCCATTCGCTGTTGTTCATCCGGTGTTTCGGAAGGAGTAAAATTAATTTGTTTGCATTCATAAGAAGCTCATATAGACTCTCACTGTTACAGAGAAAACCTCAAACGCAGGTGAACATGGTAGAATTTTCGGAATCGCAAGACCCATCCCGCGGTCAATTTCCACTCACTCTCGCTTTCCAGCTAATCTCCTTTCACTTTCCGTTACCTGAGAAGTCATAGCCCGACTGCCTCCCGTTTCGAACATCCGGTGTTTCGGAATACAAATTAATTTGTTTGCATTCATAAGAAGTTCATATAGACTCGCATTAGTCCAGAGAAAATCTCAAACACAGGTGAACATGGCAGAATCTTTGGAATCGCAAGACCCATCCCGCGGTCAATTTCCACTCACTCTCGCTTTCCAGCTAACCCCTTTCACTTTCTGTTACCAGAGATGGCATATCCTGACTCCATCCCCTTTTGTTCATCCGGTGTTTTAGGAGTACAAATTTAGTTTGCGTTCGTAAGTACCGCAAATAGATGATCTCCACAAGTCCAGAGAAATTTTCAAACACAGGTGAGTAAAGCTGAATTTCTGAAATTGTGATTTTTAATCAGCGAGATAAGAAGGTGCTCATGATTAGTGATTTCATGTTTTGTTTCCACAAACTTTTAAGTGCGGTTTCTAACGTTGGCCTCTAAAATGACACACAAATGTTTCTTAAAAACAGAAGTGGATAGATTATAATCTATCAATGTGATTAGAAGAAGGAGACAGTAAACATAGGAATCAATCTTCATACGAAGGAGAAAAACAGAAAGGGATAGAGTCGTACTATGCCTTTTTGGGGAAGTTGGTAAAAGGCGTATGAAACGTTGAACGCGATGCCGTCGGTATACGCCCTGCCCGCCGCGCCGAGAGAAAAGCGCGCGCAGATGTTTCGTCCGCGGCCGTGAGGGCAAGATCACCTGGAAACTGCTCCAGTCTGGGGATGAGCAGGAATTCGTCTTGAAGGGACAGTTTTAAATTCGTTGCATTTGCTCAGGTGTTATCTCTTATCCCTTTTGGTGCAGATTTGTGCGGGTTATTTATTTGTTAGTGGAACAGACAAATCGGTAGAATATCGTAGATGTACAAGAAAAGTTACACTTTCAAGAAGGTGTAATTTTGTGGAATTGTTTTATCGTGAGCCCAACTGTTTCTTTCGCACGCCAAGACCATGGGTTTCCTTGATTCCAGACATGCCATATCCATGTTTTCTTATGGCATGTCCTTATGAAATGGTTGATTAGATACAGATTATTCACTAAACACATTACATTTCTTGTGCTTCGCCGATATAGCCTCACTACAAGAAGAGAGAGTAGAAAATTAAAGAAAACTATTAGAATGAGAACGATGGTGGAATATATGAATGAAGAGTAGAAGAAATGGCCGCAATCCTCCTGGACTTTTACAGCGATTTTTTAGTTTCACTATAAATTCCACATAGAGAAACAAGGTATGACATTGTTTAAATGCATCAGCAAATGTTATCAGCAAATTAATGAAATGAGGGCAGGTAATATAAAAGATGAAACAAATTTGTAATGATAGTAATCTTATTTGATGAAACTAGTTCATTAAATTTGTGATTGGTTGAATTATTTGGCTCAGAACTGTACATAAGAGCGGAATTCACATGCATTTATGAATCATATAAAAGACGAACGTCTGGTACACTTCCACATCATATCAAAATATTATATGAATATGAATTTAGTGAAATGTATGAATTATGCTTTTAGAAAAATAATCTTTGTTTAAATAGTTAAATAGTTTAAATATGGCAAAAAACGCCAAAGAAAAAGCGCCAAATCCTGTAATGCTTCAAAAAATAGATGTTGAGATTTTGTCATAAATATACGTTTTGAGGGCCTTGGTTCCAGACATTTTTTTCTCCAAGAGTCTTCAGTTTGTCAATCAGTCTATCCATCTGTTAATAAATCTACCATAAAAACCATAAAAACCAACTCAGGATTTCACCAAAATTGTTATTTCCCCATCAATCTGGCAGATGTAGTGATTCTTTCTCAGGACTTTTCTATTTTTTTCAAATTTTATACGAAAAAAATGAACTGAGAAACTGTTCACAAAATAATATATTTTCAAAATTGACGCTGCGTAGGCTGGAGAGAGCGCAGAAAAACCTCGATAGGGAAAATGTTGCTAAAAATGTTACTAATCAACAGTTATATGAACTTTAAAAAAATTCTAATTAATAATCACCTTGTAAAATTAGGATTCTGTTAGTTTTCTTTTTTGAATGTCTCTCTGATTGTTCAAAGTTTGTAAAGTATATTCCTTTGTCGAAAAGTACTTTCTAAAAAAAATATTACGAATTACAAAATTTTATGTGTTATCTCTTACTTTGACCCAATTGACGGAATTCACGAATCCCGTCTTCAGAACTTCAAAAAGTTGTAGGAAATTTTCAAGTGCTGTGTGGACGTAACCTTCCAGAACAGCACGACCGGTTTTGGTCTTCTGAGGGCCTTCCCCACATTTAAGTAATTTGCGTATTTACTTTCCCCGTATTTATGTATCGTGTCCGTCTTGTGACTGACTTGCATGAAGAACCCCCGTGTTTGGAAGAAGGATCCGGTCACGCTGTGCCGTACCGTCTATTCGTCCGTTTATCTGTTCTGCGATAAGTTTTGCGCGTTCTAAAATTCTCTCTTTCGACACCGGATAATTATTATCCTGGAGAGTCCTGAAGATGGGGTTTCCATTTTACTGCTTCTAAAGTATCTAGCCTTGTAACACTAACGTGGCTCACTGAATCACACGCGTATATTCCTGAGATAAAACATATGTACCATGTGAAGATATATCCTTTATAGTGGATATTAATGACATATCCAAGAAAAGAAGGTTTTGGGTTGTTATACAATAATACTAACACCACAACAACAGAAAAAAAGGGAAGGATTTCTTTAATTTTTCAAACAACTTTTAAATTTTAGTTTTGTAAATTCCCACTCTTCGATTTATGTAAGTACCTTTATAAAATAAGAAAAGGTTTATTCGTGAGATTATTCTGCATCACATCAAACCCATAAGTACGCTCCAGTGACTTATTATTATGTGAACAGAAAGGTCCCGTGTCACACTTTTCACACAGTCTATTACATTCTATGTACAATCATGTATTCCTTAAAGAACGGTTTATACAGAAATAGTAACGAGACACTTCACATGTCGGAGAAGTTTCAAAACTCAACTAATTTGCCTTTGAAATAGTAGTAGAGTCTCAAAGCAATGTCTTTTTTTCGTTTAGAAGAATTATTTACAACTTCGTCTCATGCACTTCGTTTGACATTTCTTTTCACTAATCATTCGTCCTTGATAATCACCCGTTTCCTCTCTTCGCGTCACGACGACAATACCGTGCTATCGACTGGCGTAGAGGTAATAATCCCTAGGTCGGCGCGAAGATCAATGCCGCTGCGGATGTCTCGGGGTGACGGAGCGCGGGTGATTCGCCGTAGGAGCAATAGAGCGCGCTGATCAAACGCATCAGCGCCATTATCTTCATTACGATCGTCATCGCCGACGGCAGCGCCGCAGCCCTGTGAGCGGCGCAAGCTGTCTCTTCGCTACCCGCGCCATTAATGGGGCTCTCGCTGCACGTGATTCCGCCTACTCGCCGGATAATCCACATTGTCTTTGCTGGAACCATTACCGGGTCGCGGAAGGTTGCCTTTGATGTAACATGCATGTATGTCGTTGCATCGACATTGATATAGTATCGCGGTTGGATTTTCTTCGCTTTTTGGGGGTGTTGGTTACTGTCATTACGCGTTTAACTGCATTGTGTTTCTCTTTTTGCTTTAATAACTGGTGATTAGTGTACTAATTGTACTGTGAAACAATTATCAGGATGACGCATGTGCAATTAGCTCAGCTCTTTTCCTAAAAGTGAGACAATAATAGTGTGATAAAGTACGCCTATGTTTGGTGAAGTAAAACCTTTATTTCCCAAGTCACAAGGAAAAGGAAAAAAAAAATTATCGTATAATTCCTCTTGAACAAATAGAGTCACCAATTCATATTTGAGATTTAAAAAAGTCAATGTAGCAGCGTTCGAGTTTTCAAGGTTTTATCAAAATGAAAAATGTCCATAATGAAGAGCAAAATAATCAAGACCAGAGAGGCACAAGTTTATAAAACCTGAGAGCCAAAAATATATACAACATCACATGGAGAAAAGTAGTAACGAAATACTATTCAGAATATTACCAGGGCAGAAAAGAAATGCATTAAATGTACATGTATATTGAGTTTTGTCTTTTTAAACACTTTTGTGCGAAATTCGGAATAGCTCGATCAGAGCTTCACCACTAAGAAAAAGAAAATTATGTCCATCACACTTGAAAGGAACGGCGTTTCCTTTTCTTCCTTTGCAACCTTCTACTCTCTCTAGATCCTATGTTCAATCACTGTACTATCAAGGACACCAAATAACGATCACACTTTCACACGATCACACGATCACACTGTTTAAATCGCCCTTCACACACGTAGCGTTCTACAAACCAACCTTTTGGTCAGTCCGGATATATGCTCTAATTTACTGATGCTTGTTTTCCACGATCAAACCAGTTTAGGTGGCTCAGAAAATCAATGATGTCACTGCAGTGCCCCTGATCGGGAGGTACTGTGGTATGAGTCCTAACGGCAGGATTTTCAACACTAGTTAGTTACCTACGTCGAGTTCAGCCTCTGACTGGAGGATAATTCTAGGGGCTACTCTGAGAGATAGTTTTTCGTGGTTTCTCCGACCAAGACCAGGCGAATGCTGGAGCAATGCCCTAACAAACGAGCCACGGCCCACAAGCGATCTTTCCTTCAAAATCCTTACTATCTCCTCATCCCATACTTACACCCACCTATACTAGAGCATTACAATACCGCACATTCCGGGCGATCAGAGAGAGGGGAGTCGAGAGCTGAAGGCTTGTCTAATTCACTACACTTACGGGAAGAATGACCTAAGCAGTTGACGCGTCCGAAAACTGTAATCAAACGTTCAATCCACGGTCAAGCAGCATCATAATAAACAATGAGCAAATCTGCATTCTGCGGAAAAGCAATCGCTGCCTACCGATCGGCTCACTGTCGCCGTGCAGTAGACGTCCTGCGCTGTCCACAACCGTTTGCCTCTGGTCGAGCGCTCGCGAGTGTTTGGGCACGGCGCCTCTATCTCGTTTGCTCCCTTGGAGCGTGCGGTGCCGCCATTAAGACATTCCTTATCTTAGACAACTTCCCCTAGTCTGAATGAACGCGTCTTTGGATTATTTTACAAATTCGACCATTTATAGCAATAATAGTGAGTTTTTTTAGAATTTTTTAATTAAATAAGTCATACTGAAAATAAATTTGTCCCTTAGTGAATCCCTGCAGCTACCCTTCACTAGTTCCTTTGAAATAAGTTCAAGCACTACTTTATAGAATTATTATGCAATACAATTTCCTCACGTATTATTTTAGTTCCTTAATTCAAAGCTCGTTTTAAATCAAAGTAATTATATCAGTCAATACTTATTTTAATAAAAGTAATATGTAAATCAGTAATCACTTATTCTCTTAACCATGTGTACATGTAATTTTTGGATATTTTATACACACGTTCCTATTCACATTAGAAAAGACAACAACAGAATTTAAAGGCAAAATCTTTAATAAAAAATTGTTTCTTTATTTGTTTAATCATAAAAATGTTATGTTCACGCTCTCTTGCATGATATTCTTCTTGTGGTGCATGGTTTGAACGCGATTTTCTCACTTCTATTTTTACGACATGTTACTTGGTGAACGTGAACGTCAAACGTTCTTCTGGAAAAGGTAGTTCAGCGAATTCGATAGGCTTGTGAATTTTCGGAATCCATTGGAAGTGCTAGGAGCGAGCGACCTTGCGCAGTACCGGGCGCCGAGCGCCACGCAACACGTGCCTGTAAGGGTTCTCGGAAACCGCCCCTCGCCCAGTGGCTTCCGAGAATCGCGGCAAGTGGTGGCGCAAGTAGCGACACGTGCGCAAGTGCCTCGAGCACCAAGTGCTGCGAGCCTAAAATCGCGAGACGTGTGAGTGCTCTGAATAGCGGCAGTAGAAAAAAAAATAGGAATGCTTTGGTTCTGGAGGTATTGCGGTTTCTGGTTTCGGCAGACGATATTAACAGGTAATAAAATTGAACGTGAAAATAGCTATCGGCGAATTTTCATTAAAATGCTGCCTGCTGCAGTAGTTAGATAGGGTAATCAACCGAAGTGTCAACCAACTGAAGTCTAATTATGTGAAGTACAACAATTATGTACACATCAACGTGGACGTGTCAACATTTTAAGTTAAAAGTGTTGTACAGAAACGTACTTTGGCATACAATACTTTGGACAGACTCAGGGATGTTTAATGTAAATCTAGGAAGCCGAAGAGCGCCGCCACTCATCCACACGGTTTACAAAGCGTCACTGCCCCTTAAACATGTTTGGTTATAAATAGGCCATTCCGCGCATTTGCATGTCGTCTGAAAACATCCAGAAACCTGAAAAGACGGCCTAATACCTCCAGAACTAGAAGTCAAATAGCGACTTCAACAACCGCTCACCCTCACTGGCGCCACCCACCCACTTAAGACTTCCTGCAGAAGCACGTCGTGCGGCAGTCGGCCGTAGAGCTCTGGAGAAACATCGCCATCTCCTTGGCGTCAGCACACCCTCATTGACTCCTTACTGAGCGGTCCCTTTAGACAACGTTTCTATCACACTACTATCACTTCACGTTCCCAAGCGTACTCTGCAAAACTATGGGAGTCTCAAGAATATCTAAAACATCCATAGTCTGTTTAATTATGATTCTGCGTTTGACTTATTCGGGTCGTAAATATACTAGCGGACAACGGCTTGGGCACAGCTGTTCCAACCGAAGAACAAACCAACGTACTCGATATTCCGCTCAGAGTTTATGATGATGGAATGCTACAAAAACCACAAAAGTTTCCAAGCTTGTAATTCAGGAATTTACTTTTAGAAATAGTGAATCACTTCCTTTTCAAAACAGTCATCTCATAATACCAGTCTGTCTCAAAGATACGCTTACATTTCAAAAGAGAAGTTTTTCCTATTATTTTGATAACTTATTCCAAAACTTTGGTACAAACGTATAAACTAAATTTGAACTTTTATGCTAGTTTCTTGGAAAGTAATCGATTTTCCAGAAAAGAGATGCTGCACGTAGTTCAATTCCTAAAAAAATATTTTAAAATATATTTTAACCATAAGTCGATTCATTTAACAACACTATTAGTTGCATCGATTTCTGTAACATTATTTCTCGGAAAGCCCTTTGCATTACGTCTACAGTTATCGGAAAAAATTGATTACACAACGATTCAATGTGAGTACTCACGAAAAAGAAAATCCTTCGGCAGAAGAAATATTTCCACTTAACCTTTTTTATTCAATACCAAACTAACCTTTAAGGTTAATTGAAATTGAAAAGCCGAAGGCTAAATATTTTCTAGTATAGAACTAACTAGTGGCCTGCAGAAGCAAAAATGCTGCTCAACTAAACCACGTAAAACGATTTGCAAAAATTAGAACACATATTGCTCGAGAACAACATAAAATACTCTCGTATAACGCGTCAATAAAGTAAATATTTTAACAAAAATAGTCTTCACGAATACTACAATAGCATAGTGTGGTTCATACACTGTTCAAGATTTCTTTACATACCAAGAATGTCAAAACAGTAGTAAGTCCATCATACAACACGTGAATAGCAAACATGTAATTGCGGCTGTCCTCTTCCTTGGAAACTTGCTATCGCATGGCGTCAGCTGTGTTGTAAGCAGTGACGCATTGAATATAATAATTCAGTTCATACGCGCAGTGTGACAAACGGCGGAATAACACAATTAAACATTTGCACTCTTCAGAGAAAATCGAAACTCATGGTTTTTGGATTTTTCTCGAATTGCTAGGTATCTAACGAAACCAAAACTCTCTAACAAGCCCGAAGTCTGCCTAGTTTTCTTACGGAGTGTGCAATGAAATTCAGTAACATAGATAATGTTTTACTGGTGTAACATTTATACGGTCAGAAGTACTATTGTTTTTTGTTTTTTTCAACCACGAAATTGCGCAACGCTTGCTCCTCCCGAGCCTCGTGAGCCCCGCCGCGTGCGCCAGCGCCCTCGAGGCGGCGCGTGTGCACACACATTCGGCTCCGGCGTCGGCTGAAAAGCTCGAGAAAAGCCTCGTGTTCCTTGTCTCTCGCGGGCCGTGGCGTTCCAATCCGGGGCGAATGATCGATGCGACTTCTACAGTTTCTCCGCCGCCCTAGCGCCTCCGCCGGGTGAATGCACGTCTGGCCGCCTTTATGTCGTGCTCCGGAGCTCCTTTCACGCGCGCGTGAATGGCACAACGCCACACAGTGGGCTTAAGCGGCACCAAGACGCGCGCATAATTGTTTTCAAGCCAATTCACGCGAAATATTTGAAACAATCACAATTAAAACTACGATAATCGTTTGAAAATAAAAATAATAGTAATAATAATAATAATAATAATAATAATAATAATAATAATAATAATAATAATAATAATGTGTGTGTCTGTATGTTGTGTGTGTGTATTTTATCACTTAATCATCATCATCATCATTTTACCTCATCCCCTAGGGCTTACAACCTTGGGGTGTAAAAATTGAACCAGCATTAAAATGCTGATCCTTCCAATATAAAAGTAACGTTCACCTACCCCCGATAATCATGACTGAGGCCCGGTGGGATTCACGTATCGCGTGACCAGATTCGCGAAAATAATAATAATAATAACAATAATAATAACAATAACAATAATAATAATAATAACAATAATAAATAATAATAAATAATAATCATGTACAATAGAATTGTGTTCTACCATATTTCATATTCACCTACTTCCTTCTTAAAAAAAAACTTCAAAATTTGGTCCGAAATATATATTGTCTTTTTTTCCTGCTCATTCCTCGGGGGTTCCTTTGCAAGGTTTACATCTTTTTTACATCTCATTTCTAACCGGAATAATTTTGCCAATATATTTATTTGCATGTGTTCGTAGTAATTATCCTAGTAGCGGATCGTTGTTTGCCACTTAATAAATCGATAATACATCAACACGTTCACAAGCTAACAAATATCACAACTTTATAGAATACCAACTTCACTTACCCAAAACGTGTTTTAAATTTTCCACGGTTTATTAGAAATAATCTAATTCATAGAGAATCTAAGATTGTTAATTAGATTTATGTTTAATTATGTTTATAATATACTACAAAATTAATGTAATTTATGTAAAATATTTTCAAACCGTCGAAAGACATTTTTATGTCGAACAAGTAAAATATATATTCTTAAAAAAACTTACACAAAACCCTAAACAATATTGAATGCTTATTTGGTTTCGATTATTGATAAGTCTAGATGATCAGTTGTTTCTCTGTTTGCAACTTTACGGAATATTCAATATGTCATTCTTTCATAATATCAACCAAACTATTTCCCTTTCTAGAACTCCTAGTTTTTTCTAGGATTGTTTTTCCATTTATCAGGTGCTAGCAAAATAAAACATAACATATATAAAGCTGCTATTGTTACAGTTTTTACATGAATACAAAACTGAAGTAAAAAATAAAAACCTAAAGAGCTAAATTTGAAAACAGAGCTCTTTACAAAATACTGTATGATATCGGTGTTAGGGAATCTAGAAGTAAAAACTACTAATTGTAAGGATTCCATTTAAGCAGCGATTCAGTCAGTCTTAACCATTAATTGTAACTCAACTTAAATAGTCATCGTACTTTTCTTGACACGTTACTCTTTGATTGCAATAATCAAAGAGTAACGTGTCAAGAAAAGTACGATGACTATAGGGAATTACAGGGTTATAATAGGACAGATCTGAGAAATCGTGATTACTGAGATGGCTAACACTTAGAAGCAATTGTAACAAAAAGTATAGTAACTGCCACCTTTTTATTATTCTTCATTATTGTTCTTATCTTCTTGATTACAGTGGCCGCCTTGGGCCACAATGAAAAATATGTGAACCAGTGTAGGATAATTGAGAGGCAAATATTGCATAAAATGTATGATCCAATCCAAGTGACTCCCGGTAAATGGAGAAAATTAACAAATCAAAAATTTCAAAATCTCATAAACGGTAAGGACATAATACAATTCATTTAAGTCCAGCGTGTAAAATTGTTAGGCGATAAGCAAAGAAGACATAGCAGGGGGCTCCCAAGGAAGAAGAAAATTATGGAATGGGCAGTAACAGGTACACGAAAGAAAGGAAGACCAAGAATTAAGTGTATGGATGGCGTGTGCCAGGATCTCCGAGAGTTGACAGAAAGAAAGTTGAGAGTGACTGAAATGGCCAGGAACAAATGGAACGAAGTAGTCCTGAAAGCCAAGACCCACAAGTGTTGTAGTGCTAATAGAAGAAGTACAGTGCTAGCTTTTCGACCCGTTTTTACCCGTTTCGACCCGTTTCGGCCCAGTGTCTAGCGCCGCCTCAGCATGCGACTGGTGGTTGAAGGCCGCCGCAGGCCGGTGGCGATATCGGCCGCATTCATGGTGCTGCAACATCAATCCTTCTAGAGACCCTACATGCAAAGAGCAGCGCATTCCTTTGACCCGCCGATTCCGCCATTTTTTACCGTGTTGTAAAGTGAGTCACAACTGTCTGTTATTGTGTTGGGAACGACCAATCCACTGAAAATCGATTTTAATACACTCCAAATTCTCCATCAGTTGTTATTGTTTCTTCAATCGTGTATGCTACACTATGTGATCGTAAGTATCCAGATACGTCCAAAATGGTGTTATGGTGTGGTCGTGTGTTTCAAGGAGAGGGCTTGCATCCCCCGTTGTTTTGTCACGGAACACGCCTAAGATGATGTTTTAAACACCTTCTTGCTTCCCACTGTTGAAGAGTAATTCGGGGATGGCGATTGCATCTTTCAACACGATCGAGCACCTGTTCATACTGCACAATCTGTGGCGGAATGGTTACACGACAATAACATTCCTGTAATGGACTGGATTTGCACAGAGTCCTGACTTAAATCCTTTGGGATGTTTCTGAACGCCAACTTCGTGCCGCCGACCTACATCGATACCTCTCCTCAGTGCAGCACTCCGTGAAGAATGGACTTCCATTCCCCAAGAAAGCTTCTAGCACTTGATTGAAAGTATGCCTGCGAGAGAGGAATCTGTCATCAAAGCTAAGGGTGGGACGACACCCTATTGAATTCCAGCGTTATCGATGGAGGGCGCCAGGAACTGGTAAATCATTTTCAGCCACGTGTCCGCATACTTTTGATCACATAGTATATATGGCGGGGCTAGCGGATGAGAAGACATTAAATGTCGGCGGCCGTTTCGGTTGCGGTACACTCCGAACGAAAGGCGTTAAACGCTACGCCGGACTGCGGCGAGCAGGAGTGCAAAGTAAGAAGCGGCGCGTGCTGGTACGGAACGATCTTCATCGCGCAAGATCCATCTGCGTTGTTGCGACGCAACACCAAACAAAGAGCGCGCTCGCTCTGGAGGGGAAACGTACGATTATTTCATCTTGAAATCATTTCGATGATGAAACGATGATTTGTTGAAAAGAATCATGCAAACATGTATTTTATCCTTACTAAAGAATCTGTACTCGTGCATACGTATACCGCAATGTAGGTACAACTCTCCTTGCCACGCAACCCAGATTTAAAAGGGGAACCATGATGTACAGTAGAAAAGTCATTTGACTTTCAACGTGTACGATGATACATTTCGGCTCTGCGACTTTCGAGTTGGGGATATCATTTGATTCTAGAACGTAGATGTATTAGGTAGAGAAAAGCTCCACGTTTTGTTGAGCACTTGTTTGGAGAAAAAATTGTCAATACTAATACACTCAAGCCTCTACTTGTCATATTCGAGATAATATTCCAACATTTCTTTCCTTGCACATTTGAGAAATATTCCTGATTTTTCCATACTTGCTTCGCAATTAGAATCTGCTCTATTATGCAAATGAAATATACCTATGGTGTCTATCAATAAGACGAAAGAAGAAACATGGAAGTATAGTATACTTTCGTTTTATTGGGAAACTAAATTTATCATTTAAATTAAAATGGCTTAAGATGGATATCGTTTATCTGACAAAAATACATGTGTTTTTATTTTCAGTACTTTTAAGATATAAAATAGGAAATTTTGTAGTAAAATAAGTTTTCAATAAATTATGAATATATTACTAATTCAGAATACATGCTTAAATTAATTAAAAAACGAAAACGTATCTTCGTTTTTTAGTCAAGTAAGAAATGCCTATGGTTTTATTAGACACCGAGGAACTTCGAAAAAATCGAAAATCAATTACACAGTTTCAAGTTTGGCTGCAAAATACAAATATTTCATTGTGTTATTCCGCCTGTTATCATACTACACGTACCGATTGGATTCTCATTCGCGGTGTGACACTGCTTACGAGACAGTTGACGTCATACGAACAACAAAACCCCTAGAAGAAGCCGCCTGCCATTTAATAATAGCTATTTTACATGATTCGTTATGGAATAGCAAGTCTATTGATATTGTTGTTATATAAAGAATTGTTATTTTATGAATATGTAAAACATTCTATTCTATTGCAAAATTCGAGAAGAGTGTTTCATTAAAATATTTAATTTCATGTAATGCTATGTGAGAATATTTCTTTTGATATGGTTGGGCCGTGTGTGTGCTACTGCAACTACACCATTTTGTATAGTTTTGCTCAGAAGCATTTTCGCTACTGCACGACACTAACTTTTACTGAAATTATTTCTTGAAAAGTAATAGGAATACTCATCATTAGGTACCTACTGTCATAATTCTGACGCAAGAAAGAAATTAATAATGTTGTTTGTAATAGTTTTTATTAATATGAATAATTAGTATTAATATTAAAAGCAATAAAGTTCGTCCTTTGAAAACATTTATTTTAAAGGCGGGCCATTTAACGCATTTGAAGAAATAGAAAACTAAACGACTATTACTTTGAACTCGAAAATTCTTTGAAGTACGAACTCTAAAATAACGAAAAGATTGTTTTTCTTTTGAAAGCTTCAAATAAAACACGACCCGAAGCAGCAAAGCTAAGTAAAATCAGACTGCGACTGCTTTGAAAGCACTCCCACAAAGAAGACAATATTGTTTTATCTCAACTTGCGAGTTGTTTTAACACGATATTGCTGAATTTATTACTGCGAGTTAATATTAATATTAAATTCGAAAATATATATTCTAGAACAGTTAATATTCAGATTGAAATGAATGCATAAATAGTTCATTTTCATATCACATTTTACTCATAAACACATAAAAAATAGAACTTGTTTACTAAGTAAACACTGAAGCCTCCAAAAATTAACTATACTTAATTGCGTCATCTAGTGCCATTCCTTGGCACTACTGTGATTTGATAGTGAGACAGTGCGTGAAATTTCAACACTTACGACTAAGAGGAATTGGAAATGTAAAAAGTACAAGTCCTTAGTGACAGGTTTTATAAAAATCTCTAGAGTATACATTTCTTGACACTTCATACAAAAAGAGATACGCTTGAATCCCTGACGAAGTATTTTTTTTAAAAATATTCGCGCTCTACTCTGACTAATCGACACGCGAGCATTTTGGCAAACATCTCATCGGAGATCTCTGCAATCCAGCCTTCACGCTTGTAATCCCACTCGTCACACGCCAGTCTCGTTGGACTACTCTGGCAGGGGGGGAGGAGGCGGGCGGGCGCAGGGCGCACTCCCGGGCGACCCCGGCGCCACTCAGTCAAAAATTCGCTTTCAGAAGTACCGTTGTGAAAATCACTCCCAATATTTGGAAGTTACTCCGCGACACTCGGGCCACGCGGTGCTGCTCGTGCCTTTCACCCAACCTCCCAGATTCCCCGGGCGCTCCATACTCCTGTCACCGTCTCCGCCCAGCCGTCGCCACGGCCCCATCTCCCCTGTCTACGCCACCGCCACCCGAACTTGCCCTTCTCCCTTCCGTTCACGCTGCCTCAACATCACGGCTCCCCCACCATCATCCCCACTCCTGATGCCCTCACATTCCCCGCCGTTCCTATCGGCCTCCCCGACCCCACATACCCAAACACTACCCGCTTCCGAGCTCCCTGCAGTCTCCACCGTCCGCATTGCCAATCCGGCCTCTCCAGCATACCATTCCCACCTCTCTATCTGCTCCTAATGTTCCCGCTGCCCGGCCTGCAACGTCGTCATGCCCGCCGCCCCCTCTCCCCGCCACTTCGACGCCCCATCGCTTCGATGACCCCTGGTTCCGATGCCCTATCACCCTACGCTGACTCCCAGACTCGCCGTCGTCCCGCCTCCCCATCACCCCGTCACCTCGTTGCACCGACGCCCCACGCCCCGTCACTCCATCGCCCCGTCACCCTAAGCCCCATCGCCCATCCACCCACCCAGACGACCCGTCCCGACGACCCGTCGCCTCGTCACCCAGTCACCACGTCGCCCTGTTGCCTCGTCGGTCCATCGCCTCAACCGCGCGGAGGCCAGACTCCCCAATACCCTGCCTCCCCATCGCCCCGTCGCCCCTGCCTCTCTCTGCCTGCCCCGCGGCCCCCGTTGACACCAACGTCCCTTGTCGCTGTCCCTCCCTCCGCTGCCGCCTCCTCTACCCATCGCCCAGACCCCCAACTCCCGGCCCCAGCTCCGCCCCCAGCCACCGTCCCCCGCCCCTCAGGGGGCGAGCGCTCCGTCAACAAAGTTCGCTCCCAAAGCGCTCGCGCAGCTTTCATTAAATTTAGTGGCGCAGCGATGGAATTGAAGGGCCCCGCGCGCTCGTGGGCTTGAGCGGCGGCCCCCCAGGCGGCGCCGCCGTGTCGCCGCCGCCGCCACCCCCGCCCACGCCCACGCCCACGCCGCTCGCTCGCCCTCCGATGCGCAGGGGAGAGGGAGCAGAGGGCACCACTCGCGACCGCGCGGTGTCTCTTCTGCTGTTTAGCTCCATTCATCATTCGACGCCTGCGCCGATACTGTTCTCCCAGCTCCTCCCCTGCGTACGCCAGAACGTGACGGTACTTCGGCGCGAAAGTCGCTGCAATTACTCAACTAGCGGCACCCGGATTATTTTCACCAAATGCCCTCGTTAGCGCCTCCGTTCTGTTACAATGATAGTGAACCGAAGTCTACCCCTAATTACCTTGTTTCATTACTAATTTCTAGCACCACTTAATGTTTATTTAGAACGAAGACTCTATATCTTCTTATGTAATATTCCTTATCGGTCATACACGTCGTTAACCCCTGTTAACATGCAACCGTGTAGGTTTTTAAGTGCACTTGTACCTACCTGTATGTTAAGAAATTTAACATCCTTAGCAACGGGTTTTAACATCCTTAGCTACGTAAATAAACAACCATAGATTCTTTACAAATGATCATTAAGAAAAAACATTGTGATGTACAAAACAAATTAGATTCAAACAATTCAGAATAAAAGTAACTCTTTTTAGTTTTGGGATAATTATAGTTAATTGTAATATTAATATTACAATTAAAAAAGGATAGTATGTAAATTAACCTCATTTTCTTGGCATTCCACCAATGAAACTGCTCTCTGGTAATCATATTTCCTAACAATCTGAAGGTGTCGTCACTGGAATTCGACGCTCCAACTTCCTCACCGAACGTCATTTTTTAGGTATCTTTAGGTTCAAGAGAATTATTTACATCCATCTTACGTCGAACCACGGTACACGAATACTGCTTAAATAGATATATCGCAACCAACACCTCACAATATTGTATTAACGTGCTGCAGCAACAGAATTCATGTTTACTATCACAGTAATGACGAAATTTTTGCATAAATCGATTTTATGGTAACCGATAAAATGCTGAACATACCACGAAATGTTACACTGTTATTACAGCCTCGACCAAGTTAAAAATCTCGTCTACGCTACGCTTAGCCTCGATTTGTAACTTTTGGCCTCTGCAGTAAATACACTCATAACATTTCTAGGTATATTAATAGCTATTTCGTGTGAAAACCCAATCTAAGTGACAATGTCGCTGCTTGCATATACCTACTCATTTTAGATGATTTTCACTAATTATGTAGTCTAAATTATTATCAAGGAAACAAACTGCTGTAATAGCAAGTTATTTTTTTGGAGTGAGACAAATAAAGGGGGCTGTTCAAGCCAGATTATTACATAACGCCATTCATAATTTAATACCTCACCCAATACTGAAGTCGTAGTAGTAGAACCAAAGTCGATTTCTTGCTTGAGATCAAATTTTCTGAATCAAACCACTGGTTTGATTGTTGGTGCGTATTATGAACGAACATAAAAAGAATACAAATCTGCACCATAGTATTCATTACAATTTTATACGTTCTCTCTCAGCATGAGCAATAGCCAAAAGTGTAAGCCAACAAAAGTGTCATTCAAACGTGAAAGAATAGCATACTTATTTCACAATAATTAACAGAGACGAATTATTCTTATCAAGTGTTCTACATGATCAGTAGAGTTATGCTCGTGGCTGTTACGATTGGTAAGTTCTGTGACTTTTTACCTGAATAGAACTCTTAAGTGGAATTATTATTGTACTGTTAATATTACAATTAATAATAATTATACCAATATCTAATCAGTTATTTTTATTCTGAATTGTTTGAATCTAATTTGTTTTGTACATTGCCAAGTTATTTCTTAATAAACATTTGCGACGAATCGATGGTTGTTTATTAACGATGCTAAAGACGTTAATACCCTTGGATGCTAAAGATGTTAAATTTCTTAACGTGCATGTGCACTTATCAAACCTGCAGTGTTGCATGTTCACACGGGTTAAAGATGTATGTGACAGATAAAGAAAATTACACAAGAAGATACAGAGTCTGCGTTTTAAATAAACATTAAGTGGTGCTATAAATTAATAATGAAATAGGGTAATCGGTTCACTGTCATTGTAACAGAACGGAGGCGGTAACGAGGGCATTTGGTGAAAATAATCCGGGTGCCGCTAGGTGAGTAATTGCAGCGACTTTCCCGCCGAAGTACCGTCACGTCTTGGTTGTACGCAGGGCAGGAGCTGGGAGAACAGTATCGGCGCGGGCGTCGAATGATGAATGATGCCTGGATATCAAGACATTTGATCTAAATTCACCATCTGAGACCACTAAACGACCACGAAAATCTTTTATTGTTCATTGTTTACGTGATGTAAGTAATAGTATGACTATCTTTTTCCCCTTCAACTCTTTACTAATCATTCGAGGAACCACTTGGGTAGTTGTGTCCGCCGGCGTTCTCCGTTAATTTCCACTATGATTTCTAGTCGCGGGCACTGTAGGCAACAGGGCTCCCTTACTACCACATCTTAATAGTCCAGGAATATTTTTGGCGTGTAAGTACTTACACAGATGTGAACAAATTGTTAGCGAAGAGTTACCGAATGAGGCAAAATGTATGTGTAACCGTAGATCTTGAAAATAAAGATTTTAAAGGTATATAGTTTTTCTATATAGAATACTTTATTCATAATTAACATATTTCACCATCAATCAAAATCAGTCATCAATAATTAAAACTCCTTTCAAATAAATGAAGTCTTTCAATTTCAGAGTATTTTTACGAGAAGCAATTGAGTTGTTTTATGAGCTAGTTTGGATAGCGTTCTTTTCTTCAATTACTTTTAATTGTAGATTGAATATTTTCTATGAAATTCAGGTCAGGGCTACTTGCAGCCCATTAAAGCATAGCCAATCAATGTCATACTTTCCGACTTTCTTTGCTATTGTAGCATTGGGCGCTGTCATGAATGAATACGAATGGATTTTTTCTAAACCAGTCATTTGTTGAGTGAATCATTGGTTCTATATGGCCTAAAGGAATTGGTTATGCGTTTCCAGTACCATTGGCAAGCGTTATACTTAAAACCACTACCGTTTCAGGTACTTCCCAGGACACCCAGGCATTTTGGGTC
The DNA here is from genome assembly GCA_038098605.1 of Gryllus longicercus. Classification (NCBI taxonomy): domain Eukaryota; kingdom Metazoa; phylum Arthropoda; class Insecta; order Orthoptera; family Gryllidae; genus Gryllus; species Gryllus longicercus. The sequence goes on from JAZDUA010000068.1 coordinate 4,866,182, forward strand.
TATAGTTCGATTTACCAGCCAGCTAACGGTATGCCCCTGCCTTGGCCTAGTTAAATTCCCATGCTTGAGAGTACGGAAGAGACATGTAACGAATATGACGTATTCCCTTCACCGTAACTAGCAATAACCACATGCCTGATCTTTTCTTTGTCACACAGCTAGAGAACACAGCTAGAGAAACTGGGACGATTTTAAAGGAAAGCTACAACTCTATTTTGCCTCGACCGGGAATCGAACACGGAACCCCATCACAGAAAGCTAGTATGCTGTCCACGAGTCACCCTAGAGGATTAGAAAACACATTTACTACAATAATATGCCACCTCTGTTATTCTCCACTGGCCTAGCCCGTGAGACCGTACCTGCCAGCCGATAGTTAGCTTGTGGAGGAAATATGACCGCAACTAAGAATCGCTCCTCTGTCCGCGTGTTAGGGCCTCTGTAAATAACTTAGTCAATTTCATTCACCACCACTGAAAATCACCACTAATAGACGCACGGGCGTATTACTCTACATATTCTTCTCAAGTGCAACTGTCAATCACATGGTTCATGACAGTGCTTCCTCACTATGTATGCAATGTCTTCGTTCATTTCCCACACCCACACGCTATGTTGGGAACCATTAGTTACAATACGCTTCTTATCGTAGCCTTACTTCTTTGGGACTCTCTTCACTCATCTACTTTCCTTCCATTCTACAATGAATTCAACTAGGAGAATAATTTTTATGGCGACTACTCCGGGGGGTAATTATCCCTCCTTTCTCCGATTTATTCCCTGAGAATGCCGGAATAGTTAGCTAATATACGGGTGTCTGAACGCGCGTGATATATCATTCCTCATATCCCTGTTCTCCCATCTTGCTTACTCCTGTTTATATACTCTACACAATCCACTCATGTTGGAATACCAGACGGGGGCTTTCTGCAAGCCAACGCGTTCGTCGGAGCCGAATTGCACGTTTCAGCAATGGAGGAACACCGCCACCTCCCTGAACTGCCTCCAATCACTATACTTACGGGATCAATGACCATTAGTAGTTGGTGCCCCCGAAAAGGCGAAATAATCAACCAAACAATCCATCCTTATCCAACCAATGTCGCCGCCAATTTCGCTGTTTCCATCAACAGAATCTCATTTATCACCTGTCATCTCAGTTTCCTTATTGTTCCATCACCCGATCACCGTTTGTTCCGAGAACTTCATTTCATTTGCTCCCAGTCTCCTTTTCCTTCCCCTCACCCTCTTCCAACGCCTCCACCCAACTCGCAGCCTCGCAGGGCTTTTTACCATGACATCGATTTGTGTAATCCAACCCCTTTTTCGGTGATATTTCTCTCTCGCTCGCTCGCTCCATCCCTTAGCGTTAATCCGCTCTTCTGCGAAGTCCTAGGAGGCCATTCGCCGTCATCCTTCTCGTCATAGCCCACTCGTTCCCTCTGTGTCGCCCGAGTGTAGTATCTCTTCGCGAAAACCCCCTCTCAGCCGGTTTTTGCCGTCGGGGACGTCTTCCGGAGCGCATCCAACCAATTGAAGTCAATTCCGCCGCCGGGCGTCTCCGGCAACGGCGCACACTGGTCGGAAACGCGTCCCGGTGGCGCGGAACGAAGAATAAAAGGAATAAACAAACGAAGCAGGCTGGTTAATTAAGGTCAGCGGGTGCGATTCGGGTGCCGAGATGTTCAACTGTCGCATGCCAATGGCGAGAGGGGATGTCTGCGGCAGATATTTTTTTGCTGATCTTTGGTTACATAAGAAGTTACTGCTTCATAGTTAAGAACAGTTTGAATAAATTCTGTGGTGTCAGCAGAGGTATAGTCGTAATTCATAATGATTATGAATTAAAGTTTAAGGAGGTGTCAACCGCAAAATATATTACAATATAAATTTAATATAAAGAATAAACAGCCATACATGTGTTCTGAGATTCCTTTATCCCATCTCCAGTGGCTCTACTTTCTAAGTTTATATCATATATTAATTATATTTTTTTCATTTATTTTCACCTTTGTAAGGCCACTTAACGTGGGTTGAACTAGTCCCGAAACATGTGTATAGTAAGTTATTCTTTATATTGAATTTATATTGTAATATACTTTGTGGTTGATACCTTCTCGAAGCTTAATTAATAATCGTTAGATCTTTTTATTATTAGAACCTTTTCTAATCTGAAGTGATGGCCTCGTCTTTCGACGCCAATCGGAAGTTTTTAGAACAATTCGAAAGCGTCGATGTGCGAAATCGCTCCGTCAAAACTCCTGCGTTTTCTTACAGCTATGCCCATAAACACGTTTCAACCTTATTTTAGCATCTGTCGATGTGGAGAACAGTTGTGATTTTAGAGGAACCTAGTGCGAGTTCTTCCTGGTCATGACCATATGTGTTTGCGCAGAAAGGACCCTAAGAACAGAAAGTATTGAAAATACATATGAACTTGCCATAATTCAAAAAAGTATTTTAACTGAAACTTGCAGAAATTATTGGGATATATTTCCAAATATGTGCAGCATTATTTCTTATATATAAATGCTTCATTCAATTATATTTCAATTTATTCTGGAGTCTGTCGTTGACTCTCCCAGTCTTCTCCACTGTTAACAGCAACGGATGCAATGCGGGTTGCCGATATGTTTAAGGCGGAGAATGCCTGAGCGCCTCAGATAAACAATATTGTTCGTTTGAGTTCCACCTCAGACACGCGCATACGTATACACTGCGTTCACACCATATATGGTTCAAATAATTCAAATCATTAGTCATCCTCACAGAGGATCGAACCACGGCGATCTGGATTACGGCCAGTTCCTAATACCACTGAGTTGCAAAGACAAACATTCAAGATTCTTATTCTCTGAAAATTAATTGCTCCCTCCCTGTCACATGTTTTAATTCGCCCGCCTTGCCAACATTGTGGCATAGTAGTGGCAACAGAAGATAATATTAGTTAAATTCTCATAAAAGTAATGATCTCGAAGAAAGTATAAAATGTGCGTAGTCACTGTTCACCTAACCGAAATGTTTTCTCCTTGCTATGCGAACTCCGTTCTCCTTGAACATGGAAAGCTAAGTGAATAATTGACCATTTTATGTATATTAATTTTAGGAATATTTATCGTTCATGCCATCCAGAGCTGAACTGTTTACACAACGTCACTTTCGCGTTTGTTGATAATTTCATGACGTAGAAAGAAATATTTTATTTTTTCAAGAAACTACATCCTCGCAGAAAACGGATGTAATGCTTCTTGTAAAGTTTTAACAGTAAATATGAAAAAAAATACAACAAAAACGTAACAACTATTAATTTCTATTTCTGAGTTTTCATATACATTTTTCATTCTTAATTAGTTTCTTTCCATCTCAGTAATAAGCAAGACCAAAGGACTAGCTGTCTTAAGATCAAGAAAAAGGAATTTTTGAAGAGGACATAAAAAGAAAGATCGGAGTACAAAATACAAAATTTTCTAGCGGAGCGGTTTTAAAGTTTTGAATTATTATAGATTCTAGACCAGTTTCCTAAACACTTCACGTCAAAATATTTACTTATTGGTTTACGATAAAATGAATTCATCATATGACTTTTTTTTTTACTTGAAACTCATATTTTGCCTCGAATCGTCACTTCACGAAACTCTTTAAGCGGCGGCGATGGTGTAACAGCGTATTAGACTGTAACCCAAGTAAACGTATTCAAACCCGTTGAAAGCCGTTCAAACCCGATCGAACCCGATTGAACCCGATCGAACCCGATTGAACCCGATCGTGGATTTTTAGGCCGAAAAAATCCTTCGTACGCCATCCTTCGGAGGGGAAGTAAAGCCGGCTGTCTCATGCTAGTATATTTAGTTCATATAAAAGATCCTCAAGCCTAAATGAAGCTTCAGAGCTAAATTTAAATCTCCTGTTTCGTCGCCCAAGAAATACCTCCTTTCCGCGTGCAGCTTTCCGACCCACTGCGCTGGGCGGGCGACGCCGCCGTGTCGCGGCGAGTCGCAGTGGAGTGAAGATTCGCCCGAGATGGATCCTGATGCGCTCTCAGAGCCGGAACATAAACGCGGGCACGCGCCAGAGACTCCGTCGCGGTCGACCGAGAGGAGGAGTGCTGCCAGTCCTCAAGGGCAGCTCATGGCCCTCTCTTTTGTAAACAGTTGTGTTGATGATGCCAGATATTGTCCGTCTTTTAGAGTAGACGGCAAGACTGTTTTCTCAGGACTGGCGAAGAGTGGCATTGGTGCGTAATTCATCCCTCTCTTGCACACTGCAATGGCTGAGTGACAACCGTTGTAGCTTCAGCATTGCGGTACGGGAGGTCCTATGGATCGAGATCCGACGGTGGCGGCGGATTTTCGATACTACGAGCCGAATTCAACAGTTGCTATGTGGATAGACTTCTAGCGGCCGGCTGGTCTAATCGGTAGTTTTCGGCGGTTTCTTTGATCAATACCATGCGAATGCCGAAGCAGTACTACCTTAAAAATTGGCCCCGGGTTGCGCACGATCTTTCCTTCTTCATCCATGTTCCCTGCCGGCACTCAAACCCTACGACCTTCAGGTCAGAAACGCTGGTTTTGATCTAAATTGTAATTCCTTTTATTACCTAGGCATTTTAAATGTTTATAACATATTTTCATTACAAATAATTATTAAATTTTGTTGTTCGTCGTTTTCCGCGGCACTTGCTATTCCTGGGCATGTTGTAGACTGCGAGGTCGCCGATGAGAAGTTTCCCCTAGAAGAATATTGAAGTCCAACGGGAATCTTCTGTTCTTGTACGTTGATGTCACAATTAAAACTACCTCCCTTCCAATACAACTATCTAATATATGTAATACTAATAAAATTATTAAAGAAAATAAATGTAATCTCCTAAACCTGATGATATTAATATAGACTATTTACAATTGGCTACTTCCACCAATGTGTTGGATTGACGTTCCTATTTGGGCTGGTTTTTTTACTCGCATTAGCTAAACGTCCTGTTTATAAAGAAAATAATCTTACTTAAAATATTTCTATCACAAAAAAACGTACATAAAATTTACACTGCAACATGAACTATTTGAACTCCCGATAAATATTTTATCTCCCGTTTCCGAAGGTCCCCTATGAGTGCCACACTCCAAGTCTAAATGTCGTTTGCAAGCATTCGCTTCCGAATTTGAATTCCGCCTCACAAATCAGGGTTATTGAAAACAATATCACCTCCGTTTTCACTTGCCTTTTATCATTCCATAACTCATTTCTTAATTGGCATTAACCCGTCAGCAGTCAGTCACGTATTCTGTTCTGATGCCTATATCTGCATTAAAACGCGTCACTATTAGTTGTACTCCTTTATTACTTCATATGAAGCAATTTAATAGAAATTTATTATTTAAAATCAGCCACGTCCCAGATCATGAATGTGTTTAATCTATATTACGAATATCCAATGTTCAATATTTACTATCTATTATAGCCTCGAACACTCATGAGTCCTGAAATTCGTGTTGTAATATTTGCATTTTATTTTCGTCACGTCCAATACGGCTACTATATGTCCTCTTTGCAAATAGGTAATACCACTCGCGTTTTGTCATTTCCTGTTTCCAATGTCATAAAGTAAGTTGTTGTCCCTTACTTGAAATTAAAATACATCAAAATGGAAAAAAAATCGACGAGTTTCTATTGATCTTTCTCAGATTTTGTAAAATAATCAAGTTCGTCGCTTTCAATTATAATAATGCTACATTCGTCTCACGACTGTTATCTTCGGGACATGCGTCAACTCTGTGAAATTACGACCTTGTAAATTGCCTGCGATGATACAGTCGGAAATTATGGTACATGAATGAATCATAAATTTGGGACACTGCCAAATTAATCTATTGTGATATTCCGTCCCTTCTCTCTCTCCCAGTTTTATATATTTACTTTATATTATTTTTGAAGGAAAGCTTGTGTGCTACGGGGGCAAATGGGGTCATTTGATAACTACTTTACGAAGAAAAGCATTCAGAATGAGAGAAAAACATAAGATTGTTTATCTTCTTATCCGCCATTGAGCGAAAAATAAATTTCCTCCCTCCTCAAAAGAAAGTAAAAAAATCTTTTTGTCATTAAATTTTGTATCTTGTGATCACAATACAATAAAGCGTCTTCGTTTCTTAAAACTATTCTACATAATGTTATTCAAAATGGTCTTCCATATCCAATTACAAAACGAAGTACAATATTTACATCCAAGGGCTCTTCTTTGGCGTTGTATATAAAACATTGATTATATACTCTCGCATGTTTTTAAATTTATCACTAGACATGCTTGTATACAAATCATGTTTGCAATACCTGGCTCAGATTAATTACAACAAACCTTCGTAGCCCGACGCAAGATGAACCATTGTTGTCGACAGGATGACGGCAGTGATCAGCTGGTCGGCCTCTCTTATCATCAAAATAAACGACGATCTTACTTGAATTCTCCGATACAATTACACCGAAAGGTCACTGATATGAAACGAATGGAATTCATTTCAATTAGTGCTAATCTGTGTGGAGTGGCGCTTTAAATGTTCTCGTCGTTAACTTCTCAGGTAACATGACTTAAAAGGAGATTAAAAAAAAAAAGAAAATGTAACTTATTCCGCTACAAAGGCCAAAATAATATTCAAAAAGAAAGGGAAATGTAACTATTCAGCTACCAGGGGGCAAATGGAAAATATAAAAAACAACTTATGCAGCTCTCGGGCAGATGGGGGAAAAGGTAATTTATTCAGCTACCGGGCAGACAAGAGCGGGATGGAAAAGGAAGGGTAGGATAGATCATTTTCGCTGAACGAGAAATATCTTATAAGGGCCTCCAACTCGCGGGTGTTTCGTGTGACTATAATTTTTGGAATAAGAATTCAAAATTTTCCACGAAGGAAAGGAAATAAATGTTAAATGTTTCAGTTCTCTGATGTCTGAGTGTTTTGTTTATAAAGTAAATTATGTATCTAACCATCTTTTCTTGAGTTACCCCGTTTCCCTCAAGGGGCGTAATTGGCAAGACTCAAAACAAAAACAAATTTTCTGCGTTATTCCGATTTGGCCCCTCCTCACCGCTCAGGCGTGACGAAGTAAAAGGTGTGATAGTTAGACCTTCACAGGTACAGGCCTAGATAGAGTAAAGAAAGAAGAGCAGAGGCAGTAAAGATAAATTCAAAAAGGGGCATGAGATTGAAAGTACCACTACGCTTTCAAAATTCTCTTTGAATTACGACGATCGAACGCTAGAGTTCAAGAGCTCGTCAAACTAAGGTGCAGTAATGAGGTGGTAGAGATAACTCCAGGACTATTAGATCGAGAGGACGCTGAGAGATGAAGTGTTCGGAGTGAAATAAGATGGAAGTGAGGGAAAAATGAAGAGAGAATGTGCCTCATTGAACATTTGAAAGGAAATGGTGTGCAAAGACACTTTATGTAAAAGATCTTCAGAATTGGCAAATAGTTTGTTTTCTTGAAATCAAAACGCAAAACTTCTAACGTCAGCAATTCTGGAAAACAATGTGTAAGTACTGGGTTAAGAGAATTATCCGTTTTTAGCTTATACATTAATAACAATGAAAGCAAACACAAAACTGCAGTTATTCTTGAACTATTTTCATTATAAAAATTAAGATAACTATAAACATAACGAATAACTATTCCCAACGAGCATCAGGAAAAACAAATTTCTTGAATATTTATACGAGAAATCAATTACATCCCTGGGTTTATTTTTATGCATTGGTAAGTCTGGGGTGCCAACGTTAAGGAACGAAAGTATTGTAACTAGGATTACATCATCTGTCAGCGGTTTCCAGACCGGCCAGTCCCGGGGTATTCGCGGGTCGCGTAGAAGAGTGACGCAAGTTCCGGATAGTTTAAGGCGCGGCGCCTACCAGGTGTAAATGAGCAGTACGGTAGCCGACAGGGCTGTATGAAGTCTGAAGCTGAGGTTTAAAGCATGAGCATCGCGTAGAACTGCAATGTAGGGATCAGTGCAGTTGTACAAATGACGTGAACCGTGAAAATAAATAATCAAGAGATGAGAGTCGTGTGAAAAGAAGTAACCTAGTGAAGAACTCAATAACTGTAAAGAATATAAATCAGTATTTTAGTGCATCATTAAAAATCAAAATAAACGTTTTTGTTAAGATAAATAACTTGAGTTTTAATTCTTCACCACGAAATGTTGCATTATGTTCAACTCAGGCGCCGCAACGGAGAGGGGCAACCAGCAAAGGAGAACCCAAGGTAAAATCTAAGTTGTCGGGGGTAACGTGAGACGCGAAAGATCAACAGGGGCGGCGAAGGGCACACAATGTTGGAATTTGCTGGAGTAACAGAAATATCAAGGTCGTTGAACGTAGTTCCCGAAGAGCCTTTTGCAAAAACCGAAGTAGAAAAGTATACGAGTGATACAGGAGAAGATAACAAGGACAGCGGGAATGTAAGGTATAGAAGGAAGGAAAGGGTAGATATAGTTATCGGACTTTTAAAAAATCGACTTTCATAAACCAAATAAAACCACCATGTATGTTTATTTGAATTGTACGTGAGAGTTTTTCGTTGATAACTGTGTGTTTTCGAATTATGTTTTTTTACGATTTGCTAACGAATTTGAAAAAAAAAATCTTTAATTCTGTACTAGTAAAATTCAGTCCGTTTGCATAGGCCACGTATAAGTTGCCTTTAAACCATCTACCCTGAAAACAAATTCAAAAATTCGTTTCCCAGAAAATGTTTTAACTTAGGCAAAATTTGTTTCTAATTTATAGCAAGATTAAATCGTTTCTGCTCGCAATATTGTCACATCACAAATGACATTTTCACATAAAACTTCAGATATGCGCGAGTACAAAAAAGGATTACATGCTTATATCAATTAATCCCATTTTAGAATTATTCAGTTAAGTGAAAACTGCATTGCAAGTTCCTCTGCATTGTTAAGTCTTCAAATATGACGAAATATGATTAAGTTGCAAGACTTACCCATTGTAATTTTAAATCAGTTTTACCTATATCGCTTTTCCACCGTATTACATATTACACATTATTTATTTTAAATAGTAAATAGATACATTCGTTGAAAAAAAGAGTCTCGAAGTAAAAAAAAATATTTTTTTCATTCAGACCATAATTTTATATTGATAAAAAGACAGCAAAAACACACGTTCAAGTGATTAGGTACGTATTTTATGTTATACAAAAAAATATAAATATCTTCAAACTGCTTTGCAATAACTGCATCTACCTCCTTCAAGATAGCGTTGATAAAACTACATACAGAATGGAATGAAATATATTGAAAAAAATCTAGGAAGTGTGTCGTGAGGAGGACAATGTGGGAACAGATAATTGGGAATTGGAGTACAGGGAGAACTCGGAATATGAGGTACGAATTATGGTAGGGAATATTTAGAACTCAGTTTGTAAATTGAGATGGGGAGTATGAGAGAATGGTATTCGGAAAATCGGGTACGGGTATGAAGCGAAGCCGACAGTGGAATATGGATTGGAGATTGCAGAGTGGAGGATGGGGATTGGGTATACGTGGGAACGGGCGTTGGGATTTGAGGGCTGGTGGCACCTCGGAGCGTGGGCAGAAAGAAAGCGCGAGGAGGAGCGCGACCGGCGCGCAACGCTTCCCGAGCAAGGGCGGACGCAAAAAGGGCGAGGGCGGAAGGGGCGGCGGGGGCGGCGCGGGAGCGTGACGGAACGACTCCAGCGCGGGGAGCCAGCGCGGGCGCGGGCGCGGGCGCTGGCGCCGCGGGGCGGGACGTCGCCGTCGCTGCCGCCACTCGCGGCGGCTCGGCGTGCAGCGGAGCTCGACGCGCATTCAAAAGCGGCAAACCGAGGGCGGTCGTATTTTTCGGCGCGTGAGGGGGCGCGAAGCGGCCGAGTGCGTTCATAAAGTCTCGCCCGTCCGCTAGAGTTGGCCCGCCCTTCATGAGCCCATAGGCCGCTCCACAGCCGCAAAAAATTCGACGGCGGCAGCAGTGGTGGGGGTGGGGGAGGAGGAGGAGGTAGTGATGGTGGTGATTGGTGGCAGCAGTGTAGGAGGTGGTGATGTTTGGTGATGGTAGGGGCGCGTGCAGATGAGGGGATTTGGAGTCGAGGAACGGTGTCGGAGACGAGGGCGAGGGCTGATGGGTTCAGACAGCGGGGGCAGAGGCTGGGGTTGGGAGGAGGCGGGTGCAGAGGCGGGGTGGAAGCGGGGGGAGGCGGGGTGGGGGCGGAGTGGAGGCGTGGCCGTGGCGGGGGCGGAGGCGGTGAAGGTGATGGTGGCGAAGGGGAAATGGGGGTGGAGGCGGGGGAGGCGGAGGCGGGGGCGGGGGCACAGGCGGAGGGGGTGGCGAGGGTGGAGGCGGGGGCGAAAGAGGGGTGCAGTGGGGGCGAAAGTGGCGGCGGGGGCGGAGGCGGGCGGCGCCGGCCAGCGTGGAGAGCTCTATGGGGGCGGTGTATCAGGATTTCATTTACACCAACGCCGCCAGCGTTCCCAGGCCGTTCTCTCAGCGCGCGGTTACGCAGATCGGACCAGCAGCGGGCCCTGCCGCACGCGACGATTGGCCCCGCTGACACCAGGCCATTGCTAATACAAGGCCCCAGTGGGAAATGCCGAATGTTTCGGCATTTTTTGTGCATATGGCTGATTTCAGAAAAACCTGAAATTAATTGCTGATGAGCAATTTAAAAAATCATTATATTGGATTTTCATTGGAAAATTCTGCAAAAGACTCAAAACTGAGATGGGCCTAGCATATATAATTTAATTTGTTATTTAAATATTTAAACCTTGTCCCATTACTATCAAGGGAAATTATTGGGTAAATGAATCAAAAAGCTTTTTTGTATTTAGCACAAGAGAGAATGACGTCTGTCTCATGAATAATAATTTGCTAACTGTTACCGCGCCTCTTGGCCAATGACGCCTATATATTCAGATGCCGTAAATTCTGAAATGACTTCGATTCATCTTCATTTCAATAACAGTGATTGATTTCAACCACACTGAATCCATTTGAAACCACAAGAGTAAATATAGTATTTCATAAAAAATGCATCTTACGACAATTATTACACGTTTAAAAGGTTGATATTTTCGGAATTTTAAAGAAAAGTTATAAATTGCAAGGGTAATTGAGAGTATTGAATATGTTTTCTTTATTGAGTGTGAATGTTTAAATCTGCGATATGCTAGTTATTGCTCGCGTTTATTTTCAATCCTGTATCATGTTAAAATCAGATGCTAGATATTGAAACGTTTGGCATTTAAGGTCAATTAAAATTGTGTAAATCATTAGTTTCATATGCTGAACCCAAATGACGATCTCCATATTATCAGTATTTATAGAATTTGTTTCCCGTCTCTGATTTTTCATTAAATTAAATTAATTTAATTGAGTCCCTAGAGACAAAATCATCAAGTCACTTTCATATAATTGTCTTCGATCTGCATGCAAAAAATCATATTTTAAATTATTTGAATTAAGATAGATAAATAGTTACATGTACGAACAAAACATCTAACGAGTTATTAAAGAGACTAAGGCAGATCATAACATCACTAATATTTACTTAAAGTACTATTTGTAGAGTATAACATTGGCACTAATTAAATACAGTATTGTAATATTATTACAAGTGAAATTCATTATAATGAATTAGTGAACATCATTTCAACTGCAAATAAAGATTTGAAATGCTATATATATGCCATGAAAATATTTCAGAAAGCAAATTTTTGTTATTAGACGTAAGAGTATTTGCCACAATAAACAATCCCAGTGATTTGTGGACTGAGCGGTCTGAAAGATCACCGGAGTGAAAAGGGTCGATAGAATAATAAACAATTATTTCGAAGTGTAAAATAAGGATTAATACACTAATGTAATTGTTAAAAATAGCAAAAAAGTAATGGTAACCATGCTGATGGTAAAGTGAGGAATCATAAATACTTAGAAAAATAAATTAGAAATCAAGATTAGTTATCAAAAAAGATGACTCTTCTTGAACGTAATAATTGTTTTATGCTTCTTGAACGTAAGTTTGTGTTTTTTTTTACTATTAAGAAGTGAACACTGCCCAAGGGTAGAAATTTTCGCGAATTTGGATAACAACAAAATAGCAATTGTATATTTTTAGAAAAATAATTAATAAAAAATTAACAGAGTAGCATATTTCTAATAGATGCTTACAACTAGGGTTTTGAAGTTACTTATGCAATAATTGTGTCAGTCAGTGACGGTTCACAGTATAGGTAGTATACATACAGCTTTCTGGGGCGCTGACGTGTTTCTGTTCGTGATTGCAAGGTTATATGATTTTTCTTAAGAAAATAAACAAGATCGTCCAACTCAACATGAAAATTGAAATAAAAGTCCTCTTTTTGAAATAATGTTTTCCTTAATTCTGGGGTCTTCATTAGTATATTCCTATAACAAAATGCTTTTATCACGGATGCCAGTTCTCTGCCACTGGCCTCAATAAATTTATACCTTCTGCACAGAGCCAATTAGAATTTCTTCTCTGTCATTTTTTTACCATCTTTAAACATATTGTAACGAATATTGCATCACCTGCCGGAATTCGTTGCGCGCGAACTAGACTGTTCCGGACTATTTGCGAGCCGCAGGGAAACGCGGAGCTTGTGCCGGGTGCCTGGAGACGAGCGCCGGGCAGGTATAAATGCGCCGCTGCCGGCGGCCGCAAGCCAGTGAGTAGTGAGCAGTAGAAGTCAGTGAGTAGCAGAGAAGTCAGTCAGTAGCAGTCAGTCAGTAAGAAGTTAGTCAGTGTACGTTAGTGTGTCAGAGTAAGTCAGTGTATGTAATCAGTGAATAAGCAGTCAGTCCGTCAGTGTGTCCGAAGTGGAAGTTGTGCTGTAAAGTGAGCATTGCGGTGAATAGTGGTGCAGTGGGTGAACAGCGGTCAGCAGTCTGAAGTCTGCAGTGGAAGCTGATCTGTGAAGTGTGCATCGCGGTAAACAGCAGTGCAGTGGACCCTGGTGTGCGCAGTGAAGTGTGGTCTTCGCAGGGAATTGTGAACTGCGCAGGGAATTGTGGACTGCGCAGGGAAAGGGGGTCAGTGCAGTGGACCGTGGACAGTGCACCGGAGTGGGTGATAGTGTAGAAGAAGAGAACAGTGTAAATAAAGTGTGTAAGAAGTGAAATGTGTAAATAAATAATCAAGAGAACGGAGTCGTGTGTAAAGAAAAAAAAATTAAGTGTAATATATCTGTAAATAGACCAAGTAGTTTTTAGTGTCAGTAGATTTTAAGTGTATAATTGTTCACGAATAAACGTTTTTGTTTAAACAATACCAATGAGTTTTAATCCACCACGAGAAACGTTACAATATATTTGCCAAAATAACTAATAAAGAATGTTCAATTCACTTCGTGGACGCTTGTGCCACTTGGATGCCCTAAAGCTCAATTTATTTTCCATAAATGTGGCATTGTCCAATTCAGAAACTAATTGTAAATTTGAGTTTATCATTAACAATTTGCAAATAATAACTTGTAATTTACGTTTCTGTATTCGTATCTTACATGGCGTAGTTTAATGTGGTAATTACAGATCTGTGTACGTGAAGAAACTAATCAAGGGATACGTTGTAGTTTCAATATTTGTTTCTCTCATGTTTGGTATTTTCAGTAGACCAATTTTTTGACATTGAATAACTTGTGCGTACAACAGACATTAAGCTCACACAATGAGCACACATTAAGCTCTCACACTCATTTCTGACATGACAGCTACAACAAAGTTTACGGTCGTATTTGATTTCATTATGCTCCATTGAAAGAACCCACTTCCAAAACGATCGCGTTTTAACGCCATCATTGTTAGCGCATTCAAAACTTTCGGGGAAACACGTCAGGGACGCACGAGAATAAGTCTGCTGGAGTTTGGCAGCTGCTGCTTGGCTTGCAGCACTAGCACAAAGCTCCCCCGCCCTGCTCCGCCGGTGGCATTGACCGGGGGGCGGCGTTATCACCATCCTCCGGCTTGCGACAGGCGTCGCGAGGCCGCGCTGCCGGCGCTCGACGGCGCTGTGGGCTGAAAGAGCACAAAATACGCGCTTTGGAAGAAACAAAATACAAATTCGCAGAAATGGCAAGTAATGTGACTGTACTATATGCTGTTTATGAGTTTCTGAATCCAATTTCAAGAGTTGCTCTTGTGGCTCAGTGGCGAAGTCGCTTACCGTTCACCACTGAGGTTCTGGGTTTGATTCCCGTAGAATCCCCGTAGAAAATGTCAAGTTTTTTACGACAAAATGAGTTTGCATGCTTCACCGGGGCTTGTCTAACTCCTGTGAAGTGTCCTAAACCCTACCCCAATCCTAATTCCTTCCCAATTCTGGCCGCTGAGTCGTAACACAGGGGCGCGTAGTAGGAGGCGCGTACGCGGAGATGCTACATGGCGGTCCTCTTGGCAACTGACTGCGACGAGACGTGAGGGATATGACAATGATAATAATTAATAGAGGATTACTCCCGCTCTGTTATTAAAGGAGGATTACTCCGAAAGCGCAAAGCGCTCAAGGGGCTTGGAGACGCGTTGCGTCAATTGAAGACGCAACAAATTTTTAAAAAATCTTTTAAATCACGTTTTAATTGCGAAAACATCAGTCATCCAGCAGGTCATCAATAAAATTAATCTCTATGTTATATAAATGGGAATTTAAGTCTTACTTTAAAATGCTGTAACTTTTTTCCCGCCTCTGCTAACCCAGCTAGAATGTTTAGGAAAATGGGTCTGTTTAAATACCTACATGTTACGATTAAATGCAGCTGCGTCCACCTGCTTCCGTGAAAATGACAGCGTTTTGAAACAAAGTTTAAGATACCAGGAAACCCACGCATAAATAGGAACATTTTGAGCGCTTCATTTTCACAGAATTACTCGTGAAAGCCAATTGCGCGCTTTTTAATCCAATTCAGTCCACTGTGCGACGGCGCGGGAAGCGGGGGATCGGACGGGGAGCGGACGGGGAGCGGACGGGGAGCGGACGGGGAGCGGACGGGGAGCGGACGGGGAGCGGACGGGCAGCGGACGGGCAGCGGACGGGCAGCGGACGGGCAGCGGACGGGGAACGGACGGGGAACGGACGGGGAGCGGACGGGGAACGGACGGGGAACGGACGGGGAACGGACGGGGAACGGACGGGGAACGGACGGGGAACGGACGGGGAACGGACGGGGAACGGACGGGGAGCGCGGGGCGGCAGAGACCGAAAGGGCCAAAAGTGGAGCACCTGGGGGGGGTGCGAGGTGACCGGGGGAAAGGTGAGTGATATTTAGTGTATCCGGGTGCGTCAATTACTTTGATCATTAGTCTCGCGAGTGAAGTGAGTGTTATAGCCGGGATGGAATGGCGATGTCCCCCGCTGCAACGCACGATTCGACGTCGAAATAATGCAATAAATCAATGGTGTCTTATTTTCTGTGGCGAGGCTCAGGCCGTGAGGCCTGCTCTTCGGTTTGGCCACGCTAACTCCGCTACTCGCCTTTCACTGTGTGGTAGAAAAAGGAGGTATTACTAGGGCGACGAAACAGGTGATTTCAATTTTGCTCAGAGGCTTTATTTACGCTTGAGGGACGTATACATACAGCAAATCTACAACATGGACAGCCAGCTTTACTTCCCCTCCAAAGGAAGGTGGACGAAGTATATTTTCGCTCTTAAAAATGCATGGCTGGATCGAGTTTGAACCCGGGAATTGCGGTATCACAGTCCGATACGCTACATGTTGCACCACTGAAGCCAGGAAATACGCATTGGCTTGTGGGTTCTCCCCTCTGGCTACCTCCTCAAAACAGAACAGCCCCAATCGAACATCTGAGCTCCGGTCAAATATCCCTGCATATGTGGTAGTGTAATGCAAGTAAGTGTGTGCATGTAAGGAAATATTGTGGATCGTTTGGGGCACGTTTATTACTGCCTAGTCATTTGTGGATCGGTGACTGCGGGCTGAAGAGAGTACGGGGGTTGGAGACAAAGGGGGGGCGGGTACCGAGAGAAGGCGAGGGCCGGAGTGACAGTGGATGAGATGGAGAGGGCGAGGACGGAGGAAGGCAGGGGAGAGGTCGAAGATGACGTAATAGAACGAGGAACATGAGTGAGAAGCCAAGTCACGGACCGCTACGTGACTATCATGTCAGGAATGTGGAGAAGACTGGAGGTCATAAAAACAATAAACTGGGTCGTGGAAGGGAAAATCTAGTGAAAATCACAAATTTGGGAGAAATCAAAAATAAGAAAAGGCGGCAAAAGAGAGGCAACGAATTAGAAGGAGAATGGAAATGCATAAAGGGGAAAGGAGGAGAACGCTCAGAAACTCCTTAGAGAAAAGTCAGTGAGCAACGATATCGCGAAACCAGCAGTCCCATAAACCCGCGAAGTGTGAATAGCGAAGGGAACGTGTGGAGTTGGAAAAACATTAGTAACTGAGATAACGTAGGTGTAAGTCGAACATGGACTGTGAGGACATAGGAAAAGCCTGCAAACTTTGGAAAAGGGTAAAAATGAGTGTCTTGAAACTCAGTTATCCATTGCGATAAGATGATATCATATAGATGAGACAAAACAAACACATAAGCAAAAGAGAGGACGCAGTGAATATGTGAGAAAATTTCTGGTGTGCAAAGCTTTGTTTTCAAACCGAGTGATAAAAATTCACACAACGGGAAAATGTATGGAAAGTGCATTTCATGCATGAGGTGAACTTGGGCGATGGCATACGAAGAGACTGCAAACATTGGATAAGCTTAAAAATGAGAGTCTTGAAACTGTTTCACATTGAGATAAGATAATAACAAATAGAGGTGACAAGAAACCAAACACGTAATCAAAATAGAGAATGCAGTGAATGGTTGAGAAAGCCCGTGTGCAAATCTTTGTGTTCAAAACGAATGATAAAAATACAATAGAAAAGTGTACGAAAAGTATGAAGTGAGATATGGTAAAGCGGTACGAGGCGAGATACAGCTAAACCGAAGACACATGACCACCAGATACGTAGTGGAATCGACGCGACGGAGGACAGCCCCTACAACAAGGAACCCAACCAACACCCAAGTAGCGCCGACTGAAACGCGTGTCCCCCTCGGAAACACAAACGGCGGACACCCACTGATAACACCTCCTCCTCGGGGGGGGGGGCGCAAGACAGTGGGCGTCGCGGGGCGCCTCCTGGCAGGCTGACAACTGGCGGGGGGCCCCTCACTGCCCGCCCCCGCGCCGACACCCCGGCGCGGCGGGGCGGCAAACATATGTGCGCGATCGCCCCCGCGACTTTCGCCCCGCCCACACGCCTCCCCCCTGCGTCGTAAAACTCGCGCGCGACTCGGCGCCGAATTCCCCCCCTTGTAGACATAACTCCCGACAAAACAGGACGCTCCGCGGGCGAGCGCAGCCGCCGCGACGAAAGAACAGGAAAAAAAGCAGCGCGGCCCCCGTCTATCGATTTAAAAATCCCTCTGCAGCGGGGAATATGCATGAATTTATTTTTAGTGATCTTGCGTGCGCCGAGTGGAAACGCGGCCTCCGCCGCCGCCGCCGCCGCCGCCGCCGCCGCCGCCGCCGCCGCCGCCGCCGCCGCCGCCGTCGCCGCCGTCCGCGCAGGATGCGCAGCAATTGCGAGCAGCCGGTGCCTCCGTCGACCGACTGCGCTAAGCCCAGTGAGTGGAGGCGGTCGTGGTGGTGGTGGTGGTGGTGGTGGAGAGTTGGGTGCGAGCGACGAACTAGTACAACAGGCGGGCAGGTGCGTTCGCGGAACAATCGGAAGCGTGAGGAATGGTACCGCACGTGTAATGGCGGGGGAGTGTGTGGGTCAGGATGTACGAATGGTGACGGGGATATCGAGATGGGACGGACGACAGAGGTGAAGTAGAGTGGAGGGTTGGTGAGTAACACAAGGGGTGACATTAATTATGATTAGCAAAATGGGGGTATGTGATACTTGGTGATTCAAGGGCTTGGTGAATGATGGGCGGGTGGCCGGAAGATGAGCGTGAGGCAGGTTTGAGAAATGGTGGGGAGGGCCAGTGACGTGAATCGCGAATGGCAGGTTTGGTGAGTGGTGGAGATGACTTGTGGATGTGATTGTGAAGTGACGAACTTGGAAAGTGGAGGGGTTGGAGATAGACGATGTAGGAAATGGTGGGGAGAGTAGTGCCAGCGTTGGGGAGTGGTAGGACGGAGAAGTGTCTGGGTAGGTGCTGGCGGGGGAGGGGAGGAGGGAAGAGGCGAAGGGCGGGACAGGCGTGTGGCCAGATAGGCGAATGACGGGAGGTCGAGGGGGCAAGAGCGAAAAGGTGGCCACTTCGAACGGGTTAGGGAGAATAAATGAGTGAGAATGGCTGAAAAAAGAGGGGAATCTTATGCGAATTATGAGATGTGTGAGGCAGATAAGCTACAGTTCTTCCGTGAGTTTAAGACATCATTTGACGATTTGTCATATATTGATGGTTTATTCGATTATGCTTCTTTAAGCCATTACAATTCAAAATACATTTTGCCGTCATGAATTATGAAAATGTCTTAAAATAATACTGATCCACAAAATGGACGAGGTCGCACATTTACCACTTTTAATCTCAACAGCATATTTCACCTAAGATAATAGTGAAGATCATTAATAAGAGATTGTATTTATTCTCATGAGAAAGAAGTTGAGTTTTAAATAATAGTTACTAAATTACGCATGAACGCATTAGGTTTTTTGTATAAAAAGGAGAACTCCTCTGTTTATTTACATTTTGATGCACAAGTTTAATTAACTTCATGAGCACAGAAACTGCATTCTGAATTCAGCAAGCTTATTCCATCCTTTACGGAACAATAATCACTTTACATTTGCTTAGAGACATAAATTAAATTCCGCAAAGAAGGTAGGTCAAATATAGGTCACAGAATGTGTAATTCAATATGGGGCAAACGTTTAGTAATTTCTCTCTCTGTCACGCAAACACAAGTGCCCTTGAATTTCATTGCCCCCCATTGGCAAAAGATCGAATTTTAATCGTAATTGAAGTCATGTAATTCCTCACGGGAAATGTAATATTGACTGGGAGAAGGAGAGTGCTTTTACATTTCAACAAACTTTAATTCTTGTTCATTAAGTTTCTGTAAAAGTTATACTGTTTATAAATCGCAAGTTTATTGTTAATTGTTTAAGTTGTCTAATTTAAGTTCTTAAGTTATTTAAATATTTAATGTTTATTGTTTGCGAAAATGTATTAATGTCAAGCATTCATGGAATATTTTGACGAAATTCTAGTCATTGACTTCATAAACTTAAGTGTCTGCATTAAAAATGTTTGAAAATAAACAAAAACTAATTGTGCCACAGAATGGCGCAGACGTTTTAGTTATAGTTAGTTTCCAATTCTCTTGAAGCTGGGATAGGTTTTAAGCTTTGCCCCACCCCTTCCCAGCTGCTATCTACAGGCACCTACCTACCAGGGCCTCCTGCTACCTGCCTCCTGCCCGTACCTACTGCTCGTGTGGGGATATTCGCAAATACGAAGAGCTTCTTAGCCATACCCTAATATCCTAAAGACCAACCATCTCGGTCATGTACCTTTACATATTTGTCATTAGTATTCCTAGGCCCGATCTTGGTGCTAGTACCATTGTTCTGGGCATAGGGATAAAGTTCATCAATGATACCCCAAACTGCATATATAGCTGCTTGTCAGGTCAAGATATTGTCGAAGAATTAGGGTGTTATTATTACGACTGTATTATACGAGAGACTCGGAATGCCCCCTCACCCACGTCAAGTGGGTTACAACTACGAAGTTAGTAAGAACATTCATACCCTACGAGGGTTTTCGAACCCACCGGCGTAAGGACCACGTTCTAGGGCTCACCTAACACAAGACCCTGCCTCATTAGGCCGAACCACTTGACTGTATTATATGTTAAATGTATTAATAACGTTACATTACATAATAATTTGATAAAACTAATAGTGTAAGTATAAATGACCTTTTACACATATTTGGCTTTAATGTGAATTGTAAAATTAAATCCATGAATCTGAATGCGTTTGATACCATTCATTTCCATAGCAACAAAGTAAACTAAGTCACAACTACGAAGTTAGTAAGAACATTCATCAACATCGCTTTTAGTAATCAACATTTTTTTTCAAATTAAATGGTTATACAGAAAACGACGTACGGTATAATATTTACAGCTTATACGGATGTCAGTTTATACACCATTTAAGATGGGGAAATTTTATATTATGAAAAAATGCGAACATAGTGTTCACATTTTCTCAATTTTTCGGTCTCCCAATTGTAGAAGGATATATGACTAACAATTTCTTAGAAGAGAAAAACCTGGTTAACAATAAAATTTTCACTGAAAAATTCGAAGCCGTTTTTGAGAAAAGGCTGATTGAAAACTTACGAGATATACGATAAACCATGAGAAATAGTCAAAAATTGATTTTATATATTATCATACTCTTAAATGCAATAATGCATATCTACGACCGACATGAAAATATTAACGACATGGGATATTAAAAAAATACATTTGTATAATTTTTGAAAAAAAATTGTTAAATGATGTTTGTCATGTCAGTGACAGAAACACCATTTTGATGTGTTCATGCAGCATTTAGCAGTGTTGGCTTATGAACGTTTCGTAAGAGGAGGAAAGAAGCAATACTTCAAGTCCTTCAAATTCACCATAAAACAGATTACATGTGTCAACTTATGTAGGGACACAGAGTAAGATCTATCAGTTCAATTTTACCATGGCTCCCATAAGCCCAAGTTGAAAGATTACACCGAACATTAAATGTTTCATCCTTAAGCAGTTCACGATTTTGCAGATCCAAGATTCCTTTTAGATCTTAGTATCAGTAAGACATGGGAATTTTCCCTTAAATACTTGAAAGTTTCTCATTCTTGATTTATCACTTTCGCTAGTTTAATGAGTCCTGGCTTGAGTATGTTTAAGGTGGGAATAAGGTTTTATCTCGAGGAACTAAAGGAATATACTGATAATATTTTGTCAAGGTTCCATGATTTCCTTTTAGGCCAAATATTTCTTATGCAGTGGGATGTCCTGTGACCACTATTCCACGCACAGCGGAAGCAGTTATAGTTCGTATATTGTAACAATATCCTAAATATGTAGGCATGTGAGGTCGCCACTGATTGACTTCGTAATTTACATCAAGAATCTGTTTAACATTTTAATTTTCTTCCTTTTTATGTATATTGCGGCATACACCAATAGGCGACAATACATTGCCATTGTGAAGCAAAACAGCTTTCAAACTTAACTTAGAGGCGTCAATAAAAAGTCTCCAAACTTGTGGATTGTGCTCTAAGATGACATCAAACCATTTACATCCCTGCACTCTTCAAGTTTGTTTTCCTTTTCAAAAAATGAAAATAAAAATAAATAAAAAATTGAGTTAGTTATTTTCATTCCATATTTACCTCTCAAAAAGGAATGTTCGTAGAACTTTAAAAACCGCAATTTACTGAGAAATAACGCCATGTATGTTTTTCGATATACAACAAAGGACTTAAATAAACTCAATATATTGTACTAGAAAAATATAGTTTATGCAATGTTGACCACCTATATTTGCAAGAAAATAAAAATTACCAACATTATAGAATTTTCCTCTATCATAAAATGAAATCCTGTGTTTCAAGAGAATGTGTGCTTACTATACAATTTAAACAACACTGACCCCTTGTTTGCTTATTTGACATCAAAATTAACAGGAAATACCTATTTTTAACTAGTAAATATTTTGAGTGTAGACCAGTGTTATTAAATAAAATCAAAGCGAAGCACAAAGCATAAACGAAACATATTTCAATGTATTTCAAACAGATGTGTTCTGAATACCACGCACTAGTTAAGAACGCAGAACACGGAACACCTGGTTAAGATCACAGAGCGTTGTGCAAATTTCTGCATAAAATACTTGCGCAAGAACGCAAGCAATAAGTATCACATACGTTGGAGAAACGCGCTAATGCAAAGCTAGAACCATAATACCCTGCTAACCATAAGAGAAGGGAATGAGGAGCGCAATCTCCCGAAGCGCCCAGTAAAATATCTTGCGGAATAGACTGTACTCAGGCCGCGCGGCCGCAGCGCTCGCCAAACGGCCGCTGGAGGAAAATCCGCCAGCGGCGACCCGGAGGCCGCCAACCAGCGCGCAGCCCCGCCAGGATAAAAAAAAAAAAAAAAAAAAAAAAAAAAAAAGCGGTGGAAGGACGATGGACGGTGGCGTGGGAGAGGAAGGGGTTGAGGAGGGGGGGGGCGTGCGGCTGCGCACAGGCCGTCACTCAAGCGCGGGAGCGGCACAATCGACGCATTGTGTCGAAGAAAACGGCCCGCAACAGATTCCCGTCTTCGAAAGGATACAGCGCGTTGATAATCAGCTCGGGGGAGGCCCGCCACAATAAGATACTCTGTGTGGACGCCTGAAAGGCCCGCCTTGTGTCTCGATTAGCGCGGCACGGTCGCGCTGGGGTCTCGCTGCCGCGGGCGCCTGCCGGCTCCGCCGCCCTCTCCGCCCGCCCCGCCACACCGCGCCGCGCCGCGCCGCGCCGCTCAGGCCCAGCTGCACTGCTTGCTTACGGCTTTGAAAACTCAATTCGTGAACTCCGCCTTTCAACCGGTTCACTACTACTAAGCTTTCTGCAAATAACCGGTTTACTATCCAATCATCTCATGTTAAAACCCAACAATCCCTTTATAATATTCAGCCATTCCATTATAAAATGAGATTCCATCTCATCATCCCATCCAATCATCCCATCCCATCTCATCTCCTCATCCCATCACCCAACCATCACGTTACCCAACAATCAATCACGTTACCCAACCATCATATTCCCCACCCATCATATTCCCCAACCATCATATTCCCCAACCATCATATTCCCCAACCATCATAATCCCCAACCATCATATTCCCCAACCATTACATTGCCTAACCATCCCCTGCTCTAACCCATCCCACTATCTAACCATCTCATCCATATTACCGTCCCATTTTCAAGTGCACCTTGCATCATCTGTGTTGTCTAATTCGGGCACCACGGTTTTCAGCTCCCGGTTACACACTAGACATCAGTCCTAACGTCGCAATCTAACCTTGGTCCAGCATATAAAATATGTAAAAAAAATAATTAAAAAGTCTCGGCCCATACAAGATCACTTGCCTCATTGACCGATTGTTCCAAGCTTTTCCTTTCATCTGTCAAGTATAGACGACCAGTGAAGATTTATTCTTTGCCATTACTCGATGCCTTCCTATTCGCCATTAGTCGAGAGAGCGTAAAGAGTAATAGCGGCCACATGTAGGTTTCATTACCGATTCATAACTTTATAGTTACTCTCTGTAAATGCATTACTGTATTTTCAAAATTTTATATAAGTAAAAAAATGTAACAATTCAATAAGTATTTTCTGTAGCAAAACGTTGTTTGCACAATCTCATGTTACTAAGCAATCAATAAGAAAATTTTGAATTGTGCGCAATTTGGTGAACCCGAATCACTCTTGGGCCGACAGTTCTTACACAATCATTCGTATTTGACCCTCTACCGAACTACCAAACCGTCGTCGAACTACACAAACATCTATCTGGCAGTCACGAAATAACCCTAATGTTTTCTCAGTCTTTCGATCAATAGCTCAACAACCACAATAACCACACACACACACAGTCGTGCAAGAGTCTAACCCTCGAACTTTCCAAACGTTCAATTTCCCTTCTTCCCTTCCTTTCAATATTCCCCATAAAATCGACACGCTTTCCAATCGCGCGACCTCGAGGTTCATAGTCGTTATTGATCGTTACTCTGACCTCATATCCTCGAACGCATTTTCACTTTCTCTTTGCGTTTGTCAATATTGAGGCACTTGACGTTTCCCTCTGTGGCTATCTTAAAATTTGAAGTTCGTCCCTTCATCCATCGTGTCCCCTTCCCAATGACATCAGCACAATAGTAAGTGCTCATTTTTTCTTTGTCGAGTCAGTTGTACACTTGTAACGGCTATCCATCCGTCTTCACCTTCCTCTTTTTGCAAGGCATTTCCAACATTTTCACACTATTTTACACGTAGAGAGTACATAATAAACATTAATATTTTTAACAAAAGTCAAGAAACGTGATACAAATTTAATCGTGAAGAATCCACTCATCCATTTCCATATGCTCTCTATAAATACACAAAAGAAATATGGCGGTTTGGTACTACTTAGGTTTTGGTACGGTTTAGAACTCATTGTCACAAGAACCCGCAATTTATTACTGTTGGAGATGGAATTACCTTTCAACCACAAAAAAAATTAAAAAGTACATTATTATGCGAGGAAAACCAACAGGAGCACGTGCAAAGTCCTTCACTCGTTAACGATGCGCCAACGTGCGACATGCGACTCTAACTTTGGTTAACTCTTTCGCGAAACGACTTGTTTCTTATACCGTAGCCAACAAAATGAGATATTTATGGATGTCCTATGACATTTTTGGAAGGTACCCCCTCCGTCTCACGGGTTGTCAGACATGTGGCTGTATTATATTATATTCCACATTTTTTATTTTTGATATTTGAGTTCAAAATACTCTGATCATGTTTAATGATTTAACCTGTCTTTACAATGACTTTCCTTAATATTGATTTGTATTTTTGAAAAAGTGGAAATCATGGGATACGTTAAGAATAAGAAATCCATTAAAATGAAATACACAATTTGTTTGTTTTTACATTATGTTCTAGTCCCTAGTACTACAAGTATATTTCATGCTCTTTGCTTCTGGTATTTAATTTGCTTTCAGTTAATCATTTCCGTGAAATTATTAACTTTCTTTTGTTGGGAAGCACGTATTAAAGTGAAATGAAAAAAATTATATGTTTGTTTGTATCTACAATGTTGTAAACCAGGTCCCATGATTTGTGCAATAAATAATCTATGAATAATTTTATTTTACTTTAGTAAACAATCTATACATAAGTGTATTTATGTTTGGAAGTTCGGGAACTACTAAGCAATTCTCATTTTTAAAATTATGATTTAAAATATTTTTATAATAAATTTCCACTGTAATTTTTTGGCAAATCGGCTTTTGTTTATGAAATAAAACATTAAATAATATGAAATAAAACAATTTTTTATTCCCACAAATTTGTTATGACGTTCCGTAGATTAGGAAGAACCTCCAGTGGACAAGGTGGGGGGGGGGGGCGATTGAAAAGAATAAATGTGAAAGGAATGAGGTGGAACTCAAGAGAAAACAGAACTGTTTAATTTATATGTTTTACTCTGTGAATAATGTGATCATATGCATTTATGACATTTACTGGATTCAATGTTTAAATTCATGGAATTGTTTAGTTTGATATTTAAGATTTCCGATACCAATCTAGGAAATCCTGAGGTTTCATTATCTAAAATATACGCATGATTGAAATCTAACTTGTGGCCAGTGGGTACAGAATTTTGCCTCTTGGGTAGTTCCCAGAGGTTTCTTTCATGCTTTTTGATTCTGGTACTTAATTTGCGTTCAGTCCAATACACAAGTATTAATCTATAGGTTTTGTCGCAGTCTTGACAGATTGTACAGTAAAAAGTATTTCTAATTCATTAAAAGGTTCTATGTCCTTTACATGTTTTAATACATTAGTTTTATTTCATATATTGTTTCTGAAATTAAATCGATCGTTAAATATTCTACCTGTCAATTTTTTAAATGTTACTTATTTCCGTAATATGGATTATTACTATATATGGTTTATAAATTAATTCTACAGTATTTTCCCATGATTTCCAATTTTCTAAATTTATATGATTTCTTAAAGTCTCATGAAATTTCAAGGGTTATTTTAAAATACAAACATATGAGATTCTTTGCATAATTAGAAAGTCCGCTTATAGCCAATATAGCCAAAGTTGTATTTATAATGATTTTTATGATAGATGGATTATTTTATTCATGAGTACATATATTACAATTTTCATCGAGGTAGTAAGAGTTATTTAAAATTCTAAGTATTATCTGTAGCCACTGGTTTCTGGCACTAATCTGTTACCAATAAATTATTGTTTCTGATTATCTTCATGACCAAATATTTCAAGATATAATTATTTTTTCTTCTATTGCAAATTATATCTGTGGTTTATAAGTCATAAAAGCTACTGATACCTCATTAGTTTTTTTCTAATGAATAACTAGAATTGTGTCATCCACATATCGTTTATTTAAAATAATATCTAAATTCGGTAATACGGTGCTTTCCAACCGTCTCAATGTATATTCACTGTTGGCTTACATATAACAAGAGTTACATATAACAAGAGTAACAAAAGAATGCATATTTTGGAATCTGAATTGTTGCATTCAAAAAGAAAGAAAAACTGCATCGCCTTCCAGAGATTTACCAAAAAAAAAAGACTTTGCAGAAAGAATGCTCCCGAATAGGAACACCGAACAAAAACGGGTTGGTTAGAATGAAGTAATTCCGTCATGTTTAGATTGCAAATTAAATCAAGACTACTTTGATTACAATCATAATATATCACTTATTATCTCATTTGGATAAAAATATTTTACAATTTGGGAGCGGTTTGATTTTAAATAATTGAAATATCTTATATGCACGTTTTTCATATAAATACAGTAATAAATAATATTAACGGTATTCATATATGAAAGTTCCTTGATATTGTTTTGAATAATGTATCCTTCATTTTTACATAATTTCTTATTGACAGTACTGGGGCATTCAACAACACGTTTTTTGCGTCGTTACCAGCAGTCAGTTTTATATCCCGCTCCTTGCACGCTTTTCCATTGTGTGCGCACGTGCTTGCATTATTTGCAGCCGCACGCTGCCTGCATTGCAACGCCAGCCCTCCCCGGTGCAGTGGGACTGACGGGTACATCTCATTCTGACAGGCGAGCGCTTACGGATGCAACACTTGCGTTGTTAGACATTTGAGACGAGAAACAAAGAACACAGGGAGCGTGTACGACTTCATAGCATTGAACTTTTAGGGCTAACATTGGTTAACACTCAAAACTCGCAAATTCTGTTTGCAAAATCGAAATTTTACTTCCAAGTATGTCGATGTACTTTGAAAGAAGTTATGGATTTTGTAAAGAAAATCAGCGAGTTGTTCTTGAAAATGTAACGTTATTCTTATATTATAATCAAACTAAGATGAAAATCAATCATTAGTAATAAATTACGGACTCTTGATGTATATGTGACAATGGACTCAATATTTCTTTGAAGTTGTTGATAGTCAAACTACAAGGCTAATACTATGATTTTTTTTGAAGAGAAGCAATTAAAGGAATGTTGCAGCAATTAATAATCAAATAAGTTTTAAATATTTTTTCAGATCGTAATATGGTTGTGAGTTACGACCTTCGTTAATGATTCGGCAGCAACGTTTGAATAACAATAATGCGCTATTTGGCCTATTCTCAAAATGGTCGATTTATCTCTATGTAGAACATAAAAATGAAAGAAGGAATTCTACAAGTCAGGCATTGACATCATTGATCTGATCAAAGAGAGCGTGATCTGATTGCAAAATACTTATTCGAAAGCACAAGATCAGGTCGTTCGTAACCATTAATTTTCTTTTAATAATGTTTAATTCGCCCTTAAAGAAATGATTTATTTCAAAATCACAAAAAATGAAAATTCATATTTGCTGTTGTAAATTCTTTAGACTCCTGTAAAGTATTTACACGCTACTGTCTCGAAAGGAAGGGATTGAAAAGAACGTGGGCAACTGAAAAGCTTTCATTTAGATCTTTCACCTCAGATGAACTTCATTTAGCTACTTGAGAGGAAAAACAATGATATTTTGAAACGTTTCATGAAGTTGTATTGTATTTGAAAATTGGTCAAATCTTACTTTTGTCCTTCCGATCCTTCATAAACCTTAACTCAGTTACTTTTACATTATTACGTAAGGATATCAATGTTATTCCGATTGCTCTGAATTTACATTCAAATTGTAGATACCAAAAACGAAAAATAAAGAAATAATGATTATTACAATATGCTTGTATTTTGGTCTTAAGTAAATCAAGTTGCGCATGAATATTACAAGGTCAAGAAGACCCTTTTCTGACAAACATTTTCTCACACCACATTGTCGGAGTTTTTATACATCTACTGTTCCATATCTACTTCACCACTCCACCTCCTCCTAATGCATTTCAATTCTTCTTTCTGGATTCATTTCCTTCTGTTTGCCTCTGGGTGTCTCACCCCTTCCTCTTTAACTTCTCTTTCCCTCTCTCCCTCTCTCATTGGCATATTCTCCGTCACGATCGCGAGCGGAATCCTTGCCCTTCCGGCCCTCCGGTCTTGTACTTCCTCCCTTCACGCCTTCACGCCTCTACACATTTCCCACTGCCTCTCGCAACCATCCCGCTCGCGGTAGAGCAGCGCGACCCGGCTCACCGCCACCTCCGCCGCGAGCACGCACCTCCCAACTCCCCCCACCACGCGAACCCGGGGGCGGGGGAGGCGCACGCATCGCGCACGCACCTCGCACGCACCTCGCACGCACAATGCGCCGGCAGCGGCACGGACAACGGCGCCTGTTGGGGGCCGCAGGAATTTCACAGCTAACGGCTGAGTCGGCTCGTACAATGCGGCGCGTTACCTGCGCGCTTTGTGGCGGGAGAGACTTCTGTGTTATTCCAGGCGCGAGCCAGCGAGCGGGGCGGCGCTCGCGGGTCACGCCCCCGGGGTCGGGCGGTGGCGGTGCCGCCCCTGTCGCCCGCGACCGCCTCCGCCCCCGGACCGCGATTCGCAGGAGCCCGCAGAGCGTCGGAGCGGAGACTGACTCCGGGACCTCGCGTGGTAGAGCGTTCAATGCCGGTATTGATCGATTGTTTATAGGGGGAGGCTGCGGCGGCGGCGGCGGCGGCAACAGCCACGGCGTGGCGTCTCGGGCGATTCAACGCAACCTCTATTCAGCGCTCTGGACACCACCGCCGCGCCACCCGGCTGCGCGCAGCTGAAAGCTCTCGTGGCGGAGCGAGATGTAGGCGAGGAAGAGGGCCAAGAGGAGACGAAGGAGGAGGAGGAGATGGAGGAGGAGAAGAAATCGCCAAGCTGCCTCAGAGGAGCGCTGAGTCGACCGCCCGCTGCCCCACAGAGGTGCCGTTCAGGAACTGCTGTTTTGTGGCATTCTGCCGTTGCTAATCTTCCAATGGAACGGGGACCACCCACGTGTATTAAGTCGATGGTGTTCTCTATTGAGGTTATTTGTGAGCGTCTCTGTTAGGCAATTTTGCTCTGCTTTCAACACTTGTTTGAAAACGTAAGACGTTTTAGAAGAATTCTCGGCTTACAGTATTTCGCAACGCTTTATACAAGCTGCACAGGGAAACTGAACAAAATGTAAAGAAAACAATGATTCTGATACGACAGATAGGTGCAGTATCTTTATATTTCTCTATACACGGAATAAACTACCAGACATGATTAGAGATAATAAACAGAGGTTGTACGTTTTTTAAAATTTACCTTTCATATAAATATTTTGTATCATTTAATATGAAACGAAATTGAAAAACAGTATATAACTGGGTTTTATATCTAAATAAATGCCATATCAAATGAAATAATAATAATAATAACAATAATAATAATATTCTACTTAATATCAATAAAGCAATGTTTTGTTGATAAATTTTTACAAAATACATATTAATAACACGTTCATGTAGTAACTAATGTACTGAGTTTTATTTTTTTATAACGATGTAAATAATACAAAATAATACGTATAATTCACGAAGTGATAGAAAAACAAAACACGCCCATTCAGAACAAAGCAGTGATGATTCGATAAATACAGGCATTGGTAATATTTGGAAGAAAATCACGCAAGATTGTTAGAATTAATTTCATTAAATCTCGAACAATTCTCTCCAGCAGGGAGATTCCAAGATTCAAATGCCCAGTTTCTAATTAATACTCATGAGCCGTGGGTCACAGCGATGTAGTACGAAGTGACGACCGAGTCATACCGCCCACAAACACGCGAGTGGCGCAGCGATCATAGCGCACTCTATTTTCAGGCCTGCAATTTCGGCACAGTGCGAGCAAATGAACAAAGCTAGGTCGAGGGGCCGCTGTCAGCAGTAGTAGTAGTAGTAGCGGTCACACCCCGCCACTGTTGCGCCAAATGTACACAATCTATACAAAGCGGCACAGCGGCTGCGGCGAGTTATATTGTCGAAACGCTACAGCACGATCCTATGCGGTCCTTGAAAAGTAGCGAAACTACGAGAATGACCAAACAATGAGGTATTCTGTTCAAACTAACTCCCATGAAATAATTAGTCAGTCGCTTGTAGCAAACACTTCCGCAGGCAGGGAGATTAAGATCTCGGATCATTAAATTCTCACTACACGTCATGCTAATAGTGAAATAACTCCAGAGAACATTAAACTGCACTTCATATGTGCACAACCATAATTAACAAAAAATAATAATGTAAAGTTCCTTTTGAAATATTTATAGGTCTGCCATGATGTGTCTCCAATTTTTAAGAAAAACTCCAATGTATTATTGTGACGCAGAATTACAATAGATACAATAAATTTTTGAAAGTGATCTATACAATTATTAGGAGTTAGTGGTAACATTAACTACTTCAGTAACGAAATCTACTCTGAGAACAAGAAGTATCATATAAATATTTTCGACTTCCAAAGAATACTATTCAATTCAGTGAATCTATTTTAAAAAAATCTGCAAAACAAACATTGAACAATTGTCTTTTCACTTACCCATTGAATTCATATTTTTGCAGATACAAAGGTAGCTGGATCAACAGACGTATTTCACAATTAGTTTCAATTATCTGCAAATAAAAAAATAATTTTAGCTCTTAGCTATGAATATATAGCATAACAAAGGGATGGCAACAAATAACGCAATGTTGAAAGAAAGTATACCCTCCTGTATTAAAACTAATATGTAATTAACTTCTCGTTCAACATCAATTTGTGTATTCGATCATATATCTACGTTACCAGTAAAAGGGTACTGAAATAATAACATATTACAAAAATCAAAATAGGTGTACTGATGGAAAACTTCTTTATATTCATGCTTTTTTAACACTAAAGAACAATTTTGACGCCCTTACAACTACGTAAAATGGTTTGTATCTCTCATCCTAAACAGTGTTTCTCAGAAACTTGTGAATCGCAGCAACTTGCGAAACAACACATGGAGAAACAGACAACAACCACGGGATGAAACCGCCGAGCCATGTTTAGCCACCACACCAACCCCAGCAACCTCAGCGCGGTGGTGGCCATGCGGCGGCGCCCAGAGGCAGTTAACCTGCAGCCGAGTTTGATTTCGCGTGGGGGCTGGGGGCGGCGGCCGAACCTCCCCGGAGGCTATCATGGCGGGCCGCGTCCGCGCCATAACGCCCACGATACGGGCTAAGATAGCGGCGAACTTACAGCTCTGATTTCCGAGCGACGGCGACTGGCGGTCGTACACCAGGAGGTTCGGGCGAGGCGGAGCGGGTGGATCCAGAAAGGTCGAGGGCGAGGCAGGGAGCGGGAATTAAATGAAGATGGAAGTGTTTCGGAGACGCTGGTGCCAGAAGAGGATGAATTTCGACAAAAAAATGTGATGTTTAGTGTCAGGGGAAAATGGAGGGCAAGACAGTTGAAGAGAGAACCGTGGTATGAAAAACGAAGGTAAAAAAGTAAAGCCAGAAATATAACGGATGTGTGTGATTGGATGAGAAGAAAATGCGTGGAAGTGTTGTGAGAGTAAATCAGGAGAAATATGAAAGCAATAAAAAATCGTGTGGTTTTTAAGATGCCGCAGGAATTCGTAATATGAAATTTGAGTAGCCAATCCAATGAGCAGTCATGCAAAGATGATAGATAGCAAGGGAGAGAGAAAAGAGAGAAAGAAAGAGAGAAACAAGAGAAAAGGAGTGAAAAAGAGAGAAAAGGAGAGAGGGCCAGAACAAATAGACAAACGGGAGACAAAGAATCATTTTGAAAGAGAGAGAAAGAAAGAAAGCAAAAAGAAAGGGAGACAGCAAGAAAAATATAAAGTACGATAAAAAGAACGAAAGGAAAGATAAGAGAAAAAATAATGACAGAGAAAGGAAAAAAGTAATGAAATGTAAAAGAAATGAGGATTAAAGTGTTATGGTACCAGTAGAAAACCAGACACCACAGAAATCGCAGACAGTCTATTTTAGTTTTACAACCCCAAAGCTATAGCTACAAAATCGGTCTAAAGCAGATGACCGCAACAAACACTGAAGGCCGGTAACGCATGAGAGCTGGAGGCGAACACAGTGAGTATTCCAAACGCGGCGGAGCGTAGATGTGGCGTCGTGTAGCATGGCGTGGCGTGGCGTAGCGAGGGCGGTAGAAGGCGCGCGGCGAGGCCAAAGGGCGGGCTAGCCGCGTATATAGCCTCCAGTATCTCGGTGGCGAGGCGCCAAGTGAGAAGTTTCTCTCGTCCGGACGCTCGCCAACACGCCCGCTCCAACCAGCGCCCCGCCCAGCTCCGCCCCGCCCAGCTCCGCCCCGCCCAGCTCCGCCCCGCCCAGCTCCGCCCCGCCCAGCTCCGCCCCGCCCAGCTCCGCCCCGCCCAGCTCCGCCCCGCCCAGCTCCGCCCCGCCCAGCTCCGCCCCGCCCAGCTCCGCCCCGCCCAGCTCCGCCCCGCCCAGCATCGCCCCGCCCAGCTTCGCCCCGCCCAGCTTCGCCCCGCCCAGCTTCGCCCCGCCCAGCTTCGCCCCGCCCAGCTTCGCCCCGCCCAGCTTCGCCCCGCCCAGCTCCGCCCCAACCCGCAACACACCTCCCCGCCTCTCACCACTCCCTTTCACCCCTTAACGCAACGCCTCTCCCCGCTCCGCAACATTCCTCCCTACCATGCAACGCCCCTCTCTGTTCCGCCATACCCCGCTTCAATCCTCCCGCCCCGCTCTGTCCCTGTCCCGCACCTCCCCGCTCCGCTCCACCCCCTCCCGCTCGCCCCGCACCTTTTCTTCCTGCGATCTCCGCTCTGCTCCATCCCACTCCGCTCTGCTCCACCCCGCTCCGCTCTGCTCCACCGCGCTCCGCTCTGCTCCACCCCGCTCCGCTCAGCTCCACCCCGCTCCGCTCTGCTCCACCCCGCTCCGCTCTGCTCCACCCCGCTCCGCTCTGCTCCACCCCGCTCCGCTCTGCTCCACCGCGCTCCGCTCTGCTCCACCCCGCTCCGCTCAGCTCCACCCCGCTCCGCTCTGCTCCACCCCGCTCCGCTCTGCTCCACCCCGCTCCGCTCTGCTCCACCCCGCTCCGCTCTGCTCCACCGCGCTCCCCCCGATGGCAGGCGTCCGCGTGGCACGGCGCGAAGACGAAGCGGAAACGGAGTACGAGCTGAGACGATGGAGCCACAAGATGCGGCGCTGAGCGATGAACAGGTGGGAAACGTGCGGAGGTTTCATGGAGGTTCATCGGAGATTAGGATAAACCACGTTATGAGTTGTGATTATTTCGAAAAATGGTTGGTTGTTTTTTAAATATATTTTAACTGTGACGATGTAAAACTTATCGATTGACGTCCTCTTTTTGGTGTTTTGGAGTCCACTTGTACAATTACTTTATTACAGAACTAATGCCATACTGACAATTATAACACCTATTCTTGGTCAAAAGAAAAAATAGTTTGAATCACAGAAGAAATATTCCTACTTTTTCTACCAGCACGTAACACAGAAAATGAAAGTCAATTTTCAATATTTATATTATTTTCGAAATGTAATTTAATGTTAAGGGAATTCTTATACGCAGGCTGTAAATAATGGCAGGAAATACCTTATGCACAAATGCATCATTGAACCTTAT
This sequence comes from Gryllus longicercus, assembly GCA_038098605.1. NCBI lineage: Eukaryota > Metazoa > Arthropoda > Insecta > Orthoptera > Gryllidae > Gryllus > Gryllus longicercus. Next base: position 4,900,111 of record JAZDUA010000068.1, read on the forward strand.
TCTAGTACGTATTTGCGTCGTCGACCAGTGAACCGGAGCACGTGCATGAAAAGTAGTATGTAATGCGAAGATGCCGTGCTCCGCAAGCGAAAACAACTGATTTAACGAAGGAAGGAGGCAATGTGTTATAGCCATAGAAACGGAAATGGTAATACTGAGGAATTTTTAATGCACTCTCTCATTGCGTAATACGCGCTGGCCAAACCGCACTAATCTCATTCGAAGGTGAAACAAGTTTGAGATACATGGAATAAGTAATCTCACCACGCAGCAAAATAATGAGGAAAAAGAGAAGGTAATAAAATACGTAACGCAAGAAAATACGCAAATGCTTTGAAAAAAAAAACAACAGAAATGCTCATTATTTTTAATTAAACTAAAAAGAGTAAACTTATTTTACTCTCAACTTTAGAAAAGGAACTCATCCTAAATGTTATCTCTGTTATGCATAATTGTTTTGAAAAGTACTCCGGTATTTTCTCTGCTCGTTTCGTGTACCCTAATTATAATGAAATTAGATATGTGCCAGACGATTTATTCACGATCCATTTCTCCTACAACCCCAAATATTGCGTTTCCACTAATTCCAACCGTCATAAATAGAATGTGAAATGTATCATTTGTTTTCTATCTAAAAAGAAATTAATAAAAAATCAATGCCTTCTTTGTCTCTTTATTCGTACTATGTTCATAACATATGTATCTCTAAACTGTTGCCATACACAGGACATAAAACAATTCACCATATACAGGCAATAAAAAACCGTGCAAAAGATTTCGATAGTTTTGGAAATTTTCAAGAACTCATGATGACACAAAATTTTCAATAATTGTATTCTGGGATAATAAAAGGAAATATAACTACTCAATGCTAAACTTTGATTTTATACCACAATACATCCACACACACACACACACACACACACACACAATATGTTTATATATTTGGGATTACGAGGCTTTTATGGAGCGCTGAGTACACACGCAGAAGTGCACACACATCGCGGACTTGTTGAAGCGGGGTGAATAGCGCCCTTAACTGAGCGCAAGGGCGGAAGAGCGGTAAGAGGGAGGTAAGGACGGGAAGAGGGCGGGCGGGGCGAGAGCGAACGGGATGCAAGTGAGACGACGATGGAAGGACAAGGCCGGCTGGACGAGCGAGCGGGGTGAGAGCGGACGGGACGAAGGAGGGGTGACGAAGATGGGAGGGGAGGCAAGTGCGAGCGGGGCAAGAACGGACGGGAGGAAAATTGGGGACGAGGGTGGTTAGGATGAGAGCGAACAGGACGAATATGAGGGGGGGGCGAATATGGAACGAAAGGGGGTAGGGTGGGAGAAGCGCAATGGAAGTGAGGAAGACGAAGATCGAACGATGGGACGGTGGCGGGCGGGGTGAGGGCGAGAGGGACTAATGTTGGTGGCAAGGGCGAGCGGGACGAAGGCGGGGTGGGGACAGGCGAGGATGGACGTGACAAGGGCGGGCGGGTCGAGACTGAGCGAAGGACGATTACGGGTGGGTGCGAGCGGGGCAAGGGCTGGCTGCACGAAGGCTGACTGCACAGGGGGTGGTAAGGCCGGGGGTCGGCTGCGGCCGGAGGGGACCCCAACCCCCTCCTGCGGCCGCCGTCAAAGCACCAACGACCGCGACGGGGCGTGGGTGTGGGCTTGGGCGGGGGCGGAGGCGGGGGCGTGACCAGGGCAGAAGCACGCGACGGACGCTCGCAAATCTCCCGCGAACAGAGGCAGCCGCCCACTCCCTCCCGCCCACAGGGGGAACGGCTTTGTGGCGGTGATGGCGCAGCGCTGCCAACCCAACGCGGGAAAATGATGTTGCGTTAGCATACGCAAGGCAAATGGACTCCTATATAATTCATTCGGAATTCTTTATTATGAATCTAAAACTCACGTTTAAAGTAATATTCAAATTTTTACGCTTCGTTTGTGAAACTATTAGTTTTTTGTCATTTAGCGGAAAACTAAATCAGCTGCTAAAGCAAACGAGTATTACTTCTGATCGATTGATTCGGTCGCTAATGATCTGTTCTTTGACAATACATTTTCCGAAAAAATTCTTTAATTGTATAGTGAACTACCAATAAATATTTGAAAGTTTTGGCAAAGACAAAAAATACAGAATGTTTCATAAAACACTTTTTAAAGAATGATAGTAATTTATGGTATAAGAGTAAAAGAAGATTTTATTAATAAGTGGAAAGTTTGGCCTTCAAGGCAAAGTTAGTAGTAGAGAAGAATAATTTTCACGATCGATTAAAATCGCTTTACATTATTGCCATACAAAAGGGCCATACATTATTTCATCTATTAGTACAATTTTCCAATTAACTCATCTCTTATCATCTCTCAGATTGTCATGAAACGTAATGACCAAATTACCTGTCAAAAGAGTTTAAATTTAACGTTGTGGGTTGACATTAACATTACAAATTAATGTAAACATTTCACCGTGCAATCTTTCATAGGCACTATTTACTATCACATTTACTATCACTCCACCTCACCACCTATTTCGAGTCTGCGGCGCGTCAACTGCTATGGTCATTTGTCCCTTAGGGGTAATGCATTTCTAGAATTCTGAGAGATTGTGATTTCAGTAGTTTAAATTGAAAGAAAATAAGACATACTAATCTTAACATTCTGGATTGCAAAAAAAAAAAAAAAAAAAGAAAGAAAAAGAAAATAGTATATAGTTAATAGGCGATATAAAAATGGGGTCTTGTAATGAAGTGAATCGTTTGAGTCAAAGATAGGAAAATAGTAATCTTGTTTTAGAACATATCGTAATTTGGAAACGTAAATATTTTGATTTTGAAGAATGTGTGACTTATTTTGTCACTACAAGTTGCTCATATTTATAAAGACTTGGAATTATAACATAATGAGACACACTTCGACCAAAATCAAGTGTAATAACATTTACGAACGCTTGGAGGATTGCTGGAACTGGTGTGGCTTATCATCTTACTAACCTTCATTTGTTAGAGTTGTTGAAAAAAACTTATTTATTACAAGAAGTGAGAAAAACAATAACTACGCTGCCAATTGGCTGAAGAGAGCCAGCAGTTGATTTCTTTTAGTTAAAAGGCGAAAGATTAATGCAAATGTGAGGAGACAAGAGTTAGTTAATACCCAAGAAAACTAAAAGTAATAAGCATGAAGAAAAATACAGTCTTGTGTTAATCTTAGGTTGCCGGCCAAAGTGCCGGCTTCATCCATAGGTTAAGTTAGAAATAAGTTAGTAAGTAAGCACTGCCCCCTTCTTTGCCGCATAAGCCGTAGAACTGCGGCGTATGTTGTACCCCAACAAGAAAATAAACTCCCGCCTCGCCAGGGCTACTGGCGGGGGGAAAGTTGAAAAAAAAATTCTTTCTATTTTTTAAGAAAACATTGATTGTTCTGAGCATCGGTAGGAAGCTCCGACGTAGCACATATCGCGGGGATGTTAAGTAAAGTTAAGTCTTCGCCCGCGAAGACGAAGGTGTTCTTTGGTAAAGCGCATCGGACCTGGAACGAGCAACAGTTGGCGCCCCCGCGGGGGGCGGGGCGCAATTGACTCGTCAGCGCGGCTGCAGCCGCCGACGGGCCGCCGCAACAATAGCGAGCCCCGCTGACTAATAGACTGCGCGCGCGGGCGAAAGCGCGGATCGCTCGCGGCCCCGCGTCCACAGCGGGGCGGGCCCGGGCGCGCGCCCACGGAGAGGGGCCTCCAGAAAAACCGGCCGGCGCGGCGCGGCGCGGCGGGGCGTGACGCGGCGCGCGGTCGTCGCGGGAACAAAACGCCGACATGATAGCCTCTGTGCTGCGCGCCGCGGGGGGCAGGGTTGGGGTGGGGGTGGGAGACACGGGCGCGAGCCACTGTACGGGCCGGTGCCGAGGGCGGGGAGAAGGTGGCGATGCGGGATCAGGTACGAGAACGTCGGAAGCTGCAACGTGTGGAAGGTTCAGTGAGGGGGTGTCTGGAAGAGGATGGAGTGCATCGGTGTCCGGCGGTCCTGCCGGTCCTTTGCATTTCAACTGAAAGGGGCGCTGGTAATTGAACTCTTTGGTCGTGGGTGTGGGAATATTGGGCACTGGGAAGGCGCGGTAAACAACCTACCTGGCATACGAGAACGTTTGTGATGAATCGGTCCAAGGGAATAAGAAAGGAGATCATAGTAGGAATGGAGGTGACACTTCTGACCGATCCACTACGTCACGCGACCGCATGCCAGATGTATGCCAATAGGAAGGCGAATAGTTTGGGAACTGAAGAAAATAGAGATGGAGTTGATTCCATCCATAATGGTCTCTAATAAGTCGCACAGGCTATGTGTTCTAAGCATCGCGTGTTTCTGTATTTGATGCATGGCAATGGTGGAACCTATCTAGATGTCTTTCCGTGCTTTCTAATGACACTTTCGATATACCCTTCAAGGCGAAATGGGATGGACGGAGGAAACCTCTACGAAACCAGGACCTTCGGGTGGATGGGACATCGGGTGGACGGGACATCGGGTGGACGGGACATCGGGTGGACGGGACATCGGGTGGACGGGACATCGGGTGGACGGGACATCGGGTGGACGGGGCATCGGGTGGACGGGGCATCGGGTGGACGGGACATCGGGTGGACGGGACATCGGGTGGACGGGGCATCGGGTGGACGGGGCATCGGGTGGACGGGGCATCGGGTGGACGGGACATCGGGTGGACGGGACATCGGGTGGACGGGACATCGGGTGAGGCGACATTGGGGGGACGGGACATCGGGGGGACGGAACATCGGGTGAGGCGACATTGGGGGGACGGGACATCGGGGAGACGGAACATCGGGGGGATGGACGATCGTGTGGATGAACGATCGAGTAGAGTAGTGATCGACCGATCATGTGAATTAGCCAACCCATCGTCAGCCAACTGACCGACCACAGACTCGGACTGGCGTCTGGGCGATCGCGTGCGTGGGTGGACGCGTGGATGAGTTAGCGGACGGACAGTGCCCGGCAGGAGGTGGCCCGCCACCGCCCGCCCCCTGCCTCGCGGCGTGGTGCGCCCGCGCCTATTGTGCGCTGCTCCCCGCGGAGGGCCGGAGGCCGGTGGGCGGTGACCGGCGACCGGCCTGCGCGCGCCCGCGGCCGGCGCTCCCGCCCCCGTGACCAGCGGCGACAATGCGCGGCTCTTCCCGTGGGACGCGCCGCCAGGTGGGCGCGCCGCCCAGATTTATGTCAGCGTCCAACCCCTTCCGCAACAACAGCGCTCCACGGGATGATCTTTTAAGTCAACAGCTCCCCCGAGGTGCGCGTGAGTGGAGAAAGCCAAATGGATGGGTAATGGAATTTGATACTCATGTCAAAAGCTTTTACTCTCGTCTAGATCCGAGTAATAGAATGAATTCAGACGTATTTACAAAGTTGTTAAAAATAAGATGGGAATATGATCTTTGAATTTTGGGATACGGATTTGCTCGCAGAATTTGTTTACGTGTCAAATGAATAGCGGAGAATTAAAACTTAATATAAAAGTGCCCCGAAACAAAACATGATTGTATACACAATGTCAGTATAAATATTATAATTACGTGTTCAATTACTATTTCAGCCATATTTTCTTTTTGTACCAATAACGTATGTCATTGCTTTGAAACCAAATTATCAACAATTAATAAATAAATAAATAAATAAATAAATAAATAAATAAATAAAAGAAGTTGTCCTGTATCAAGAATATATTAAGCTAAAGATCTTTTCGATAGCGTAGCATTCATTCACAGAGCTAAAAATAAATTTACAGGAATACATGAAATATAATATTTAATAAATATTTAATTATTAGAAGTTATCTACATCACCAGCGATCTTATTAATTACCAACAATAGTTAAGAATATAAGCAGTGGCGCTGTGGAACACCGAGTGCCTTGTGATGGAAGCGCTCGAGTTCGAATCCCAGCATAAGATCTGCTGATCCGAACAGCTCCGGCGTTATGTTAGTGCTGCTGAGACGAGTGCGGTATGAGGTGTCCCACATTTCAGTCCTGCGTATGCATGAGCGTTTTCACTTGTGGCCAAATTTGGATTTCCCACTCTTTACGCATTAATCGTTTCTACCATTATTCCTGGTGGGCCCGGTTGGCGGAGAAGCTTCCATCTGAGACGAGTACCCATTACATCAGGGTCGAGAGGCCTCGTTAATCCCTAGTGGCTGGGGGTACCGATCCAGTACCTCATGCATCACCCAACCCGAATCCTTCGCTTAATTCCCTTCGCTTCAGCGGTCTCCTGCACGAGTGTAAATTAGGCCAGCGTACGGGACGTGCACGCCTTCTGGCCGCAGCGTCAGGGCCCTCTACCTCTCGCTCCTTTCCTCTAAATCGGACTAAGGCCAGATGAGTTCAGGAGTTTTGTGTTCACCAGAAAATGTTCAACGACGGAAATGCGATCGCGAGCCCCATCGGTGCAACGGATGGATTGACTGGTTAGTGATTCCGGGAGCGTCAACTGCTATTGTCATTAGTCCCGTAATGGTAATGCATGTTTTCGTCGCGGGAGGTGGCGGTGATCTTCCTCCGCTGAATGGTGAGATCCGGCGCCGACCTACATGTCGGCTATTGTGGAGTTTTCTCGAACCAGGTATCTCAAACCAGTGAAGCACCGCCTCAGCCCGAACGAACTGTAAGCTTCCGCCTGGTGTTCCGACATGTGTGGTAGACTGGTGTACGTGAGTGCAGGTTAGTGTATGTGTGTGTGTTTGAGAGAGAGAGAGAGAGAGAGAGAGAGAGAGAGAGAGAGTAAGAGATAAGGATAGAATAAGGAAGAGGTAGGAAAGATCGCGCGACGTCCGCGTTTGTTAGGTATTGTTGATTCGTCTGGTGTTGATCGGAGAAACAACGGAAAACTGCCGATCAGAGCAACCGGCCGCTAGAATTCTCCTCCAGTCATCGACCGAATTCGACCTAGCTTCACGTAGGTGGTGTCAAAAATCACACCACCACACTGTCGAAACTTCTAGGATATCCCAGTCAGAGGTATGCAGGAACATTGTTATTGCCATGAGCCACTATTGCCGGCAGCGTGGGTAGGAAGGCAGGTATGTACCAAGGTGGTCGAACCTAGAGGAAAAAATACTCAGCTGGTGAAGGGCACTTCTCAATACACGGTAAAGAGCCAGACGTAAAATAATACCAGTTAAGAATTTCAAACTAATTTTCAATAATTTAAACGAACTAATTTACACCACCTTTAACCAACAAATTGAAAATATGCGAGATTTTGTTTTAAAATGTGGACATATATATTATATATCTTTTATAATTTATTACCCACCCTGGCAATATATACTCACCCATCTAATTGTCAAGAGTAACTTAATCTGTAGAAATGCATATATGAATGTGTACAAATATATGAATTACACGACGGGTCGAGTTAAACTAAAATTGAAGTCAATAATTCAAATTGCTTTGTGAAATGGTAACAGGCTTTATTTGAAAAACAAAAATAAAATATTGCGATTGTTTATTGCACAACAAAAAATAATAAAATGCAGCCTTGGTAACATTTTGAGTAATTTTATTTGCTAATGAGACTCTTATTTTCTAACTATATTGAATACAGAGCTGTCAAAATATGGGAATGTGTTGGGGCGTACGACTGCATTCTACCTTTGTTCCATTGCTTTTGTGCTTCCTACGCGAAATATTTCTCGTTTGGTGGGTACCCTGAGACAATGCGAATGTATTTACGACTTTGTTTCAACCAGTAATTCTCTTCATTCAGAAATTACGTTAAACCGTCAAATATTTATAATTTTCCTCCAAAGACATTTTATATACATATTTTCCTTTTGAAAGCTAAAAGTAATGTTCACATTACGAAGCGTGCAATTCAAATGTAACTGGTGGTGAAATAAACTGTCAAAATAATAAATGGTTCGCTTTTAAATTTGGGAAAATTCCAAGTATCTCAAAAGGTACTCATTTCTCGAGAAAGCATTATGAAATGATTTAAAGATGTAATGTTCAGAAATATCTTGCTCTAAGAAAGGAACCTCTAGCATTAACATTAAAAGCATAGAAGATTTGAAGAACTTTCCTTTTTGAAAAAACCTCTTTTGAAACATTAAAAAAATAAAAAAAATTACAAGAAGAAACATATCGAATATTAAGAAAAAGTAATTATTCCAATCATGAAGAATAAGAATAATAATACGAAGAAGAAGAAGAAATAGAAGAAAAAGAAGAAAAAGAAAAGCAAAAACAAAAAGAAGACGAAAATAAGAAGACGAAAAAGAGGACGAAAAACAAGGCGAAAAAGAAGACCAAAAAAGACGAAAAAGAAGACCAAGAAGATGAAGAAAATAAATATTATTTGTTTAATGTTCAAGCAGACTGTGCAGTCTGACGACTTTGTTCGCCCTCCAACCGGCCCCCAGCAGAGAGGCGCCAGCCAGGTAGACCACCACCTCCATCCTTCCTCCCCTGCTCCTCCTCCGCGGCCTGACCCCCTGCAGCAGCAGCTGCCTCGCGCCTCCGGGACCCAGGTGCATCCGCCGGACCGGAACGACCCAAACCCAGAGCGTCTTATTGAAAAGTCGACAAGGTGTTCATCAAGCGCACACAATGACTTTTGCTTCATTTCTTCGAACGACACCGTCGCGGCCACTTACTGCACCTCGCCACGCACCCTTGGCTGTTTCACGCCTGTGTCGCGCTTATCCAATAACGAAAACCCCCGCTCGTGGGACGGCGGCGCGAGCACAAACAAAATCGGCTTGTTAAACAGGACTGTTTGACTGCTTCTGATCAGCGGTGAACGTTCTCCAACCTTGCAGAAGAGACAACATGAGCTAATCCATTAACACATATATGCACACTGACGCGGAAAAAAAAAGTGTGTTGTGTGGTTCTCCGGGACGTACCACGTACCACAATAATGCGCCCTTGTCATCGCGCGGAAACAAAGCGTGTAGTGTGGTATCAGCTAACAGGACTTGTATGCCATACACAGAATTCACCAGTGCAAAAACACTTTCATGCCGCTGAGTTATCAAGGATCGCAACACATGTGAGAACATAGCAAAATTAATTATTAATTAAATTTGAGTATCAACCCGGCCATTTCAATTACATTACTTCCATTTTACTGAATAGTTTTACCACAAAAGAAGTAGCATCGGTATAATAGTTTTTTTTTTAAATTTTATGCTTTTCTGTGGATAATTTCCTTTAATCGCAAAGCAATGCATTGCAGAGTACATGTCATAAAACAGCATTGTTTATGAAACAGTAGTGTTTGCGATCTCTGGCTGGGTGCATCTTTTCACAATTTTTAATTATGTCGTACAACAAACATTTCAATATGACAGGCTTGGAGATAGCAATGGTGTATTATTGCGACATTAACATATATTTTAATTATTTTGTTAATTATAATGTTTACTTTTATGTAGCCACGCATTCTATCATTTTACAATCTCGATTTCTTCTTTAACAAACTAATATTAACACTATTTCTCTCCAAATAGTGTTATTCATTGTAGTGTACCTGAATAATCTGATATATTTTTCTCTAGAGAATGAAAACTAATTAGTCGGTTACTCAAACGTCAAAAATGTCTATTGATTATATTGAACGGGTAAAACTGTCTCCAGTCTCTTTACAACAATGTTTGTTTCACTCATAAGAAAAATTATTATGATTGTATAATGAAACTAATAAATATTATAATTATTATATTACAAAGTCATAAATGCTTAGCCAAGATTAATACATAATTCACCGTTTAATGTAAACTTTGTCTTACACATAGAAAGAAAGAGAGAAAAAAGGAAACTAAAATAATGATAAGAAACGAAGAGAAGCTAGACCATCCTCAATACTAAAACCCTATATTTAAATTGTCTTCTTTATTTTCTGTCATGTATCTGTAATTTGCCCTGAGGACGAACGCCAAGCGATACAGTAACAAGGACATATTTAGAAACATTTTTCACAATTTACCAGTAAAAGCAGCCCATGCAATAAATGAAAACGTATTTCATACACGTAAGTTAACAAACGCTATCGAACTTCAAGAACATGTGTCTTAGAATTTGTTCCTTAATAGAATATTCCAGTTATGTTTTATATTTAAAACGATTAAGACGACAATAATTAAGAACACCTGAAAAAATTCAGCGGCAATTTATTTTTGTCCTTTTAGATCACGAAAAATGTTGTTTATGACTCCGGGATCCAATTTTTGGAGAGAATCGCTAAATTCGATTTGCGAAAATAAAATCTAAATCTGGCCATTGATTTCAAATGTAATAAAGGAATAGACACAGCTACGGTGGGGTATTAGGACGGTGGTGTGTGCAGAGCCTGTGATATCTTTAGGAGCCTGAAGAGATTTAGGATCAGGATTACCGTGTAGATGACGGCGCTCAAGTGAGCGGTGCCAGGGGAAGTAAATTCCGGGAGGAGGGCGGGGCGAGCGCGAAGAAGAGAGAACGCCGGTGACAAAGATGACAGCAGCAAAGTCGTCCAGGACGTCTGCAGCGGCGGTGAAGCCCGAGGTGGCGACAGCTCCGCCGCCGACGAAGGGGGTACACGCGGCTTGCCTATGCTCGGGAAAATGAGGAGGGAGGGGGCAGGGGGGGGGGGCGCCGTCGCGACGCGAGCGTCGGGCGGCTGGCGGAGGCGGCGCCTGTTGCGGCGGCGGAATCCACAAGACGTTGCGGCAGCGGCGCTGGCTGCTTCATTTCCATCGCAAATCCCGGCGCCGATAAGGCGCTACCGGGAGACGCCGACAACGCCGCAGCCACCGCCGCCACCACAGCTGTCGTCGTTGCCGGCGCCGCCAACGCTAACGCCACCACCCCCGTCGACGTCGCAGCCGCCACCGGCCCGACCACCGTAGTCGTTGTCGCCGTGATAGTTACCACAGACGTCTCTCCCGTCATTGCTTTTGACGCTGCTTCCCTCGCAGTCATCTCTGCCCCGCTGCTGCCATAGCTTTGTTTCCTCCACTATCACGGCCAGTAATCAATGGGATCCCACCACAACTATATACTAGCAACGCAAATGCCAACGCCATTTAGAAGTGAATCGATATAGCCAATTCTAAACCACTGACAGTGGTGTCATCTGTAGTACCGTCACATTGTTTCCACAACTTTTTGCGCCTATCGCCGTCTTCGTCCCTTTTATATCAAATGCCCGATAGGACAGCGCTATAACGCATCTTCATCTTCAAAATCACTTTTCCCTTCACTTCTATCTTCCAAATCTGCTAAGAACCTTATTTCCATCAGCGCCTTGGTCGCAACCATTGAACTCAGTCGGCAGACCGCAACCGGGAAAGGGGGAGGGTGAGGAGGAAGAAGAGCAGCTGAGGGAGGGGGAATATGGAAGGGGTCGCGCGGCGCGGGGGCGTGGCGCATGCGAGGGGCGGCGCGGCAGGAGGCGCTGCTGAAACTATTCAATCGATGCCAAATTGCTCGGCCCGGCCGGAGGTTCGCGAGAGTTACTGCCTCTTCGCCCGACCGGACCTCGCTGAGCACTTCATCAGGGCCTCGGACCGGCGACGTTTTTCCGGCGGCCCCACATTCACGCGACGCCTTGCCACCCCGCCCCGCCCCACCCCGTTCCGTCCCGACCTCGATCGCCCCACCACCCCGGCTCGCCCCGCTCCGCCCCGCCCTCGCCCTGCTCTTTCCGGCCCCCACCACCCCTGATCGCCCCGATCCTCTTCTCACCCCGACACGCCCCGCTCCGCCCCACCCACGCCCCATCCCACCTCGAGCCGAGCCTCAACTTCACACCCATCTCCTCCCTGCCCACACCCCATCCATTCCACCCCCGATCGTCAAATCACCCCGGCTCGCCCATACCCTCACCACGCCCCTCCCTTTCCGCCCCCAATTACCACACATCCCGGTCCTCCCCGATCCTTACCTCCTCGCCCCGCCCATCCCAGCCCTCGCTCCAAGCTTTCCACTCCCAATCGCCTTGGACCATCCCGGCTCGTCCCGATATTCACGTCTTCCGCCCGCCCCTCCCTTTCCGCCCCCGAACGCCCCACCATCCGAGCCGCCTCGATTCTCACCTCCTCGTCCCGCCCCGCACGGTACTGTACTTCTTCCGGGAGCCGGTGCGGCCCACGGAACGCGACTTCCCTGCAGCGAGTCTCTTACTCACCTCTTCGGCCATTTCCGCCACTAATATGCACCGTTCCTTGCGCTAGCCCTGTACTTCTGGTCTGCAGACTTAATCAGTTTTTTCCTTGGATTTGAGAAATATGTTTGCTGTTTCCTTGGACGTTATCTTTTATTGTTCCTGTTTTATATTTATAAATTGTCTTTTCTCACGTATTCAGTCAGCTTGAAACCTGATTTACTGTTTCTCTTAACTCGTAGCTGATTTTCTTTTTAACTAATTCCGCTCTTTTAATATATAGAATAAATATCTCCATATTTTTTTTTTTTAGAAGTATCAAAGTCGGCGCCCTAGAAGGCAGTGAGGAGAAAACCGATAAACTATCACAAAAGTGGCAATGAAATGGAGAAGTAATACTGTGAAATACATTGTCGGAACGCGAGGACGTCAGCGAGGACGACACACACACACACATACACACTCGCACACACATACACACTCGCACACACATACACACATACACACTCGCACACACATACACACTCGCACACACATACACACTCGCACACACATACACACTCGCACACACATACACACTCGCACACACATACACACTCGCACACACATACACACTCGCACACACATACACACTCGCACACACATACACACTCGCACACACATACACACTCGCACACACATACACACTCGCACACACATACACACTCGCACACACATACACACTCGCGCACACATACACACTCGCGCACACATACACACTCGCGCACACATACACACTCGCGCACACATACATACTCGCGCACACACACTCGCGCACACATACACACTCGCGCACACATACATACTCGCGCACACATACACACTCGCGCACACATACATACTCGCGCACACATACACACTCGCGCACACATACACACTCGCACAGACATACACATTCGACAGCTGGAAAAATCCTCATTCTCGTTGTAGCTGGCGTTGGGCTGAACCCTGGTTGACTGGTTGGGCTGAACCCTGGTTGGGTTGACCTTTTCAAACTATGCGCTCGAGTCGAATCCGAGTCGGGACGCTCTCTTACCCATCTCTGCCGTCCAAGACAGTTACTATGAATCAATATAAGTTCACACCGTATTTCACACCGTATTTCACACACACACACACACACACACATTATATATAATCACACAGTATTTCCAAGATAAAGGCATAATAAAACAGAGTGCTCTGTTTGATTGAATTTACTCTGTTTGCACGCAAGAACAAGGAAAAACATTACTCCATAACCTGTATTCTCATTGTTTTCGCAGAAATTACAAAACATTTAAAAGTATCTTTGCGGTACCATAACGTAATGCCACGAATAACTATAATTATTATAAAAGAAATTATTCATTACGTTATTTCATGGTTAGTTGTACTACTGTGGGCCGCCTCACAGACGTAAACCTCCTCTTCAGCTGTTTTGGCCATGGTGACCAACGAAGGGAGAGAAACACAGCGGTCGGCTCAGCACAGCATGCGGTCGTGGCTGGTTGCATGTCGAGCACGGAAGCTAATGCTTATTCCAGCCATTACACGGCCGGAGCGCTTATCGAATTCTTATCCTCTCCATCTCTCATAAAATCTCACAAAATTATTATTTGTACACCACGCGCCCTGGAATACCATAAATTCCGCCCGAGAAAACTCAGAAGTGAAAGCAATGGAAAAGCCTCGCTTCTCCTTGTTGGCTTGTTTTTTTCTTATTTCTTTCACAAAAAGCTGCTTTTACGACTCCGCAGGCGTAATTGACAACGGAACAAAAACCTCCGCGACCGCCTCTGTCGCGGGCGGCGGCGACGTCGCCGTTGTCACAGGCAGATCCACGCGACGCATCGGCGCCTGCGCAATGGCGACCGCGGGCGAACAACTGTGACATTGTGCATATAAGAGTGATGATGAAATTGACTAATTAGTGATTCCCTCGCATCAACATTAGTCCCTAGGTGCAGTGCATGTTGTTTTTTTTTTTATCACGGAAGGTGGCGGTGATCATCTTTCGTTGAGTGGCGATATCCGGCGCCGACCTACCAGTCGGCTAGCGGGGTTGCCCTCAACCAGGTATCTCCCAACATCGCGGCACCTACTCAGCCGGGGCAAGCTCTAAGCTCCCGACATGTGTGGTAGAGAAATATATATATGTAAGTGTGTGTAAGTAAGGACTGAGGAAAAGACAATGAGGAGGAAAGAAAGATCCCGGGCGGTCCATGGTCCGTTTATTTGGGTACTGGTCTGGCATTCGCCTGGTGTTGATCGGTGAAACCACGAAAAAATACCGATCTTAGAAGCTGGCAGTTAGAATTTCTTCCAAACAGCGGATGAACTCGAGCTAGCTATGTAGCTGGCAAATCCTGCCACCGTCGGAACTGGAACCTTAGAACCTCCCGCTCAGAGGCACTGCAGTGATATCAGTGGACGCCCTGAGCCACCTTTGCCCGAGAGAGTGATGAGCGCTGCACCACCAGACAAGGGACGGGGCAGATAAAAGACCATCGGTTTACACAGGCTTGTTGTTGAAATAAATAAATATTGCTATTTCATTGGCATATTAAATAGAACACAGAAAGAATTCACTGATTTCCTCAGATGTACTCACAGGATTTCTGTAAAAACTGTAGCTGATTACTAAATTTAAATTATTTTATTTATGAGCGTAATTTTTTCCTTAAAATTAAATAACTGTTCCGTTTTTTATATAATTCATAGTTTAAAAACACAGAAAGATTTCAGGATTTGTTCTTCGGAAAAAGAAGCGTGGGAAAAGTTCGTAACTAACGTGAAATAAAGTCTAAAAAGAAAAGTCACACATTCCTTTGTTTAATTTTCTTCTATATTCCATAGAAACATTTATCTGCAAATAAA